>CM029015.1:197538068-197914528 GCA_016801055.1 Panax notoginseng | reverse complement strand
CACCTCATGTGAGAGAAGATTTTATGGAATTATCAAATTTAATTATAAAAATATCAATTTTTAAAACATTTCATCATTAATTATATATATATATATATATATATATATATATATATATATATATATTGCTTTGCGGTATGATTCTTAGTATAACAGTAACTCTTGCCTTATGATTTTTATGAAATCAAGGGTTCGATTAATTCAATTTCTTAGGTGTGTGAGTGTGGTGTGGGTTTGTGTGGAAATTAACAAAAAAAAATATTTTTTTTGTCTCAAAATATAAGATAACGGTTGATATTTTATAATTAATTAAAAACTCAAAAAAATAATTAAAGTTTTTGTATAATTATTATTTCACAAGTATTACTAAATTATTTTCTTTTTAAATTAAAAAAATATTTTAAATATATTTAAAAATAATTCTCTTCGTTTTTTAAAGAATGTCTAAAGTACATTTTACACATAAATTAATAAAAAATAAAATAACATAAAGAGAGTACAAAATATTTCAAGACTCCATAAAATTACATAAATAATAATTTTTTCTTCTATAATAGTGAATTTCATTAAATGACATATTGGCATGCTATTTTATGGATTTATTATCATCTTTTGAGTAGGAAAAAAATTTTGTATAACTCATAAGAGTTGAGGTTAAACGATGACATATTAAATTTAATTTTTAAATTAAACGTTGACATATTAAATTTTAAAATTAGTATAACTCATAAAAATTTAGAATAAAATAATTTTTATAATTAATAATTTTTATTATTTACTATATAATTATAATAATTTTATCAATTAAAATTAAATAAACTCAATAATTTAAATTTTAAAATATTTTCGATCTTAAAAGTTAAATTATTTTTTTGAAAATAAGGAAATACTATATTATAAGTAGTACCCAGTAATATAGAGGTGTAATTTTTACAATATCTTTTTGAGCTTTTTTCTCTCTCCCCTCGACTTACTGTACATGGACTGACAAAAAGAGAGGGAAAAAACTCCTCCATCTCCTTCCTTAGCCTTCATTAAGCTCCAAGTTTTGGTGGCCATTAATCATTTTTCCCAAACTTTATTTACCGAACAAGATTTTTCTCTCTAATGGCAACTTTAAACAACACCCATGTTGATCCAGAACAGGACAATAGTATTGGTCGTCGGAACTCCACCGACGGCACCGCCGCAAGTGACGCAGCTCACGCTCCTCTGATGCCAACGGACGGTCATGGAACTCGTCCTTTGATTCCACAGCCGGAGGGTCAGACCTGCACGGGGCCTCGAGTCTATCTACTTCTGAGATTGTGGGGTTTCAGAGAAGAGGAAGGAATCCTCTGTTTCACAGTGTTCGGTAGAATTGATGGATCTGAAAGATGGGATACTTGAAACCAAGCTACATTTGTCCAAGTATGAAAGAGATTGTAGGATTTGTCATATGACTTTGGATTCATCCAACCAAGAATCTGGAGTATCCATTGAATTGGGTTGTTCTTGTAAAGATGATTTGGCTGCTGCACATAAGCATTGTGCTGAGACTTGGTTCAAGATTAGGGGCAACAAGTAAGTATCCAAAATATTTTTCAAAGTTTTGATCTTTTTATGATTTTGGAGATACCCATTTGCTTGTTCATGTCAATTCTTTATATTCCAATTTTTTAAATTGAAAAGTCAAGATGTTTACCTTTTTTTTTTTGGTATGGGTATGTTTAAAATGTGGAATTACTTGTGAACTTTGAGTTTTTTTCTTTTCTATTTTGAGGTGTTCACATATGAGTTTTATGGAATTATTTGATTTGATATTTTCTCAAGTATTTAGCTGAAAAGGATAGTTAAATTGTTAAGTGAACGCAGCCAAAAAGAGTTAGGTGCAGTGCATGATACTCAACAGTAAAAACTTAGGTGAGAATCAAATTACTTTAATGTGGAAAAGGATAACTTAAAAAAAGAAAGTGGAAAAGCAGATGATATTATATCAAAAGAATCAAATTGGGGAAAAATATTAAAGCTACAGGTAATCTTGATCCCATAGCCAAGCAAACTGTGTAGACAATTCTTCACCATTCTTAGTTTCGTAGGAATCTACTTATGTCACTTTCCTTTCTAGTTTCTTATTTGCACATTGCCTTTGACTCCACTAGATCTATTGCTTTTATTGGTTTTAAGTATACTTTATAGAATAATGCTACACACAAACTATTCTACAAATATTTTACAAATTATTGATGTGGAATACTCCACCTCAGCTTTTTATGTGGGGTCGAAGACTACATTGAAGCAATTTGTTGATCAATATGATGAGGTGAGTATGCCACATCAGTTTGTAAAATATTTGTAGAATAGTTTGTGTTTGTAGTATACTTTTACTTTATATTGCTTTTGCAGCTATTCCTCCAAAATAGCATTAACTCGGTCACATTGATTCATGTTTCCTCTTAAACGTAGGTGCAGTAATTCCTAGTGAAGGTATTTACTGAACAATAAATTTATTATCACATAAAACCGCTCACATACACTCATATGCATATTTTGATGGCCCACGTGACTTGTTTGCACATGGGCCATCAAAATATGCATGTGAGTGTATGTGAGCGGTTTTATGTGATAGTAGACTTACTGTTTACTAAATCAAAAACTTTTCTTCTGTCTTCATCATTTCATTTTCTTTGTAAGGAAAGGTTGTACGAGCGGTCCACTGTTTGCCCAATATGATATTGGCAATTTCACACGCAAGTATTTGTGATCAACAAGTAATATAGTAGTAAGTAGAGTGTCGATCCCACGAGGAATATGCTAATATTATTATCCAACTCCTAACTTTATATCAATTCAATCTTATGTAAACAATTGATTTAAAATTATAAAACTAAATTAATTAAAATAAAACTAAATTACTAAAATCAGATTTAAAAGTTAAGATTACAATTTCCCCAATGTTTCGACTAAATCTCTTCACTCTCTTCTCAATTAATTAATCATAAGAATCGTTAATCGAGAATTCTTAATTATTTTACAACCCTCTTCCGATAGTTTGATAAAAATATCTTTTTCAATTACGTCACTATATTCCTATGTGAAATAATTAAGAATAGATTCATTAAGATCAAAATTCTCATGAAGGTTACATGTGGCATATAAGTATATTTCTATCTTATACACAAATTATATTATTCATTTCCAAGAAGAATAATCAAGAACACATGTTATCATATTCAGATGTAACCCTAGAGTCCATTTTCCAATTTCATCTAGGTTATATCACAATAATTTGCTAATTGCTAGCTAGACAATTATCAATAAGAACAAAATATGATAAACAATTCAATTATAATTAACAATAACCTAAAAGAAGAATAAATCAATTCGTACTAAACATTGGGTTCCATTGTAATCTCAATAAAAAGTTAATTCATAACAAGGTTGGGAAATGTCATCATAAAACCAAAGAACATCTTAGGATTACAAAAATTAAAAGAAAAGATAAGAGAGAAAGAATTTGTGTCAAGCAACCTTCACTCTCCAAGCTCAGCCCTTGAATCATAGCCCTCCTTCGTGCTCCTGGAAATCTGTTGAAAAACCCTAGCTTGATGGTGGATTGTGAAGTTAGATGTTAGTCTCTCATTATGTGCCTCTAATCATGTATTTATAGGTTTTAAGTCCAAACCCTAACATATATGAAAAAAAAATCCAATTGGGAGTCAAAAACATGCAAAAACGTGTCCACGCTAAAACCTAAGCGTTGCGGCTCATCAAATAGGCGCCTAGGACCCATCAAAATCTGATGTGCTCCGTGCGCTGTGACCCTTGTTGGGGCGCGATGAGGCGTTTTTGGGGCTGATTAGGGCTCACTGAGGCACTTCTGGGGGCGCTGAGGCACCGCGGCGCTGCTCTGGGGGTGCTGCTGGGGCTCGCCACGGCGCTTGCTCTGGGGCGTTTGAGCTCTGCTGGGGTATGTTGGGGCCTCTTGCCGCATGATGCTGATGCCTATGTTTGACGCACTTGTCCGATTCCTGATGCACTTGCCCGCACGCACGCCGAGCCTATATCATGCCAAATCCCTTCGTCGTGCCAATGTTTCACTGCACATGTCTACACTTTGTCGCACACCGTGCACGCCTAAGCCCCGAATGCTTCATTTTGCTGCTCATTCATGACTAATATCTAATAATTTGACGTTTCGAACAACAATTCAATCTCGACTTAAATTTCTACACAAAAACATTAAAATGCATAAAAATGAACTAAAAATACTCAAGAACTCACAAATTCATCAAGCCAAAAGTACCCAATTTATAGGTATAAAACCCACTCATCATCCACTTATTAGATTCATGTACTATGAGATAATCATTGATCAAGGATCAAATTGTTTGAATAGGACCAAAAGTGCCTCTGCAATACAATGAACATAGACATAGTGAACATAAGTTGGATCTAGTTGGCCTTAATTTAATTAATTATATTTGTCGAATAATTAATATCTTTACATAATCAAAGTTTTAATGTCCAGGCATTTTACGAGATTTTCACTTGATTCTGTTTATGTTTTTCTCATTTTGACAAGTGCTTCTGTGCTATGTTGATTTATTATATTAATATGGATCAAGTTTGTTTTTGTTCATTTAAAAAGGTCTTACATTGGCTTATAATGATATATGAGCACAAAAGCGTATCTATGTACTTATCACTACTCTTTTCATAGGCTCCCCCCGCCCCCCTCCCTTTTTTCTCTTTGTTGTTTAATTGGGAATCATATGCTGTTTTCTCACCTTTATGTTGAACTTATTTGCTGATAACATAGGGCCAATTCTCAGTGGCTTTATATTTTTTTTAATTGCCTTATTATTTTTTATGATTCTTTCTTCAGCTATAAGGGATTCCTTGAATGGTTTAATGTATATAATTATTCTCCTGTCAATGGTATTTTGTTCTCAAATAATCCTTTTATCTAGTAAGTTAACATTGCCTTGTCTAATACAAATCCTGCTTTGAATTCAGCTATCAAACACTATATTAGGTTAAATTTTATAATTTCCATGTGTCTTTCTAATTAATTGGGCCTTTTCTGAATGATACTGGGTTAGCAATTGAAGTTCTTTTAAATTGAACAAATCTAGGATTCCATTTTCTATCATCGAAAGGAAGTGGCTTGAACCACAAGAAATCTAGATAAGCCTTCACTTAAGACATGTAAATTTATCACCTGTACCAGGGTTACGATAGAACCTATAAATTTGTCTTAGAATATTATTAGGCTACCAGTTTCGTCGAAATACAATTATTAACAGGTTTTTTGGACATAAATGTTTCTCGTATTATGTTTGTGATTAAAATCAAAGAGGACTTTTAAAAAGGGTGTGCTCCCATTTGTGGATTTTTTATTCTAAACCCCCTAAATTTTCTCCTAGATTTCTTTGCCAGTTTGTCCTTCAACTTCTGAAGCCATCTATAATGTAATGGGTTGTTTCTCTGCTAGTGAAGCTTTTAACTGGTTAACAATTATTTGCATGGTTTTTCATTGTAGTATCGACTGTTTAGGTCAGAGTCTCATATAATCCTTATTTATAACTGAAAACAGTTTTTTTGTTACTTGATATTGATCTTGTGTTATAAGCCTTATAGCCAGTATGCACTGTAATTGTCAAAAATGAAAAAGGAAAAAGGGCCAGTATAAAAGGTGAGATTTTCTTTTGAGAACAGAAAGTTATAAAATGAAAGAACCAAACTGAAAAATCTGCAGGAGTTGAACAAGTTTTGTTCTATGCTTAAGATTATATTCACTGTAACAGAATTTGAACAAATGAAGACGTAAAGGGAAGTGCATGCAAAGTCCTGGTACAATTATAGTTATAGGTAAAAAAGATGTGTCTATGCACCACCCAGCAGTCTATTTAACCCAACCTGCTAAATAAAATTGCAGTGTAGTGCACTGCACCATAAGCCTCCGCCACTTCCTGTTAATTACACAAGTATTGTGATACCCCAGTTCCACATCAAAACATGTGAGATGTGCTATCTTGTGCATAAGATTTAAGGTTACCAACGATAATACGAATGTCATGACCTTTTGGGTGGATCTGTGGCGGGTCAAGATGACCAAATGGTACTTTTGGGACAGTAGGCTTGACCCTGTGCTCGAGCTGGGCCGGGTCTTTACAAGTAATTTCTACATAAGAAATAAATTATAAACTAGAGAATTTCTTTTCTTCTAGTCTATTACGCGGGTGTGCACAAGTGAGTTTCCCACTTGCTAATCACTTTATTTTCCTCTTTTCTTTTCATTTACAATTTGAAAGCTTGAGTCATTGAAAATTCCAACATAAAACATCCTACACTCGCATTCTTTTCCATGGATAGATCAAATAATAAAGCCCGTGTAACACTTTGTAGAAGTTTTTTTGGTGAAGGTCTTACTATGTTCACAACGCCTTTGTTTGGTAGTTGGTACCTAAAATTAACCCCTAGCTGTTGCTAGAGGGAAAAAAGTTTTGTTCAGAAGAACATTTTTGCCAAACATATTTTAAGTGTGTATCTTCTTTGGTTTATTTTTTCTATATCTGAATGATCAAGATCTAAGAACATTTTTGCGAAACATGTATAAATGGATCCAAACAGCTAGCAAGAAAAATGGAGCTATTGTAAGTACAGAATGGCAGTTTCTTTTTTAAAATTCATTGCCAATGGATAAAAGCAATTTCAGCATCAGATTTAAGTATTATAATCTTCCCATTCGGTAAAACATCCAGCCAATGCCTCAGACTGATGTACAGAATGATTGCATTGAGGGATCTATGTCGGTAAGCAGTCTTTACTTAACTGCCTCAGGCTTTATACCCTGGCAATACTGAATAGTCCAGTAGCATTTGTGTAGGAAAAACCGTGGAGAGGTTTACCTCCAGACATTTAGCATTGTCTTAGTACAAAGTAAATTTGCCTTCTGACAATACCTAATTCAAGTTCTTTCTTTTTGGTGATGAATTATCCCATTTTGAGTATCTGCTTATGAACTAGTTGTATATGCTTCAATTCTTATTAAAGTATATACAGATGTCTATGCCACTCTGTTTACTTATCATAATCTATGAAAGTGAATTTAACTTGTCAAGAAAAAAAGTGTTTGTTAGTGAAAGTGAGTCTGTAATTGCTATTAAACAAGGATTCAGATTTATTTGGATTTGTTTCCACCTCTCTTTGCCTTTTATCTCTGTGTGCCATTCTTTTGTATTACATTGTGATTCCAAATCTAGGAGAAACCTATTAATCGAAATCTGTTTCTTCATTCTTGCTCATGCTTTGAGGTTTTTTGTTTGCAGCCTGCTTAAAATAATTTTGTGCCTGACCTATGGGTTCGAATGTTACTTTCTTAGACTTCTAAATTATAATATGCATTCTTCATAAAATGGTCAGTATACATTTGTTGTGTATGTAATAATCTTGCTCGAATTTATCAACTGCAGAACTTGTGAAATCTGTGGATCAATTGCACACAATGTCGCTGGTGCAAATGAGGCTGAGTTACTTGAGCAGTGGAATGAAGCAAATGATGCAGCCACAGCTGCTGCACCATCAGCAGAGACTCGAAACTTCTGGCAGGGTCATCGATTCCTTAACTTCTTGCTGGCTTGTATGGTATTTGCCTTTGTGATCTCCTGGTTGTTTCATTTCAATGTTCACTTGTGAGATCCATTACCAGACGCCGAGTTGAAGCAAGCATTGGCTTCTAGAAATAGCATTATTCCGGCGCTCTCCTTGTATCAGTTACTCGGTTCTTGGTTGGCAGAGATGAAATGTTTTTCTGTATTGTTTATAGTAGTCAGTAGTTAGAGCTTCAGCCGGCTTGTAATATATGTTGTATTAGTGTTGTTTTCTCGTTCTCTCTGCCTAATTAATTATGTACTGTTGTAGCATTGTTCCTGCTGCAGCATTCGTATCATATTTGTGTTATATTCCTCAGGCCTCCTTGTGGTTTAGATAGCATATAAGATCCATATCCTTTGTGATCTTAAAATCAATTTTCTTGTGGACTTGCATTCTTCTGCTTGCTTAGGGTCTATCTTTTGATATTTCAAGGAACTTTGGGCGAAGCGTTGTCAACTGTGTGATACTTGGATTACTCTTTAAGGAATCTCTCATTTGGGGTCTCCCCTCTACGGCTCTACTATAAATAGGGTTGGAAAAACTGTAGAGAACAGAATAAATATAGTTGTCTAACTTTAGTGTGGTGCTGATGGGGACTAACTTTAGTGTGGTGCTGATGTGGTGAGCCACCTCGTGTAGGCAGTTATGTTGAGTTTAGATTGAAGGAATGAAGATCGAGATGTAATAGAAAAACGTAAAAAAGAATTTGGTTATCGTGAAGTTAATTTCATGATAAATTGGTTAATTGATTAATACAATGTTGAAATGCATAGGGAGAAATTATCTCCCGACTTGTGTGCCGACACTGTATTGGTCAATTGATCAAAAAAATATATTTGGTTACTAGCTGCAAGGGATAAATCATTTCAATTGAATACAAATGTATTTCATTATTTGTTTTTCATTTCATGGGGAAGGCGGTGGAATGGATGAAGGTGACAATTATGTGATCATATCACACCACCCATTATCACTAATTAAACATGCACTTGAGGCTCTAAAATGAACCAAATGGTTCGAGCTTGATTTTTATTCTCTCGATTAAAAGTTCGATTCGAGCTCGTTCGAAATATAAACGATTTAAATATGAGTAAATTTTAAAGTTCGACAAATTACTCGAATATCTTCAAATTATAAATTTTTATTGATACTTGGATTATATTCGCTCGAAAAGTTCAAGTCGCAGGGCTCGACTCAAGATCGTAATCGACTCGGAAGCTAAACGAGCCTCAATCAAACCTTATTTTGTACTCGATAAATTTTATGAATAAAATCCGAACAACTCAATACTTGCCTCGACTTGGTTCATTTACACCCTTTACATGAGATACTAAAAAAATATTTAATTACTTTCTCGATTTCATACCTTCAATCTAAACGCAACATTAAATGCTTCTATGGAATTGTAAGAGTTTTTGTTGGTAAAATCCTCCAACTAGAACCGTCTAATAAATTATACTAAAAAGTTGTTTCATACTCAAATTATATTCTTGCATATTGGACATTTAAAAAGTCAAAACCAATTCACTTATTTTGGGAGGATTTACTCGAGGAAATTAAGATTGACAAGACTTAATTGGATCAAATTATTAATATTTGAAAGTAACTTGACTAGAGAATGAGCTAATTTGTTACGATTCCGAGGGACAATACTGAACTAAATAGAGGATTTAAACCAATCCTTGGTAATTAGTGTTTAATTTGGAGCAAAGATTCTCTCAAGTAGAGATTAAAACAAAAAGGTCTAAAAAAAAAAGATGCTGTTTTTCATCATCAAATCTATTAGGTGCAAGATGATCCACAACCATGATGAAATTCACACGGCCAAAAACTCTGGATCCTTGTATAATCAGACTGAATGAAATAGAGAGTGAAATTATTCATTCTATTCTAACTGGAATGAGTTATTCTATAGCCTTCCTCCCAAGGAATAAAATTCTTGGGAGAAATAAGAATGATTCAATCCATTCCGATTGTAACTGAATACAAATTTTTTTATTCCATAAGAATAAGTCATTCTATTCCCACTTTTATTATTTCTACAAAATAAATAAATGATTAGGTTATAAATAATATACGGAAGACACAACTTTTTGATCTCCCACATTGGCCTGTCTTGACCTGTCCTTTCTTGAATTGTAAAATAGTTTGTAATTGGTGGTGACATGCATAAAGACAAGAGCACAGAAAACTGCCCATATCTACTCCGGATTGGATACATGATTATGGGACAGAGCTCTTAGGCCATTATAGGTTAATTAGGTCTATGTATACATCACTTGAATTATGAAACTGAGCTACTTTTCTTTGCAATAATTGTCTTTAAGATTGGAATATTTATACTCTTTTAACGGTGTTATGCTATCTTTATTTATAAGAATAACAATTTCTATTAATTCTAAACCCCTTATTTGTTTTAAAAAGATGATCACTACAAGAAAAAGCCTTATTTCTGACGGAATTTTTTCTCAGAAATAAACCTATTCAGACGGAAATAGGTTATTTCCGACAAAATATTCCGTCGGAAATTCGATTGTATATATACGCGTCGAAGATAACATCCGTCACAAATTCCGTCGTATCTATCTTATCTTCGACGAATTTATCTCTGACGGAATTTCGTCGCAAATAATCTATCTACGACTGAATAAATAGGACGAAACTTTCCGTCGAGTATAATATTCCTTATTTTCCATGGATAGATTCCCTCGGAATTAACCTATTTCCGACTGAAAATTAAAATATACCGGTATTTATTAAAAATGGCTTATTATTAAATTCGATGGAATTTTCGTCGGAAATACCTTATTCCGCCGGAATTAACTATTTTTAAATGCAGATTTGAAAAGTGCAGTTTTCAGGTGTTTAAACCCATTATGTACCTGTAACCTGTCACAACCCAATACACAGTAATATAAATCTGTATCTCACATTCAAATATTCAACGTAACGCTAAAAACAATAGCAACACATCCAGCAAAACATAATCTACTAACTGATTATCATCAACACTACTGAGCTAACAATTACAAATATAAGCTAATGTTCCACAAATGATAAATAATATAATTTACAATACTTATACAGACACAATTAGACATTACAATATATACAAATGTTCTACAATAACATGAAAACAAATAAACTATAAACTAGTAAAAGTATCATTATCGGGCGGAGGTGAACGACGCTGCTCTAGTATATGGAAATCAGTGTCGTCTGCCTACTCGTCATCGCTAGTTTGCTCGCCATCGCCACCTTGTTGATAGAATCAAAAATATAAATCATTAGATCGTATATATATATATATATATATATATATATATATATATATATATATATATATATATGTGTGTGTGTGTGTGTGTGTGTGTGTGTGTGTGTGTGTGAGAGAGAGAGAGAGAGAGAGAGAGAGAGAGAGAATTAACAAGCTAGCCTTAATTGAAAAAAACATAAACAATAAGAATACCTGAGAAGGCAGGGGCAGACGAAAAGCCTCCTCCAAGAGGGTAATCACCATTCGGAGCATCTCGCCGATGAAAGCGTCGAAATGCTCCCGCAGTAATCCCGTACTCTCTGCGGAGGCCCTTCCTATAATATCTTGAGCAATCTGGTGAAGACGAGAACTGGTAGGCAACTGCTGACGCCGAAAGACCGGATCGATACGGAACCTATCTGACACGGCCCTTATCAGCCGCCAGAAGATCTCGTCATCCAAGCTAGCGCCCGTATGAGATGGTCTGACTTGTGCTCTCGGACGATGACTGGAGCCTATAAAAAGATACAAATTCGATTACTAATAATAATTTATATAATGTGATAAATTAGGATAATTTCGTGAAACATAAAAAATATTACCTCCAACAAGTGTATATGCGGGTATCCTCGGCAGGCCCAACACTCGATATCTGCCTGTACTGCTAGTAGGGGGATCCTGAGACGTAACCCATAGTCTCAGCTCCTCATCCCGATCTAATACAATATCGGGAAGAGGGGTGGCAGAATCTAACGGCTCAGAACCCCTCCTAATAGCCTCTAGCTCAGCTATACGCTCGTCCCGAAGCCTCTGAATTTGGTTCTGTAATTTATTTTGTATACGTATGTTAATTATATCATTTTATTTACGATTGAATAATACTAAAAGCTAAATAGTAAGATGAGTTTTACCCGTATAGCTAAAGATGCCTGAGACAAAGCACGCTCGCCTTAGGCGTGTGAGCTTGATCCCAAAACTCTAAAATGGTAGGATCTCGGCCCAAGTCCTCCTTAAGGCCTAATAAAAACATTCATAAAATAGATATTAAGTATTTGTGTGAGAACTTGATAACTAAATAACTAAATACAATGCACTTACCGTCTTCGCCTCCTCGAACGATTGAGAACCAGTGGTGTGTACTATCCGGAGCTGACCACGGTTCTTCTTCGCCTGCTCAGACTTTTTCTTGAAGTTATCAGCATCCCAGTGCGCACACATAGCCTCCCAAGCTAAATCAGACAATGCGGGGCTGATAATCTCTGATGGTGGGTCCCAGGCTAGTCCTCAACTGCCCGGGCTGCCCCCTGTCACATCTCATACAACCAGCCAGAGTAATTCGCAGCGACATGATGTTCAATCACATCGTAGCCAGCTGACTGAGAGATACTCGGGTCAAATCAATAATAAACCTATAACAAAAGTTTTAAAATTAGGAACAATTGATTTCGTCATCTTAATACAACTATGTAGTAATTAATATAATATGCTTAACTTACGTGGAACTCCCGCAAGACGATCTGCATAAAAGTAGCATCTTACTGCGCATACTGGCTGAACCGCATGCACCCTCTCGGGAGATGCGTCAAACAGATCGCGTGTAGGGTGTGCTTAGCCACCGAGTCTTGTATACTATAGAAAAAATATAACAATATGCATGTGTTATGTGAATTGTGTTTTGCAATAATTGACAAAAATATTACTAATATATTAACACTTACTGTCCAAAGCGACATCAACCGGTACTGTAAGTGGTAGTGCCGCGGACGATCAAAGATACCGAGGTTCGTCCCTCAGTGTCGTCGATGAGGTGCATCTGTAATAATTATATTTAACTGAGTCAATAAACATAAACTAATACAGCTTGAGATATATTTAAATCATAGTTAAGATAACTTACTAGCGCCTGAAGAAGAGCCTCCATCGTGGCTACCGTCTCCAGTACCGGATCGCCCACCACCTCAACGACCTCCACCGCTATGTCTAGCCATGAATATCCTACTGTAATAACCAAATTAGTAGATTATGAATATGTAAGGTTTAACAATATGTGGTATGTGCTTATATGAATGCTCATTTTCAATTACATACGTCATAAAACCCATCAGAATCAACGTGTATATCATTCTCGAATTCGGTAACTTCCTCATCCTCAGTTTCGAGATCAGTTTCGTCATCGTTATCATCCTCAACAACTACATAATCATTCATGTGTACGTTTGCCTCGACATCCTCATCGTCAAGTACGTCAATGACATCAGTACTCATCACATCTTCAGCATGGAACACTACGGCCAAAGGGTTGCTCACATCTTCTTGCAATGCCTCATCCATACCAAACATGTTATCAACATTAAATGAACGTGTTTTAGTTGTGACTACTGTGTACCAGGGGCTTCGAGTATTTACGACATTAGGAGCGTAATACACTTAAGTCGCTTGACTTGCTAACACGAACACGTCATCAGACTTTAACACCGACTTGATATCTACGGTTGTGATTCTATTACGATCAACTTTAATCCCCTTTTCAGTATCAAACCAACTACACTTAAATGTAACTACCTTTTTACCCCCGTGATAATTGAGCACAACCACATCCTATAAATGACCATAGTAATTGGATTCAGAATCTTGGTAGTAGCTTCCTAACACCACAACCCCATAATTGACTGATGTGCCGTCAGAAATAGCAAATATACCTACGTCAAACATCATCATCACACACTTACTGAATAACTGATAACATAAATCAACCCCAAATTTTAGCAAACCCAAATAAGATAAATCAAACATTTACTGATTAACATGTGTATATACTCAATATCAAAGCACATAATATATCAGTCCCAAAACTAAGCAAAAAATATATCAATCCCAAACTGATCACAAAGCAAAATATGTATTCAAATTAATAGTATCAAAAAATCAGAACATGTAACAGTCCCAAATATAACTCCTCGATCAATCCCAATTCAAATTACATAACAGTATCACAAAATCAGGGACTTCAAATTATTTATAATTACTGATTATGGCAGAAAAACTATATATTAACAATTATTATGAAGTTAATTAGGGACTTCCAAATAGGGGGAAAATTAGGGCAGAACCTTAAAGCTTTAAGCTAGCTGATAATGTTAGAGGAGGAGGAAACGGCGCTGCCATAAGCTTTCCCAAACCACCACAGCACCGCCACAAGCTGCTGCCGGAAAAAATGAGACGCTGCCAGAAAAAATGGAGCCGCCACGAGCTGCTGCCGGGAGGGAGCTTTGATTTTAGGGTCCCTACTGTTTGTGAGATGGAGAGATTGAGAGATGGAAAGCTGTCGACGGAGAGACGAGAGATGGAGAGACGGAGAGTAATTTGAGAGAAATAAACGAAATGGGCGACTGAGCCTGAACTGATTTGATTTTAGGTTTTATAAGTTAATTCCGACGAAATATCCTTTGGATATAAGTCCCTCGGAGTTAATTTATCCTCGACGGGCATTCCCTCAGATATAATTATATTTTCGTTGAATATAGCTTTCGCGCTGACGGGAAACTTGACGCCAATGTGGCACTTATACTTTCGACTGATTTCCGTCGGAGTTAGACTATTTTCGACATACTTATCTTTGAGGGATAATTCCGTCGGTATTATACTATTTTCGAGGGAAACTATTCCGTCGAAATTGATTCCGTCGAGCTTAGCCTTTTTCTTGTAGTGGATTTAGAAGTATTAATCTCATAATAATTAAATGATTTCAAATGGAGATTATTTAATACAATATTCAACTATATATAATCTCCTACCGTTTAAGATTAAAAATTTTGTGAATAAAATTAACCTTTATTTTTGTCTAAAATAACTAATATATCATATTCTATTCATCTATACTGTAAGACCCCGAATTTTATGAAATAAAAGTATTCAATTTTTCTTATAATTACTATTCAGTAAATGGTTAAATTGATAAATGTTAAAGTTAAGGGTGATATATGATTTTTTTTCAAAATACACAAGTGGTTATAAAATATTCATTGTTGTCGGGGAATATTCGTTTGGTCGTGAAATATTCTTTCTGTCGGGGAATATTCGTACGACGGCGCAGCCATTTGTGGGCCCCATAACAGAATAATTGTCGGGTGAAGAAAACGACAAATTTGAGTTTTTACAAATAACAGCGTAGTTGTTACCGTTAACACTGTTGGAATACCCGATGGTTAAAATACAGTAATACACGTTATTGCACAGTAGCACACGGTATTGCATAGTATTTTGAATTATTGATTCTTACGTAAGAAGGCACTACTCAATAATTGTTACAGTAATTACTGTTCAATATTTTATTTTATTCATTCAATAATTGCTACGTTGAAATTTTATATTATTGTTGTTCAATAATTGTCACTGCACAGTATTTCCCATTATCAGATCAATAATTCATATTATTTGAATAATATTATTAGATAACATTATTGGCAATGTCTAGAAAGTTCTGTCTAAGGAGAGGTTTGGTCACCTAATTGCGCGCCAGTAAGGAGAAATTCTTATTGGAAAGCCCCCTCTTTCCTGGGAACGGCCTGGTTGTCATAAATGTGATTATGTAATGTTATTTGTGAATAATTAATTATTGATTCATATGATAAGGAAATATTTATTTTATGTGGATATAAATGAGGGATAAATTTTTGTGGTTAAAAATGAAGGAGTTAATGTTGAGGTGTTTTATCTGTTGTTGTCGGAACGGAGGTATTGAAAATCAAATTAGGATTTTTAAGATATTTTGCGAGGGTTATAATTTTTAATCTGACCGTTGGATCGTGGTAATATTTGGATATGTTATACATATATAAGTTGAGTATATCTCCACAAATTTTGAACCGTTAAAAATGAACGTATGATTTGTTATGAATTTTACGAGATGACTGGTTCAGAAATTGTTGAATTTTCGGAGTTAATCATTTTGGTGGAAAATTCTAGAATTGGTGGGCCCCACTCTTGGTTGGTGAAGAAATGTGCTGAGATTTTTATTCAAATGTGGTGGGTGGGAATAGTAGCAGGTAAAGCCATCAGGTTACAGGTTAAGTCTGATTCGGCGTGCTAACATTTTCCTATAAATAGAGGGCTAAGTTAGAATTGAAAAATACACCAGAATTCATAAGTTTTCTCTCTTTCTCTCTCTCTAGATTATTGAGTATATTTTGTGAGTATTTAGATACTCTGTGAGTTCTATTCATCAGTGCAAGTTTCCTTCAACCTTATACCGATCAGAAGTACTGCTCTTTGAGGTAAGGGATAGTAAGTGATTTTAAGGGTTGTTATATTTTTCAGTTTCGTAATTTTTCTGACCTTCAAAAATTCTGAAAAAATTTAAAATGATATTTTAATGAGTTTTTCTTGATTGTGTCCAAAAATGGTGATTTTTGGATGTATAGATTAAGATTTATGAATTTTTATGAGAAAAGACTATTTTAAAAGTAACCGCTTATAACTTCTTGTGGTTAACTCCAAAATTGATGAAATTTTTATTGGGAGTACATGTATCTGATAGGAGTATACTCTGTGAATTTCAAAATTTTTAGATAAAAGTACAATTTTTGATAAATGTCTAAATATTCGGCTGTTTTGGCCATATGAAAAATAGTAAATGACTTTTAAAAATTCTGAGAAAAATATATGTTCACTATGGGACTATATTATGCTAAATTCCAGAAAATAAATATTGTTGGAACTGATTTGGTATTTTTCATGAAAATGGTCTAGTTATGAGTAAATGAATTAAATATGTTTTGTGAAGAAAGAAAATTAGAAAATAGGATTTTATGGCTTGAGAATCCTATATGAGGTATATGCAGATTTTTTATGAGGATTTTTGGTTATTGGTGATGAAATCTTATGAGTTTGACATTTTAGGATGAATAAATGCATTATTTAGTAAAGTGTAAACAATTAAAATAAATTGTTTATAAGCTTAAGAAATATTATTCTTTCAATATCATTATACCGAAATATTGGTATGTATTTTATTATGGAATTTCTACCTTTTTGTGTCGAGTTACTATTCACGAGTTACTATTCATGAGTTACTATTTACGAGTTACTATTCACGAAAAAATTGATTTTTTTTTCTAACCAAATTATAGTTGATTTACGAATATTACTCTTGAGATTAAAACTAGATGTTGATCATATTATTTTTATTATTATATATAACATTTTTATAACCCTAATGATGATATTTCTCTTTCTTGAGTGTAAAGATGGGTAGATTTTTGGTATGATCATAACTATAGGTTCTCTTTGGCCAGTAGTGCAAAGTTGAATTGTTGATTATGATCATGACCATTGAATTTATAAGTGAATATCTTTAGCTTAAGTGCAAAGGTGAATTGATCAACATGATTATAATTATTGTTTATATAAATTCTAAAATGATTATATATTTCTTTGAGATATTAATATATTTGGCCTATAGTGCAAATATGAACTGTTGATGAATATATTTGGCCGTAGTACAAATATGAACTGTTGAGGAATATCATTGGCCTGTAGTGCAAAGATGAAATATTGATGAATATCTTTGGCCCGTAGTGCAAAGATGATATGTTGTTGAATATCTTTGGCCAGTAGTGCAAAGATGAACAGATGTTGAGATAAACATGACCAACTGGTGATACAAATGAATATCTTTGGTCGTAGTGCAAAGATGAAGTTATTAGTATGATTATGAACAGGAAATGTGATTTGGTGTAACCATGATCTTTGATGTTTCAGGTAAAGATAGGTGATGAAAATTATCTTTATCCTGGATGAGAAGAGGAATTTAGAACAACAGTTATGATTATGAGTTATTCATATGATTGTGGACCAGAATTGTTGATTGATATTACAGGGATAAAACATTGTTGGTGGATTTTTAACATGGAGAAGATAATAGACTTTATAGTCTATTTGACTCTTCTAATGGATTGCTCATTCCGCTGCAACTATGGTTCAAATTTTTATCATTTACCATATGTTCTAAATATCTGATTTATTGTAAGACCCCGAATTTTATGAAATAAAAGCATTCAATTTTTCTTATAATTATTATTCAGTAAATGGTTAAATTGATAAATGTTAAAGTTAAGGGTGATATATGAATTTTTTTTCAAAATACACAAGTGGTTATAAAATATTCATTGTTGTTGGGGAATATTCGTTTGGTCGTGAAATATTCTTTCTGTCGGGGAATATTCGTACGACAGCGCAGCTATTTGTGGGCCCCATAACAGAATAACTGTCGGATGAAGAAACGACAAAAATTGAGTTTTTATAATTAACGGCGTAGTTGTTACCATTAACACTGTTGGAATACCCGGTGGTTAAAATACAGTAATACGCGTTGTGACACAGTAACACACTGATTGCACAGTATTTTTGAATTATTGATTCTTACGAAGGAAGGTGTGACGCCCCCAAAATAGGTATACAACACCCATTCTGAGTCGCCAAATACATAGTACAGAAAGCAAACTACAACTTCAATAATACAATTGTCGTGCAAAATACGACAGCACATACTGTGAGTTTAAATACAAATATTGTCTTCTGGACAATATCCACACTCAAATAAATCCTCATTACAATTATTCAAATACTATTTTACAGAAATAGTGAGGACTGCTAAAACATCTTTCTAGAACCATCACTCCATACCCCGACTAGATCCTGCTATGTTCTCACCTCCTGAGAAGAAAAATGGAACAAAAAGGAAAAGGGTGAGCTCAACTAGCCCAGTAAAGAATATTATGATTAAGATAATATACAACAAATTATCGTTAGTCTTCAACAGGGAAAAATCTGATAAAATATAATCGACAACAAGTTTTAGATCAACAACTGCAGCGGAAACAGCAAACCATTAGAAGAGTCAAGTAGAGAAAGAATTCTACCATCTTCTAAGATTTAAAAGTCCATCATCAATATTTTATCCCTGTAACATCAATTAATAATCATCTTTATCCAAATATTCATCTTTGCACTACAGGCCAAAGATATTCATTTGTATCACCTGTCGGTCATGTTCATCTCAACACCTGTTCATCTTTGCACTACAGGCCAAAGATATTCATCAAGTAATCATACATCTTTGCACTACAGGCCAAAGATATTCATTTGTATCACCTGTCGGTCATGTTCATCTCAACACCTGTTCATCTTTGCACTACAGGCCAAAGATATTCATCAAGTAATCATACATCTTTGCACTACAGGCCAAAGATATTCATTTGTATCATCATTTAGGATTGAGGATGATGAAAAATATCTTAAAGAGAACGAATCCAATGAGACAGAAGGACAAATAGTAGGGATTCGTATAACAGTTTATCCAAGATCAATAATACTTCATAATAATCAATTGTGAAGCAGAATTCAAAAATAAAGATCAAAACATGGATACAATCAAAGATAGTAACCATAATAGACATCTTGGACAAAAAGGAAAAATTTTATTTTTCGGTGAATAGTGCCGTATTCGTGAATAGTGCCGTATATGTGAATAGTACCGTATACTGAATAGTAACCCCGACACAAAAAGTTCCAAATTTGATAAAAACTCATATCAATATTTCAGCATAATGATATTGAAGAAAATAATATCATTTAAGAAGAAAATAATATCCCTTACGAATATTAAAACGAAAATAATATTCATTACGAATATTAAACGAATATAATATTTCTCGCGAATATTGAACGAAATAAAATTTCTTATGAATATTGAACAGAAATAATATTCATACGAATACGAAAAATAATATCTCTTCAGAATGTGAAATAAATAATACCCCTTACATCAAAATATCAGTACTTCTGGTCGGAATACCCGTATAAGGCTGAAAGAAACTTGCTCTGATGAATAGAAACTCTCAAAGTATCTAAATACTCACAAAATACACTCAATAATCTAGAGAGAGAAAGAGAAAAAACTTGTTTCTGGTGTGATTTTCAATTCTAACTTAGCCCTCTATTTATAGGAAAATTTTAGTAGGTTTGACCTGCAACCTGATGGCTTTACCTGCTACTATTCCCACCCACCACATTTGAAATATAATTCAGCACATTTCTTCACCAACCACAAGTGGGGCCCACCAATTCTAGAATTTTCCATCAAAATGATAAACTCCGAAAATTCAACAATTTCTGAACCAGTCATCTTGTAAAATTCGTAATAAATCATACGTTCATTTTTAATGGTTCAAAATTTGTGGACATATACTCAACTTATATATGTATAACATATCCGAAAATTACCACGATCCAACGGTCGGATTAAAAATTATAACCCCCGCAAACTATCTCAAAAACCCTAATTTTTAATACCTCCATTCCGACAAAAATACTGACAAAAACCTCAACATTAACTCCTTCATTTTTAACCACAAAAATATATCCCTCATTTATATCGACATAAAATAAATATTTCATTATCATATGAATCAATAATTAATTATTCACAAATAATATTACAGAATCACATTTATGACAACCAGGCCGTTCCCAGGAAAGAGGGGGCTTTCCAATAAGGATTTCCCCTTACTGGCGCGCAATTAGATGACCAAACCTCTCCTTAGACAGAACTTTCTAGACATTGCCAATAATGTTATCTAATAATATTATTCAAATAATATGAATTATTGATCTGATAAATGAAAATACTGTGCAGCAACAATTATTGAAACAACAATAATATATAAAATATCAACGCAGCAATTATTGAATCAATAAAATAAAATATTGAATAATAACTACTGTAACAATTATTGAGTAGTGCCTTCTTACGTAATAAATCAATAATTGGTGCAATACCGTGTGCTACTGTGTAACAACGCGTATTACTGTGTTTTAAACCACCGGTATTACAACAGTATTAACGGTAACAACTACGCCGTTATTAATAAACAACATATACTTGTCGTTTTCTTCATCCAATCGCTTTCCGTTATGGGCCCACAAAAGACTGCGCCGTCGTACGAATATTCCCCGACAGAAGAATATTCCACGACCAAACGAATATTCCCGACAAAATGAATATTTTATAACCACCTGCTTATTTGAAATATTTGCGCATTTTAACCCATAACTAACCTCATTAATCAATTTAACACTTACTATTCAAAATAATAAAAGAGGGAATTTAAATTTCATTTATTAATAATTTGGGGTCTTACAACCTCCCCTCCTTATGAAATTTCGTCCTCGAAATTGACGTACGTACCTGATGTTTCGAAAAGATGAGGATACCTCGCTTTCATTTCCGTTTCCAACTCCTAGGTTATTTCCTCAATAGCATGGTTTCTCCACAAAAGTTTAACTTGTGGTATAACCTTCGTGCGTAGGACATGCTCTTTCCTATCCAAGATCTTAACAGGTACCTCCTCGTACGTTAAATCTTCAGCTATCTCGTCTGATTCTAACTCAATAATGTGGTTCGGGTTTTTAACATATTTACGAAGCATAGATATGTGAAAAATATTATGAACACGAGACATGCTTGGAGGTAATGCGAGTCTATATGCCACATTTCCTATTCGCTCAAGAATCTCAAATGGACCAACAAATCTTGGATTGAGCTTTCCTCTCTTCCCAAATCTTGTAACTCCCTTCCATGGTGCAACACATAACAATACATGATCCCCAATATTAAATTCCACGTCCTTCCGATGAAGATCCACATAACTCTTTTGTCGATCCTGTGCCGTTTGTGTACGTTGTCGAATCGTTTGGATCTTCTCTATAGTAATGCGTACCAATTCTGGTCCCAACAATGTTGCTTCACCCACCTCGTCCCAGCATACTGGAGAACGACATTTTCTTCCATACAACGCCTCAAATGGAGCCACACCTATGCTCGCCTGATAACTGTTGTTGTAGGAGAATTCCACCAATGGTAGGTACTTATCCCAACTCCCTTTGAGATCTAGGACACAAAGTCTTAATAGATCTTCAAGAGTTTGAATAGTCCTCTCTGATTGTCCGTCCGTTTGAGGATGGTATGCTGAACTGAATCGTAAATCCGTGCCCATAGCTTTCTGCAAGCTAACCCAAAATCGTGAAGTGAATCTTGGGTCACGATCCGAAACTATGGATACTGACATGCCATGCAATCTCACAATCTCGTTCACGTACATACTAGCAAGACGTTCAAGAGAATAAGTCTCACGTATCGGCAAGAAATGAGCGGACTTGGTTAATCTATCAACAATAACCCAAATCGCATCTATGCCTTGAGAAACCTTGGGAAGACCCGTAACAAAATCCATAGTAATGTGTTCCCACTTCCATTTTGGAATCTCAAGTGGTTGCAGTGGACCCTTTGGTAATTGATGCTCCGCTTTTACACGTTGACAAGTTAAACATCTCGAGATAAACTCCGCGATCTCTCTTTTCATATTGCTCCACCAAAATGTATGTCGAAGATCGTGATACATTTTGGTACTCCCAGGATGGATTGCAAACAGTGTGTTGTGTGCCTCCATCATTATTCTATGCTTCAAGTCAAAATCGTTAGGAACACAAAGTCTGGAGTTGACTCGAAGTATTCCTTCTTTATCGATTCTTGCTTCTGGAATAGCACCTTCTTGCACTTTCTTCTTCATACGCATCAGCTCTATATCCGTAGCTTGAGCAGCTTTAACTTTATCGATTAAAGTCGGTTCTACTCGTATAATTGATATCATCATGTGGGTACTTGGAGCCTTCATCTCTATCTCCATCCTTTGCAAGTCATACAAAATGGGCCTTTGTGTTAACAACATTGCACTCGTACCCGCATATGATCTTCTACTCAATGCGTCAGCTACTACGTTTGCTTTTCCATGATGGTATTGGATGGTATGATCGTAATCTTTCAACAGCTCAAGCCAACGTCGTTGCCGCATGTTGAGTTCCTTTTGGGTGAAGAAAAATTTGAGGCTTTTATGATCTGTATAGATCTCCACTTTCTCCCCATACAGGTAGTGTCTCCAGATCTTCAACGCAAAAACGACTGCTGCCAACTCCAAATCATGAGTAGGATAATTCCTCTCATATTCTTTGAGTTGTCGTGAGGCATAGGCTATGACTTTCCCATGTTGCATGAGAATACATCCTAACCCTTTGCCTGAAGCATCGCTGTAGATAACAAATCCATCCGAACCAGATGGTATTGTCAAAACAGGTGCCGAAATGAGTCTCCTCTTGAGTTCTTGGAAACTCTTCTCGCATTCCTCACTCCATACGAATTTTGTATCTTTCCGAGTCAGCTGAGTTAACGGAGTAGCGATTCGAGAAAATCCTTCCACAAATCTCCGATAATAACTAGCTTATCCTAGAAAGCTACGTACTTCGATTACTGACTTAGGTTGCTCTCAACTGTGACTCATATCCCAATCTTGGATAGCACGCCACAATGACACCTATCAGTTTACTACCGCACGAATATGGCGTCCCCTACGGAGATTTGGCTTCGGTGCATTCTACAAAGGAAGTCACCAGATAGAGGCTCGGTTATCAACTTCTATAGTTGGGTTTTTAACTCCTGAAGTTCAATAGGAGCCATTCGATATGAGATTTTAGAAATGGGTTTTGTACCAGATTCAAAGATGATACAAAATTCAATATCACGCGTAGGCCAAGAAATTCTTCAGGAAATACGTCAGGGATTTTACTAACAACAGAAATATCATTCAATTCTGACGTATTTTGTTCAAGTCCATGACATGGCTAAGAAAGCTTGACATCCGTTTTTCAATAAACGAATGACTTTACGGCTTGATATGAAAGAGTTTGACTTCAATGGTTTGGTTGCTTGAATTCGAATAACAGGTTGCTTAGGAATATGAAAACTAACAACCTTACGAAAGCAATCAATTTTGGCATGATGAGTAGTTAACCAATCAATTCCTAAAATCACATCAAAAGCAAGTATCTTTAAAGAGATAAGATCAACAGGTAATGTGATAGTGCCAACTTGGATCATGCAAGATTTATAAACAGTGGATCTAACGGAGTTTCAACAGATAAGTCAAAGTCCAATTTCTCCGGAGTCAAGTTTAAACGTTGAGCACAAGCAGGAGAAATAAATGAATGGGTAGAACTGGTATCTAATAAGGTATAGACTTCGCAAAAAAAAATTTATAATTAACTAACCCGTGCTAACTTCGTTCGGGTTCCTCGCATTCTGACCAGTCACGAAAAACGCTCTTCCAGGAACCGCTGATTTCGACTTATCCGGGACAACTTTTGGAGTCACCATCCCCGCTGAACTTGGTTTTGCTACAGAACACTCTCGAGCTATATGACCCTCCTTTCCACAGTTATAACATACCTTAGATTGTTGTGGGCAGTTTGGGCTGATATGTCCCTCTTTCCCACATTTGTAACATACGACCGGTGGTCGTTCTCCTCCCCTAGAAACAGTTGATGTTTGTGCTGACGTCTTCACGTTATCATTGTTGTACCTTCTCTTCTTGAAATCTACTCCCGACTCGCTCCTTCTACGACCACGATTACCACCAGAGTGGTTATCGCTTTTGTCCGAATGTTTTCCTCCCTGCTGATTTTCATTGCTTCGATGACTGCCGCCACCGGTATGACCCTGGTTGTGGTCCCTCGGTTGCACATACTCATTGTCTCGCTCTAATAATTGAGCCATGTTTACAACATCTGAATATAAAGAAAAATTTATGAGAGATAAGATATTGCCGAATCTCGGTTTTAGACCTCTCAGAAACATCCTTGTCATTCGTTCCTCATTTTCGACCAAATGAGGTGCAAACCTGGATAACTCTGCAAACTTCGCCTCGTACTGGGACACCGTCATGTTGTTTTGTTCCAGTCTAATAAACTCAACCTCCTTCATATGACGAATACTTTCAGGAAAGTACTTGTCATTGAACAGTTTTTGAAATGTTTCCCAGGACATGTTGAGTGCGTCAGGCTGGGTACGCTTCACAGACTCCCACCAGTAGTCTGCCTCACCGCGGAACATAAATGTGGCAAATGGAACCTTCTGTTCCTCCGTGCATCCCAAGACATCAAATATCTTGGTAATTTGCTTGACCCACGTTTCCGCCATGATCGGATCCGGCTTTCCCTTAAATTCTGGTGGTCCCAATTCTTTGAACTGCTTAGCTGTGACAAACCGCGCGTTGTGATCATTTCCACCCGTATTCTGCACACGAGTCTCCCTCGTCTGATTTTGCATGAACTGCAAAAAGCTCCTAAACATTCCATCATTCATCGTTTGCTCGGTAACGTTGTTTACAGGAGGAATATTGCCTTCCTGTTGCACGTTCCCCTGGGTGTGATCAAAGGTGTCTCCACGGTCTGATTTATTCCATTATTAACGTTCTCAGCTGCCATTCTTAAATACTGCCATAAAACAAGGGTTAATAGTCATGCATATATTATCCCTATACTCTGACCGACCAAATAAACACCAAATAAACTTAGTCAGGTCATACTAGCGAAGGAATTCCCCGTCTCTCCCCTCCTAGTTCTTATCTACATCTCAGCCAGGGATCATATCCCTAAGCTCTGATACCAACTGTGACGCCCCCAAAATAGGTATACAACACCCATTCTGAGTCGCCAAATACATGGTACAGAAAGCAAACTACAACTTCAATAATACAATTGTCGTGCAAAATACGACAACACATACTGTGAGTTTAAATACAAATATTGTCTTCTGGACAATATCCACACTCAAATAAATCCTCATTACAATTATTCAAACACTATTTTACAGAAATAGTGAGGACTGCTAAAACATCTTTCTAGAACCATCACTCCATACCCCGACTAGATCCTGCTATGTTCTCACCTCCTGAGAAGAAAAATGGAACAAAAAGGAAAAGGGTGAGCTCAACTAGCCCAGTAAAGAATATTATGACTAAGATAATATACAACAAATTATCGTTAGTCTTCAACAGGGAAAAATATAATCGACAACAAGTTTTAGATCAACAACTGCAGCGGAAACAGCAAACCATTAGAAGAGTCAAGTAGAGAAAGAATTCTACCATCTTCTAAGATTTAAAAGTCCATCATCAATATTTTATCCCTGTAACATCAATTAATAATCATCTTTATCCAAATATTCATCTTTGCACTACAGGCCAAAGATATTTATTTGTATCACCTGTCGGTCATGTTCATCTCAACACCTGTTCATCTTTGCACTACAGGCCAAAGATATTCATCAAGTAATCATACATCTTTGCACTACAGGCCAAAGATATTCATTTGTATCACCTGTCGGTCATGTTCATCTCAACACCTGTTCATCTTTGCACTACAGGCCAAAGATATTCATCAAGTAATCATACATCTTTGCACTACAGGCCAAAGATATTCATTTGTATCATCATTTAGGACTGAGGATGATGAAAAATATCTTAAAGAGAACGAATCCAATGAGACAGAAGGACAAATAGTAGGGATTCGTATAACAGTTTATCCAAGATCAATAATACTTCATAATAATCAATTGTGAAGCAGAATTCAAAAATAAAGATCAAAACATGGATACAATCAAAGATAGTAACCATAATAGACATCTTGGACAAAAAGGAAAAATTTTATTTTTCGGTGAATAGTGCCGTATTCGTGAATAGTACCGTAAACGTGAATAGTAACCCCGACACAAAAAGTTCCAAATTTGATAAAAAATCATATCAATATTTCAGCATAATGATATTGAAGAAAATAATATCATTTAAGAAGAAAATAATATCCCTTACGAATATTAAACGAAAATAATATTCATTACGAATATTAAACGAATATAATATTTCTCGCGAATATTGAACGAAATAAAATTTCTTATGAATATTGAACAGAAATAATATTCATACGAATACGAAAAATAATATCTCTTCAGAATGTGAAATAAATAATACCCCTTACATCAAAATATCAGTACTTCTGGTCGGAATACCGGTATAAGGCTGAAAGAAACTTGCTCTGATGAATAGAAACTCTCAAAGTATCTAAATACTCACAAAATACACTCAATAATCTAGAGAGAGAAGGAGAGAAAACTTGTTTCTGGTGTGATTTTCAATTCTAACTTAGCCCTCTATTTATAGGAAAATTTTAGTAGGTTTGACCTGCAACCTGATGGCTTTACCTGCTACAATTCCCACCCACCACATTTGAAATATAATTCAGCACATTTCTTCACCAACCACAAGTGGGGCCCACCAATTCTAGAATTTTCCATCAAAATGATAAACTCCGAAAATTCAACAATTTCTGAACCAGTCATCTTGTAAAATTCGTAATAAATCATACGTTCATTTTTAACGGTTCAAAATTTGTGGACATATACTCAACTTATATATGTATAACATATCCAAAAATTACCACGATCCAACGGTCGGATTAAAAATTATAACCCCCGCAAACTATCTCAAAAACCCTGATTTTTAATACCTCCATTCCGACAAAAATACTGACAAAAACCTCAACATTAACTCCTTCATTTTTAACCACAAAAATATATCCCTCATTTATATCGACATAAAATAAATATTTCCTTATCATATGAATCAATAATTAATTATTCACAAATAATATTACAGAATCACATTTATGACAACCAGGCCGTTCCCAGGAAAGAGGGGGCTTTCCAATAAGGATTTTCCCTTACTGGCGCGCAATTAGATGACCAAACCTCTCCTTAGACAGAACTTTCTAGACATTGCCAATAATGTTATCTAATAATATTATTCAAATAATATGAATTATTGATCTGATAAATGAAAATACTGTGCAGCAACAATTATTGAAACAACAATAATATATAAAATATTAACGCAGCAATTATTGAATCAATAAAATAAATTATTGAATAATAACTACTGTAACAATTATTGAGTAGTGCCTTCTTACGTAAGAATCAATAATTGGTGCAATACCGTGTGCTACTGTGTAACAACGCGTATTACTGTATTTTAACCACCGGGTATTCCAATAGTATTAACGGTAACAACTACGCCGTTATTAATAAACAACATATACTTGTCGTTTTCTTCATCCAATCGCTTTCCGTTATGGGGCCCACAAAAGACTGCGTCGTCGTACGAATATTCCCCGATAGGAAGAATATTCCACGACCAAACGAATATTTCCCGACAAAAATGAATATTTTATAACCACCTGCTTATTTGAAATATTTGCGCATTTTACCCATAACTAACCTCATTAATCAATTTAACACTTACTATTTCAAAATAATAAATAGAGGGAATTTAAATTTCATTTATTAATAATTTGGGGTCTTACAGAAGGCACTACTCAATAATTGTTACAGTAGTTATTGTTCAATATTTTATTTTATTGATTCAATAATTGCTGCGTTGATATTTTATATTATTGTTGTTTCAATAATTGTTGCTGCACAGTATTTTCCATTATCAAATCAATAATTCATATTATTTAAATAATATTATTAGATAGCATTATTGGCAATGTCTAAAAAGTTCTGTCTAAGGAGAGGTTTGGTCATCTAATTGCGCGCTAGTAAGGAGAAATCCTTATTGGAAAGCCCCCTATTTCCTGGGAACGGCCTGGTTGTCATAAATGTGATTCTGTAATATTATTTGTGAATAATTAATTATTGATTCATATGATAAGGAAATATTTATTTTATGTGGATATAAATAAGAGATATATTTTTGTGGTTAAAAATGAAGGAGTTAATGTTGAGGTGTTTTATCTGTATTTTTGTCGGAACGGAGGTATTGAAAATTAAATTAGGGTTTTTAAGATATTTTGCGAGGGTTATAATTTTTAATCCGACCGTTGGATCGTGGTAATTTTTGGATATGTTATACATATATAAGTTGAGTATATGTCCACAAATTTTGAACCGTTAAAAAATGAACGTATGATTTGTTATAAATTTTACGAGATGACTGGTTCAGAAATTGTTGAATTTTCGGAGTTAATCATTTTGGTGGAAAATTTAAGAATTGGTGGGCCCCACTCTTGGTTGGTGAAGAAATGTGCTGAGATTTTTATTCAAATGTGGTGGGTGAGAATAGTAGCAGGTAAAACCATCAGGTTACAGGTTAAGTCTGCTTCGACGTGCTAATATTTTCCTATAAATAGAGGGCTAAGTTAGAATTGAAAATCACGCCAGAAACATAAGTTTTCTCTCTTTCTCTCTATATTATGAAGCATATTTTGTGAGTATTTAGATACTTTGAGAGTTACTATTCAGTGCAAGTTTCCTTCGGCTTTGCATTCCAGTTAGAAATACTGCACTTTTGAGCTAAGGGATAGTAAGGGATAGTAAGGGATTTTAAGGGTTGTTATATTTTCCAGTTTCGTAATTTTTTTGACCTTCAAAAAATTCTGGAAAAATTTGAAATGATATTTTGATGAGTTTTCTTGATTGTGTCCAAAAATAGTGATTTTTGGATGTATAGATTGAGAGTTATGAATTTTATGAGAAAAGACTATTTTAAAAGTAACCGCTTATAATTCCTTGTGGTTAACTCTAAAATTGATAAAATTTTTATTGGGAGTACATGTATATGATAGAAGTATACTCTGTGAATTTCAGAATTTTTAGATAAAAGTACAATTTTTGATAAATGTCTAAATATTCGGCTGTTTTGGCCATATGAAAAATAGTAAATGACTTTTAAAAATTCTGAGAAAAATATATGTTCACTATGGGACTATATTATGCTAAATCTAAGAAAAGAAATATTTTTGGAATTGATTTGGTATTTTTCATGAAAATGATCTAGTTATGAATAAATGAATTAAATATGTTTTGTGAAGTAAGAAAATTAAAAAATAAAATTTTATGACTTGAGAATCCTATATGAGGTATATGCTGATTTTTGATGAGGGTTTTGGTTATTGATGATAAAATCTTATGAGTTTAGCATTTTAGAATGATTAAATGCATTATTTTAATAAAGTGTAAACAATTAAAATAAATTATTTATAAGCTTAAGAAATATTATTCTTTCAATATCATTATACCGAAATATTGGTATGTATTTTATTGTGGAATTTCTACCTTTTTGTGTCGAGTTACTATTCACGAGTTACTATTCATGAGTTACTATTCACGAGTTACTATTCACGAAAAAATTGGTTTCTTTTTCTAACCAAATTATAGTTAATTTACGAATATTACTCTTGAGATTAAAACTATATGTTGATCAAATTATTTTTATTATTATATATAATATTTTTATAACCCTAATGATGATATTTCTCTTTGACTTGAGTGTAAAGATGGGTAGATTTTTAGTATGATCATGACTATGGGTTCTCTTTGGCTAGTAGTGCAAAGTTGAATTGTTGACTGGTATGATCATGACCATTGAATTTATAAGTGAATATCTTTAGCTTAAGTGCAAAGGTGAATTGATCAACATGGTTATAATTATTGTTTATATAAATTCTGAAATGATTATATATTTCTTTGAGATATTAATATATTTGGCCTGTAGTGCAAATATGAACTGTTGATGAATATATTTGGTCGTAGTGCAAATATGAACTGTTGAGGAATATCTTTGGCATGTAGTGCAAAGATGAATTGTTGATGAATATCTTTGGCCCGTAGTGCAAAGATGACCTGTTGTTGAATATCTTTGGTCTGTAGTGCAAAGTTGGTCTGTTGATGAATATCTTTGGTCGTAGTGCAAAGATAAAATTATTAGTATAATTATAAACAGGAACTGTGATTTGGTATAACCATGATCTTTGATGTTTCAGGTAAAGACATGTGATGAAAATATTCTTCGTCCTGGGTGTGAAGAAAAATTTAGAATTACAATTATGATTATTAGTTATTCATATAATTGTGGAAAGGAACTGTTGATTAATGTTACAAGGATAAAACATTATTGGTGGATTTTTAACATGGAAAAGATAATAGACTTTATGGTCTATTTGACTCTTCTAATGGATTGCTCGTTCCGCTGTAACTATGGTTGAAATTTTTATTATCTACCATATGTTCTAAATCTCTGATTTATTACTGATTAAGACTATTGATAATTTATTTATCTTTAGTCATGACATTCTTTACTGGGCTAGTTGTGCTCACCCTTTTGTTTCACAATTCCTTTCAGGTAATAAAAGTGTAGCTGGGTCGAGCGGGGGTAATCAGGGAATAGAACGGTGGTCATCATTTAGTAGTTATATTTGGTAAAGAAAATAGGGTGAGGCGAACCCAACGTTGGAAGGGTGTTTTGTCACTATCATACAAGATGTCTAATGACATACAACCTCGTGTCATCATAAGACAGGGTTGTGCTCATCCACTTACTGAGTATATCTACAAGCACTACCTATATAATCTTGGTGTTTGTTTGAAGTATAATTCACGATTAGAGACAGTGGAGATAATGATAAGTCAAGAGAAAACTCACCATTGAGAACAATATGATAGTAAACTTCTCGTTTTTCTTTGGGGTTTATTGGGTCAACCAAGGATAATTCTATGGCCATATGATATCTATCATAACCTAGACGCATGGCCTCTCATGTACGAAGGTTTCCTTGAGCACTTTCCAAAGATGCTAATTTCTAAAACAGTTTTTGATTTATGTAAGGTGTCATTGTGTGGTGCTGTCCACGATTGGGACATGAGTCACATTTGGTATATATTTGTATCCAAACTCACAGCATATGTGTTGTTGTATTTTGCACGACAATTGTTGTAATAAAGTTGTAGTTATTTTCTGTACCGTGTATTTGGCGACTCAGAATAGGTTGGATGGAATGGACCTATTTTGGGGTCGTCACATTTATTATTGATGAAGGCTATTGATAATTTAATTATCTGTAGTCATGATATTCTTTACTGAGCTAGTTGTGCTCACCCTTTTGCTTCACAATTCCTTTCAGGTAATAAGAGTGTAGCTGGGTCGAGCGAGGGTAACGGGAAAATAGAACGGTGGTCTCTAGCTGTGGATGTTCTCCCGAAGCAGTATAGAAAAGTTCATTTAGTAGTTTTATTTGGTGAATCCAATAGGGTAAGGTGTACCCAATGTTGGAAGGGTGTTTTGCCACTATCATACAAGATGTCTAACGTCATACAATCTCGTGTCATCATAAGACAGGAATATGCTCATTCACTTGCTGAGTATATATACGAGCACTACCTATATAATCTTGGTGTTTGTTTGAAGTATAATTCTCAATTAGAGATACTAGAGATAATGATATGTCAAGAGAAGACTCACCATTGGGAAGAATATGATAGTAATCTTCTCGTTTTTTCTTTGGGGTCTATTGGGTCAACCAAGGATAATTATGTGGCCATATGATATCTATCATAACCTAGACACATGGCCTCCCATGTACGAAGGTTTCCTTGAGCACTTCCCAAAGATTCTAATTTCTAAAACAGTTTTTGACTATACATTCATGTAAGGTATCATTGTGAGGTGATGTCCACGGTTGGAACATGAGTCACATTTAGTATATATTTGTATCCAAACTCACAGCATATGTGTTGTTGTATTTTGCACGACAATTGTTGTAATAAAGTTGTAGTTGTTTTCTGTACCATGTATTTGGCGACTCAGAATAGGTTGGATGGTTTGGACCTATTTTAGGGTTGTCACATATACTCAAATTACTAAGAATATGATCTTTTTTTATTAGTAGTAAGGGTATAATAGTCCAAATGATAATTGTTTAGCCAATCTTTTAAATAATTCTAGAAAAAACAAATATAACAAGATATTATTTTAAATTATCTCATTTATAATCTCTTTCAAAACAAACATGTGACTATAAATATTTAATCCTAAAATTAATAGTCTTAAAATTATAATTCATGAGAATATGTAAATTATATGAATTTATATAAATATTATGATTATAAAATTTTAAATATGTGTAATATAAATGGGAACATGCAATTATATACCTATTGTGGGTCTTTTAATAAATAAAACTTAATTTTCTTTATAAATATTATTCTAAGATGTTAAATTGATAAAAAAAAATGTTAAAGTTAAGGGTGATATGTACAAATTATAAAAAATAAAAAGTATGTCGGGGAATATTCGGTAAAGTACGACGGCGCCGAAACAACTAATCATTTGTGGACCCCATAATAAAATAATTGTCGAATATAGAAAACTACAGAAATAACATTTTTAATAAAAATTATCAAAGAAACTAATACCTTAAACTATTAAAATACCCGTTGATAAAGGAACAGTAGCACGTGATACTCCACAGTAGCTCACGACACTCCACAGTAGCATACAATGCTCTACAGTAACACACAGTATTACACACTATTTCATATTATTGAACCAATAATTTCACAATATTTTATATTATTGAATCAATAATTGTCACAGTAGAAATTGCACAATATTTCATATTAGACTAAAATACACTTTGCATCCTAAATTTTACAATTATGTTGAGGTTTGCGTCCTAAACTTTTAAATGTGCTCACTTGCACCCTAAAATTTAATTTGCATAACAAAAAACACCTCCCGTACTCTCAACCGGTTAAAAATGACTTGAAGTTCAGGTTAATTTATGATTAATACTTTAAAAAATAATATATTTACATTAAAAGTAAAAAAAATAGAAAACAATTAAATTAACATTACTCATTCTCTCTCTTCACTCCGGTTCATCTTTTTCATTTTAAACTCAAACTCACAACAAACCTTTACTCTTCATCAACCCTAATTTTTAAAATTAACACCCAAATGTTAACCACTTTACTTTCTCTCTCTTATTTTTCTTCATCTTCATCACCATTGGTACATTTCCTTTCTTTTTCATCAAATTTTTATCATCACTATTACATCTCCTTCACCCTTTCATCCAATAAAAGTAGAGTAAAGAGATTTGCATGATTAGAGATAGAAAAGAAAAATTTATCTCCTCTATTTCATCCCACAATATAAAGAAAAACAAAGAGAGAAAATGAATCTTGATGTTTTTTTGCATATTGAACTTCCACAAATACCTTAAACCTTCATTTAATTTTGATCTCTAACTTTAACTCCAATTTCTAATCTCATACCCAATAAAATTCGTATCAAATTGCTCCTTTTCTTCATCCTTACAACAATAATCTTAAAACTAAAATCTAACCCCAAATTAGATTTTATTGATGTTTTTAGTTAATTGAGTGAGAAATTTCTAGATCAATTTGGGGTTGGTATGGGTTAGGATTTTACTCATTGATGGTTAAAATAGATTTGGATGAATTTTTTTATTGGGGATGAAATAATGAATTGAAGTCATAATCAATTGATTATGTCGTTGCTATGTAAACATGGCTGACGAAGATGAGCTGAGTGAACATAAAGAGGGAGAGAGAAGGGTGGTGGTGTTAGGTTTAATTAATTTTTATTTTTATTTTTTAGTTTTAATATTATTATATTATTTTTGTTAATAATTTACTTATTTTATCCTTAAAAAAATAGAACATGAACTACCAGTCATTTATGACCGGTTGAGAGTTTGGTGGGTGCTTTTTGTTACGCAAATTAAATATTAAGGTACAAGTAGGCACATTTAGAAGTTTAGGATGCAAGCCTCAACATGTTTGTAGAATTTAGGGTGCAAAGTGTATTTTAGTCTTCGTATTATTTAAACAATAATTTTCATAGTAGCAACTATACAATATTTTATATTATTGAACCAATAATTGTTACATTTTTTCATATTATTAAACCAATAGTTTTCACAGTAGTAACTGTACAATATTTCATATTATTGAACCAATAATTATCACCGTAGCAAGTGTAGACAATAATTATTAATTAAAAGTCACAGATATTAAATAATTACACATACTCATTATTTAAATTACACAGATATCTGTGTTATTAATACATTAAGACAATAATACAAAAGGTGGATAATATAATAATAATTATGAATAATAAAGAAAAATGTAATATTGAAATATGAAACACATGGATAACTAATATATGGTAGATTAAAGATAATCTTAACATGTGAAACATGTGGATAACGGAAAAAAGCACATTTACCCCACTATGGTTGTAGTGTTTTAAGCAATTAGTCACTGTACTTTTAAAATATTCAATTAGCTCACTGTACTTTTTAAAAATGTTCAATCAAACAATTCCGTCCAATTTCTTAGACGAACGTCAAATAATTACACACGTGGCATTGAAAAAAAATCAAAATATCATTATTTTCTGATGTGGCAACACAAAAATATAATAAAATAAAATCATTGATTACGTGGCAAAAAATAATTAAAATAATAATAAAATTAAAATAAATATTTTAATTTATTTTTTAATAATTTTTTTCATTTCCTATTTTCTTTCTCCTTCAAAATGAATAAATAAGCCTAAAATAAAATAATAAATGAAAATACAATTTTGCCGTGTACAATACTTGTTGACTTTATATTTGACGGTATAAGACCAATTTTTTGTTGTTGAAATTTTTAGACAAAAAAGAAATAATGCAAATTACAAACATAAATAAATAAAACATTATTTAGAGCATTCACAACAGTTTCTTTATCATTATCCCTACTCTGTAGTGTTATTGAGTCATTTGCAAAATAAAGATTCAATTTTTTCACTATGTACCCAACAGGTTCCTTATATTGATTCCTTAAATAATGAAATTTAAATTTTAAAAGTTAAAAGTTAAAATTTTCAATAGTCAAAATATCAAATTAATAATAATCTTATAATTTATAAAAGAGAGAGTATAATTTATCAACTATATTTTATTGTAAAATAATTTTTATTTTATTTTAAATTTTAAGTAATTTATGAAGTGAGTATTGAATGGATTGTAATTGCAAATGTACATAAGATTAATATTAACTTTTAAAAAGTTAATTTGTGATATTTTTAAATTTAAATTTAATATGATTCATTTAAAATTTGAAAATAATAAATTTTATAATAATTATTATTTTTATAATTATATTGACATAAATTAAATAAATTTATATCAGTTTTAAATTTGAATACGTTTGAAATTAATTTTTAAAATATAAGTCAATATTAAGTTTATAATTTGAAAATAAAGTAGTAAAAAATGTCAAGATGTGTATGATTGATGAGTTGTCTACTTAAATTAGGGTATAAAATGTCATTTTGTATATATAGAGAATGATCTTTTGACTCCCTCATTTTGGGGAATAAAATCATATATAGGGATTAAAATAAGGAGTCAAATAAGGATAAGGAAGTTGTTGGACAATGATTTATTGATGCATTCTTCAAAATTGGGGATAAAGATTTAATTAAGGAAACTGTTGTTAATTCTCTTATCCTACTGTTCATCTTCTTCCTTGTAGAAAGATAAAGAAAAGAAAAGAAAAAAAAAACCAAACTCAAACTCTACTGTTCATCTTCTTCCTCACCAAAATTGAAAATACAATCAGATCTTAAGATTAGCTAAATTGCAAATGATTTTCAATGTAAACCACCGGCAATGACACTGGAAATAGAAAATTCATAAAAATGAAAACATCCAAATCAAGATCGGAAAGTTATGAAACCACCGGACAAAATCCAAACCAGAGCAAACAAGCCCAAAACTGAACCTAGAAGCTGGCAAGGACAAATTGATGCAACGATTTTGTAGTCCCAAACACAAATCAGATTAAAGGAAAAATAAATCAACAATATAGAATAACCGATTATCAGATCTAAAAAGGTCCTTCAACCAAAATCGTAACCAACCCCAGAGCAAATCTGAGAATCCTCTGATTAGATCATGACTCCCGAATTCATCAAAGGAAGGGGACAATGATTTTGAATGAGGCTCCTCCTTCGACTGTAAATCGTGGATGTATGTTCGTCATTGAAGAAATTAATTTGTTGAATTTACACCATCTCCAGCTCCTCCATTACTGGACATCTCAATGACGTGGGAAGGATTTTGATCATCGTTGTTGTATCGAGAGAATGAGTCGAAGGTAAATAGATCGTTCATCTTGATAATTTAATTCCCTTTTGTTTTATTTTTAGGTGGTTGGCTAATTGAATGGAGGAGAAAATTAGTGGTGGAATATGAAATGGAATGGTTAGGGTGAAGAATCAATAAAGGGAAGTAGAGGAGATAGAGGAATTTAGGAGAGGAAAGAAAAGGGCAGACTAGTCAAATGGGTGGGCTGTTTGAAATAAAAGGGGAGAGAAAATAAAAATCCATAGGTCATCTGATAAAAATGAGAATACATTAGCAAATACACTTCATTTGTATTTTATTTTTTAAAGCCACGTAAGAAATTTGGCCCAATTTTTTAACGTCTGTGAGCAAAATTGGACGGAATTGCTTGATTGAATATTTTTAAAAAGTACAGTGGGCTAATTGAATATTTTAAAAGCACAGTGACTAATTGCTTAAAACACTACAACCACAGTGGGGTAAATGTGCTTTTTCCCTGTGGATAACTAATATGTGGTAGATTAAAGATAATATTGAAATGTGAAACGAGTTATCATGTGGTCGATTAAAGATAATCTAAAAATGTGAAATGTGTGAATAACTAATATGTGGTACATTAAAGATAATCTTGAAATGTGAAACGTGTGGATAAGTGATGAATGATATAAATTAAAGATAATCTTAAAATTTGAAACATGTGGATAAGTAATGAATGGTATACATTAAAGATAATCTTACTTATCATTCCTTCCACTCTCTAAATTGTTTAGTGACGTGTCTCTCTAAATGTATGTGTGCTAAGGCTACCTTAAGTATTGGTGAATATCAGTAAGAGTGCAAGAATTGTTCATGTGAGTTTTTCTATAAAAGTTACACAAGCATCCACACACACATCACACACAGTTTCCTCTGGAAGATTGTTTTGAAATACAATAATGCTACTATCACATAAAAAAAGGGTCACATAATGCTCACATACACATACATGCATATTGTGGGGCCCCGCCTAACATGTGGGGCCCGCAGTATGCGTGTGTGTGTATGTGAGTATTATATGGCCCTTTTTAATGTGATAATAACTTTATTTTTTGAAATATTACTTTATTCCTTCAAAAACTATTTTGAAGTATATTCTACTATATTTTGTACGTACACTGCACAAATTTATACTATCAAGTCACTTTTGGCGATTTCATAATATACGAGTTAGTGTTCACCATGAAATTTATGTGTTAGTTATTAATAAGGCTGTAAACGAGCCAACACAGTTCGGGTTCGATTCGGGCTCAACTCGAAAAAATATGAGTGAGACTCGGATTCATTAATAATATGATCTAAATCTGAGCATTAAAAATAGTTCGATTAAAAATATGAGTAGAATCTGAGCAAGGTTATACTCGACTTGTTTAAGATTCAAACTACTCGAATTTTTGATTGTGATTCGATACATAATCGGTTAATACATATTCGATTAGATGTTCGATACATTATTTTATAATATATACAAATTTAAATCAAATTAGGATAATTAGTTATTATTTTGTTTTGTTTTAATTTTAATTGTGATTTTATATTTGTAATGTGTAATAATAAATATATTTTTTTATTTTTAAGTAAAATAACAAATTCAATTTATAATTATATTAATTATAAAACTAGTTATTATGTAGAGACTCAAATTCGAGCTTGAATTTGAAGCTCGCGAGTAGTTTGAATAAATATTCGAGTTGAGTCAGATCGAATTTGAGTAATAAATATTCGAGTCAAGTAGAATCTGAGTAGGATTTTTCAAATATAATTCGAATTCTAGTACGAATTTATCATTTCAAGTAGAATTCGATTAGCTCTCTGTTCGCTCCGGTTCAACTCATTTACACCTTAGTTATTAATCAAATTATAAATATACATATAGGTTGATAGTTGCAATATCTAATCATGTGCTAAGGTAAAAGATATCATTTTCTTTCATACTTCTAAATTTATGGTAAGAAATTATTACTCGTTTCTGCAAACTTATCATTAAATGGTGAAAATTTCTAAAATGATTAAAATTTCCTTAATAGTTAGTGCTTTATCTAATATCTTTTGACCTAAACTTTTTTGTTAAATTTTAAACATTATATTTGAACTGTGAACCTTATATATTATTCTTAAACTCGAATCGATATATTTTGAATATCGCGTTGACAATTTAGACATTATTGAATTATGAAAAAATTAAATTACAAATTTCTAATGTTTATTCTTTATCTTATTATTCTTATTATTTATTTTTATCCTTTATATCATCGTTATAATTATCAGGAGTTAAGTTGTGCTGAAAGTTCTATTTGGCTTGAGTGCAAAAAGGATCTGTTAATTAACATGAGCATGACCATTGGTGTTACAGATGAATGTCTTTGGCCTGCATGTAAATACAATATAATTGTTGAGTGTCTTTAGCCTGTGTGGCAAAGACACGTGGTGAAAGTTCTTGTGACGCCCCCAAAATAGGTCCACACGACCTATTCTGAGTCGCCAGATATCACACTATAAATATCAAATACAACTTCATTTATACAACTGTTGAACTGTCGTATAGAATACGACTACAGTTAACAGTGAGTTTTAATACAATGTATGTAACTCTCATGGTATCTCGACCACAACCTTACAATGGTACTTTATATAAAAGTATAGTCAAAAACTGTTTTTGGAATTAAAATCTTTGGGAAGTGCTCAATGAAAACTTCGTACATGGGAGGCCATGCGTCTAGGTTATGGTAGATATCATATGTCCACAGAATTATCCTTGGTTGACCCAATAGACCCCAAGGAAAAACGAAAAGATTACTATCATCTTCTTTCCAATGGTGAGTCTTCTCTTGACATATAACTATCTCCACTGTCTCCAAGTGGAAATTATGTTTCAAATAAACTCCAAGATCATATAGGTAGTGCTCGTAGATATACTCAGCAAGTGGATGTGCACAACCCTGTCTTATGATAGCACGAAGTTGTATGTCTTTAGACATCTTGTATGATAGTGACAAAACACTCTTCCAAAGTTGGGTTCACCTCACCCTATTTGGTTCACCAAAGTTAAATATCAAATGACATATACAATACGACATACTTATTTAAAGTTCTAAATAAAATTATTTCCATACTATTTAGGGAGAACCTCAACAGTTATAGACCACCGTTCTATTCTCCTGTTATCCCCGCTTGACCCAGCTACACTCTTATTACCTGAAAGGAATTGTGAAGCAAAAGGGTGAGCACAACTAGCCCAGTAAAGAATATCATGACTAAAAATAATTACATTATCAATAGTTTTCATTAATAATAACTCAGAGATTTAGAACATATGGTAGATGATAAAACTTTTCAACCATAGTTGCAGCGGAACGAGCAATCCATTAAAAGAGTCAAATAGACCATTATGTCTATTATCTTCTCCATGTTAAAAGTCCACCAATAATGTTTTATCCCTGTAACATCAATCAACAATTCCTGTCCACAATCATATGAATAACTCATAATCATAATTGTGATTCTGAATTCCTTTTTACACCCAGGACGAAGATAATTTTTATCACCTATCATCACCTGAAACATCAAAAATCATGGTTATACCAAATCACAATTTTTGCTCATAATCATACTAATTAAATCATCTTTGCACTATGGCCAAAGATATTCATTATTATCATATCCATGAATTAATATTTCATTGCTGGGACTCAGCTCAATAATTAATCCACATAATCGAATCATCCCTGCACTACGGCCAATGATATTCGTTAATATCACATCCATGAACTATCCATGCACTACGGGCCAATGATATTCATTATTATCACATTTATGAATTAATATTTCATTGCTGAGACTCAGCTCAATAATTAATCCACATCATCGAATCATCCCTGCACTACAGGCCAAGGATATTCTTTAGTATCACGACCACGAATTATCCATGCACTACGGTAAAAGATAATCGTGTTTTCATCAACGGTCCTGATCATGCTATAAAACAATTCATCTTTGCACCCTTGGCCAAAGAGAATCCATAGCCATAATCATACCAAAAATTGTCCATCAATACACTACGGGCCAATGAGGACTTTTTCCACATCATTTGTAACATTGCGGTCATGATTATACCGAATGATCCTTGGTCATAATCATACCAAGTCCATCTATGCACTACAGGTCACAGATGACTTTCAACATAATATAAATATGAGGATGATGGCAATATTATAAGTATTTTATCAACTAAATCAAATTACTCATAAAAAAAAATATGCACATACTTTATATAGGATTTTCAAGCCCTAAAATCGTATTTACCAATTCTTCAACTTCGCATAACATATTTAACTCATATGCTCGTAACTAAACTATTTTCATGAAAAATACTAAATCAGTTCCAAAAATTATTCTTTTCTGGGATTAAGCATAATATAGACCCATATTGAACATATATTTTTCTCGGAATTTTTAAAATTCATTTACTATTTTTCAAAAATCAATTTCTAATTAATTCTTTAAGAAATTAGCTACCTCAAGTTTAACTCCAAAATTTCCAAATCTTGGCAGAATCTTACATATGTTAGCGTGAGCTTCCAGTTTAAATTTCATGGTCATTGGAGTTATAGAACTCCGTTTATAGCGTTTTTCATTAAAAAAACCTAAATATTGAAATGGTCATAACTTGCTCATTTTAAGTCAGAATGAGCTCATTTTTGGACAGGATGTTCTTTATACCATATAATTTCATGTCCCAAAAGGCCAGAATTTTTTTAACAAATTAAGTGGCCGAAAATGCCCTTTTTAAAATATGATCAGTAGCTTTTTCAAAATTTCCAGCTTTTGACTCCTTTGCTAAAATCAGTCCACACAAAAATCTACAACACCTTTTTCAGTGATTCCACTTGGAGATGTTACAAAACTCATAGATCTAACTCTAGGACTTAACCACACTCAAAAATTCGAAATATAATAGGAGATATGGTCAATTGAATTTCATGTTACGTTTTTACCAAAATCTGATTTTTCAACCCTTTGTGATTTCTAAAAAACTTTCATGTTTTCACATAATAACCAACATAACTCATCATAATACTTTATAATACTTCATATACCCATGATTTTCATCTGTCCAATGTTTTTATTATGACTCTCATCATAGTCAACATAACCAAATCATTTCCACAATTTAATAAAGAATGAATATAAAGGATCATTCATCATGCATGTGGTAAACCACATAGATAAATTATTCCAACAGAATAATAAATAATGGAATAACAGAAGGATTCACCATGTATGCGATAGAGACCGCACAGACAGGTTATTCCCAACAGAATAATAAAAAACGGAACTAGGTCTTGCGTAAAACGCACAGACATGATATTTCAACAGAATAATAAAGACGGAACCAGGTCCGGTGTAAAATACACAGACAAAATATTCTAACAGAATAATAAAGACGGAACCAGGTCCGGTGTAAAATACACAGATAAAATATTCTAACAGAATAATAAAGACGGAACCAGGTCCGGTGTAAAACACACAGACATGATATTCCAACAGAATAATAAAGACGGAACCAGGTCCGGTGTAAAACACACAGACAGGATGTTCCAACAGAATAATAATAACAGAATAATAAAAAAATATCACCAAGTATAGGGTAGCCCGCATATACAGGTTATTCCAACAGAATAATAAAGAAATAGAATAACAGAAGTTCTCTTATTGAATGTAAAAGAAATAACACCCCTTACCGTAAAAGAACTGGGTATAAGAGTAGGGAAGTAGCAGAATACTTTTCTATAGTTTCTCTATAATTTCTCTATCTGGAGTTTCAGTGAATTCATAAGAAAATAATGAAGGAATGAGCTTCTATTTATAGAAGAATGGATTGCATAGTAACTAATTCATGAACTGTGACGCCCCAAAAATAGGTATACAACACCCATTCTGAGTCGCCAAATACATGGTACAGAAAGCAAACTACAACTTCAATAATACAAATGTCGTGCAAAATACGACAACACATACTGTGAGTTTAAATACAAATATTGTCTTCTAGACAATATCCACACTCAAATAAATCCTCATTACAATTATTCAAACACTATTTTACAGAAATAGTGAGGACTGCTAATACATCTTTCTAGAACCATCACTCCATACCCCGACTAGATCCTGCTATGTTCTCACCTCCTGAGAAGAAAAATGGAACAAAAAGGAAAAGGGTGAGCTCAACTAGCCCAGTAAAGAATATTATGACTAAGATAATATACAACAAATTATCGTTAGTCTTCAACAGGGAAAAATATAATCGACAACAAGTTTTAGATCAACAACTGCAGCGGAAACAGCAAACCATTAGAAGAGTCAAGTAGAGAAAGAATTCTACTATCTTCTAAGATTTAAAAGTCCATCATCAATATTTTATCCCTGTAACATCAATTAATAATCATCTTTATCCAAATATTCATCTTTGCACTACAGGCCAAAGATATTCATTTGTATCACCTGTCAGTCATGTTCATCTCAACACCTGTTCATCTTTGCACTACAGGCCAAAGATATTCATCAAGTAATCATACATCTTTGCACTACAGGCCAAAGATATTCATCAAGTAATCATACATCTTTGCACTACAGGCCAAAGATATTCATCAAGTAATCATACATCTTTGCACTACAGGCCAAAGATATTCATTAATATCATCATTTAGGACTGAGGATGATGAAAAATATCTTAAAGAGAACGAATCCAATGAGACAGAAGGACAAATAGTAGGGATTCGTATAACAGTTTATCCAAGATCAATAATACTTCATAATAATCAATTGTGAAGCAGAATTCAAAAATAAAGATCAAAACATGGATACAATCAAAGATAGTAACCATAATAGACATCTTGGACAAAAAGGGAAAATTTTATTTTTCGGTGAATAGTGCCGTATTCGTGAATAGTGCCGTATACGTGAATAGTGCCGTATACGTGAATAGTAACCCCCGACACAAAAAGTTCCAAATTTGATAAAAACTCATATCAATATTTCAGCATAATGATATTGAAGAAAATAATATCATTAAGAAGAAAATAATATCCCTTACCTCAAAATATCAGTACTTCTGGTCGGAATACCGGTATAAGGCTGAAAGAAACTTGCTCTGATGAATAGAAACTCTCAAAGTATCTAAATACTCACAAAATACACTCAATAATCTAGAGAGAGAAAGAGAGAAAACTTGTTTCTGGTGTGATTTTCAATTCTAACTTAGCCCTCTATTTATAGGAAAATTTTGGTAGGTTTGACCTGCAACCTGATGGCTTTACCTGCTACTATTCCCACCCACCACATTTGAAATATAATTCAGCACATTTCTTCACCAACCACAAGTGGGGCCCACCAATTCTAGAATTTTCCATCAAAATGATAAACTCCGAAAATTCAACAATTTCTGAACCAGTCATCTTGTAAAATTCGTAATAAATCATACGTTCATTTTTAACGGTTCAAAATTTGTGGACATATACTCAACTTATATATGTATAACATATCCAAAAATTACCACGATCCAACGGTCGGATTAAAAATTATAACACCCGCAATATTTCTCAAAAACCCTGATTTGATTTTTAATACCTCCATTCCGATAAAAATACTGATAAAACACCTCAACATTAACTCCTTCATTTTTAACCACAAAAATATATCCCTCATTTATATCCACATAAAATAAATATTTCCTTATCATATGAATCAATAATTAATTATTCACAAATAATATTACAGAATCACATTTATGACAACCAGGCCGTTCCCAGGAAAGAGGGGGCTTTCCAATAAGGATTTCTCCTTACTGGCGCGCAATTAGATGACCAAACCTCTCCTTAGACAGAACTTTCTAGACATTGCCAATAATGTTATCTAATAATATTATTCAAATAATATGAATTATTGATCTGATAATGGAAAATACTGTGCAGCAACAATTATTGAAACAACAATAATATAAAATATCAACGCAGCAATTATTGAATCAATAAAATAAAATATTGAATAATAACTACTGTAACAATTATTGAGTAGTGCCTTCTTACGTAAGAATCAATAACTGTGCAATCCGTGTGCTACTGTGCAACCACGCGTTATTACTGTATTTTAACCACCGGGTATTTCAACAGTATTAACGGTAACAACTACGCCGTTATTTATAAACAACTTATACTTGTCGTTTTCTTCATCCAATCGCTTTCCGTTATGGGGCCCACACAAGGCTGCGTCGTCGTACGAATATTCCCCGACAGCAAGAATATTCCACGACCAACCGAATATTCACCGACCAAAAATAAATATTTTATAACCACTTGCTTATTTTGCAAAATTTGCACATTTCACCCATAACCAAAGTATTATATCAAATTAACCCCTTATTATTCACAATAATATTTAGAGAAAATTTGATTTTATTCATTAATAAGTTGGGGTCTTACAACCTCCCCTCCTTATGAAATTTCGTCCTCGAAATTGACGTACGTACCTGATGTTTCAAAAAGGTGAGGATACCTCGCTTTCATTTCTGATTCCAACTCCCAGGTCATTTCTTCAATAGCATGGTTTCTCCACAAAACCTTAACTTGTGGTATAACCTTCGTGCGTAGGACATGCTCTTTCCTATCCAAGATCTTAACAGGTACCTCCTCGTACGTTAAATCTTCAGCTATCTCGTCTGGTTCTAACTCAATAATGTGGTTCGGGTCTTTAACATATTTACGAAGCATAGATATGTGAAAAACATTATGAACACGAGACATGCTTGGAGGTAATGCGAGTCTATATGCCACATTTCCTATTCGCTCAAGAATCTCAAATGGACCAACAAATCTTGGATTGAGCTTTCCTCTCTTCCCAAATCTTGTAACTCCCTTCCATGGTGCAACACGTAACAATACATGATCCCCAATATTAAATTCCACGTCCTTCCGATGAAGATCCGCATAACTCTTTTGTCGATCCTGTGCCGTTTGTATACGTTGTCGAATCGTTTGGATCTTCTCTGTAGTAATGCGTACCAATTCTGGTCCCAACAATGTTGCTTCACCCACCTCGTCCCAGCATACTGGAGAACGACATTTTCTTCCATACAACGCCTCAAATGGAGCCATACCTATGCTCGCCTGATAACTGTTGTTGTAGGAGAATTCCACCAATGGTAGGTACTTATCCCAACTCCCTTTGAGATCTAAGACACAAAGTCTTAATAGATCTTCAAGAGTTTGAATAGTCCTCTCTGATTGTCCGTCCGTTTGAGGATGGTATGCTGAACTGAATCGTAAATCCGTGCCCATAGCTTTCTGCAAGCTAACCCAAAATCGTGAAGTGAATCTTGGGTCACGATCCGAAACTATGGATACTGGCATGCCATGCAATCTCACAATCTCGTTCACGTACATACTAGCAAGACGTTCAAGGGAATAAGTCTCACGTATCGGCAAGAAATGAGCGGACTTGGTTAATCTATCAACAATAACCCAAATCGCATCTATGCCTTGAGAAACCTTGGGAAGACCTGTAACAAAATCCATAGTAATGTGTTCCCACTTCCATTTCGGAATCTCAAGTGGTTGCAATGGACCCTTTGGTACTTGATGCTCCGCTTTTACACGTTGACAAGTTAAACATCTCGAGATAAACTCCGCGATCTCTCTTTTCATATTGCTCCACCAAAATGTATGTCGAAGATCGTGATACATTTTGGTACTCCCAGGATGGATTGCAAACGGTGTGTTGTGTGCCTCCATCATTATTCTATGCTTCAAGTCAAAATCGTTAGGAACACAAAGTCTGGAGTTGACTCGAAGTATTCCTTCTTCATCGATTCTTGCTTCTGGAATAGCACCTTCTTGCACTTTCTTCTTCATACGCATCAGCTCTATATCCGTAGCTTGAGCAGCTTTAACTTTATCGATTAAAGTCGGTTCTACTCGTATATTTGATATCATCATGTGGGTACTTGGAGCCTTCATCTCTATCTCCATCCTTTGCAAGTCATACAAAATGGGCCTTTGTGTTAAAAACATTGCACTCGTACCCGCATATGATCTTCTACTCAATGCGTCAGCTACTACGTTTGCTTTTCCAGGATGGTATTGGATGGTATGATCGTAATCTTTCAACAGCTCAAGCCAACGTCGTTGCCGCATGTTGAGTTCCTTTTGGGTGAAGAAATATTTGAGGCTTTTATGATCTGTATAGATCTCCACTTTCTCCCCATACAGGTAGTGTCTCCAGATCTTCAACGCAAAAACGACTGCTGCCAACTCCAAATCATGAGTAGGATAATTCCTCTCATATTCTTTGAGTTGTCGTGAGGCATAGGCTATGACTTTCCCATGTTGCATGAGAACACATCCTAACCCTTTGCCTGAAGCATCGCTGTAGATAACAAATCCATCCGAACCAGATGGTATTGTCAGAACAGGTGCCGAAATGAGTCTCCTCTTGAGTTCTTGGAAACTCTTCTCGCATTCCTCACTCCATACGAATTTTGTATCTTTCCGAGTCAGCTGAGTTAACGGAGTAGCGATTCGAGAAAATCCTTCCACAAATCTCCGATAATAACCAGCTAAGCCCAGAAAGCTACGTACTTCGATTACCTACTTAGATTGCTCTCAACTGTGACTCATATCCCAACCTTCGATAGCACGTCACAATGACACCTATCAGTTTACTACCGCACGAATATGGCGTCCCCTACGGAGAGTCTGGATTCAGTGCATTCCATAAAGGAAGTCACCAGATAAAGGCTCGGTTATCAACTTCTATAGTTAGGTTTTTAACTCCCGAAGTTCAATAGGAGTCATTCGATATAAGATTTTTAGAAATGAGTTTTGTATCGGGTTGAAGATCAATACAAAAATTCAATATCACGCTCTGGGTTAAGCCAGGAAATTCTTCAGGAAATACGTCAAAAATTTTACTAACAATAGAAATATCATTCAAATCTGACGTATTTTTGTTCAAGTTCATAACATAGCTAAGAAAGCTTGACATCCGTTTTTCAATAAACGAATGACTTTACGGCTTGATATGAAAGAGTTTGACTTCAATGGTTTGGTTGCTTGAATTTGAATAACAGGTTGCTTAGGAATATGAAAACTAACAACCTTACAAAACAATCAATTTTGGCATGATGAGTGGTTAACCAATCAATTCCTAAAATCACATCAAAAGCAAGTATCTTTAAAGAGATAAGGTCAACAGGTAATGTGATAGTGCCAACTTGGATCAAACAAGATTTATAAATAGTGATGTAACGAAAGTTTCTCCTAACGGAGTTTCAACAGATAGTCAAAGTCCAATTTCTCCGGAGTCAAGTTTAAACGTTGAGCACAAGCAGGAGAGATAAAAGAATGGGTAGAACCGGTATCTAGTAAAGTATAAACTTCGCAAAAATTTATAATTAGCTAACCCGTGATAACCTCGTTCGGGTTCCTCGCATTTTGACCAGTCACGACAAACGCTCTTCCAGGAACCGTTGATTTGACTTATCCGGGACAACTTTTGGAGTCACCATCCCCGCTGAACTTGGTTTTACTACAGAACACTCTCGAGCTATATGACCCTCCTTTCCACAGTTATAACATACCTTGAATTGTTGTGGGCAGTTTGGGCTGATATGTCCCTCCTCTCCGCATTTGTAACATCTAACTGGCGGTCGTTCTCCTCCCCTAGAATTTGTTCCTGGTGCTGGTGCAGCTATCGACGTCTTCCTGTCATTGTTAAATCTTCTCTTCTTGAAATTTCCACTTGACTCACCTCTCCTATTATCATGGCCACGATGACCACCCGAGTGGTTACCGCTTTTGTCCGAATGTTTTCCTTCCCTCTGGTTTTCATTGCTTCGATGACTGCCGCCACCGGTATGACCCTGGTTGTGGTCCCTCGGTTGAACATACTCATTATCTCGCTCTAATAATTGAGCCCTGTTTACAACATCTGAATATAAAGAAAATTTATGAGAGATAAGATATTGTCGAATCTCGGGTTTTAGACCTCTCAGAAACATCCGCGTCATACGTTCCTCATTTTCTACCAAATGAGGTGCAAACCTGGGACACCGTCATGTTGTTTTGTTCCAGTCTGATAAACTCCACCTCCTTCATATGACGAATACTTTCAGGGAAGTACTTGTCATTGAACAGTTTTTGAAATGTTTCCCAGGACATGTTGAGTGCGTCAGGCTGGGTACGCTTCACAGACTCCCACCAGTAGTCTGCCTCACCGCGGAACATAAAGGTGGCGAATGGAACCTTCTGTTCCTCCGTGCATCCCAAGACATCGAATATCTTGGTAATTTGCTTGACCCACGTTTCCGCCATGATCGGATCCGGCTTTCCCTTAAATTCTGGTGGTCCCAATTCTTTGAACTGCTTAGCTGTGACAAACCGCGCGTTGTTATCATTTCCACCCGTATTCTGCACACGAGTCTCCCTCGTCTGATTTTGCATGAACTGCAAAAAGCTCCTAAACATTCCATCATTCATCGTTTGCTCGGTAACGTTGTTTACAGGAGGAATATTGCCTTCCTGTTGCACGTTCCCCTGGGTAGTGATCAAAGGTGTCCCACGGTCTGATTTACTCCATTATTAACGTTCTCAGCTGCCATTCTTAAATACTGCCATAAAACAAGGGTTAATAGTCATGTCATATATTATCCCTATACTCTGACCGACCAAATAAACACCAAATAAACTTAGTCAGGTCATACTAGCGAAGGAATTCCCCGTCTCTCCCCTCCTAGTTCTTGTCTCACATCTCAGCCAGGGATCATATCCCTAAGCTCTGATACCAACTGTGACGCCCCCAAAATAGGTATACAACACCCATTCTGAGTCGCCAAATACATGGTACAGAAAGCAAACTACAACTTCAATAATACAATTGTCGTGCAAAATACGACAACACATACTGTGAGTTTAAATACAAATATTGTCTTCTAGACAATATCCACACTCAAATAAATCCTCATTACAATTATTCAAACACTATTTTACAGAAATAGTGAGGACTGCTAATACATCTTTCTAGAACCATCACTCCATACCCCGACTAGATCCTGCTATGTTCTCACCTCCTGAGAAGAAAAATGGAACAAAAAGGAAAAGGGTGAGCTCAACTAGCCCAGTAAAGAATATTATGACTAAGATAATATACAACAAATTATCGTTAGTCTTCAACAGGGAAAAATATAATCGACAACAAGTTTTAGATCAACAACTGCAGCGGAAACAGCAAACCATTAGAAGAGTCAAGTAGAGAAAGAATTCTACTATCTTCTAAGATTTAAAAGTCCATCATCAATATTTTATCCCTGTAACATCAATTAATAATCATCTTTATCCAAATATTCATCTTTGCACTACAGGCCAAAGATATTCATTTGTATCACCTGTCAGTCATGTTCATCTCAACACTGTTCATCTTTGCACTACAGGCCCATGTAATCATCATCTTTGCACTACAGGCCAAAGATATTCATCAAGTAATCATACATCTTTGCACTACAGGCCAAAGATATTCATCAAGTACATCTTTGCACTACAGGCCAAAGATATTCATTAATATCATCATTTAGGACTGAGGATGATGAAAAATATCTTAAAGAGAACGAATCCAATGAGACAGAAGGACAAATAGTAGGGATTCGTATAACAGTTTATCCAAGATCAATAATACTTCATAATAATCAATTGTGAAGCAGAATTCAAAAATAAAGATCAAAACATGGATACAATCAAAGATAGTAACCATAATAGACATCTTGGACAAAAAGGGAAAATTTTATTTTTCGGTGAATAGTGCCGTATTCGTGAATAGTGCCGTATACGTGAATAGTGCCGTATACGTGAATAGTAACCCCCGACACAAAAAGTTCCAAATTTGATAAAAACTCATATCAATATTTCAGCATAATGATATTGAAGAAAATAATATCATTAAGAAGAAAATAATATCCCTTACCTCAAAATATCAGTACTTCTGGTCGGAATACCGGTATAAGGCTGAAAGAAACTTGCTCTGATGAATAGAAACTCTCAAAGTATCTAAATACTCACAAAATACACTCAATAATCTAGAGAGAGAAAGAGAGAAAACTTGTTTCTGGTGTGATTTTCAATTCTAACTTAGCCCTCTATTTATAGGAAAATTTTGGTAGGTTTGACCTGCAACCTGATGGCTTTACCTGCTACTATTCCCACCCACCACATTTGAAATATAATTCAGCACATTTCTTCACCAACCACAAGTGGGGCCCACCAATTCTAGAATTTTCCATCAAAATGATAAACTCCGAAAATTCAACAATTTCTGAACCAGTCATCTTGTAAAATTCGTAATAAATCATACGTTCATTTTTAACGGTTCAAAATTTGTGGACATATACTCAACTTATATATGTATAACATATCCAAAAATTACCACGATCCAACGGTCGGATTAAAAATTATAACACCCGCAATATTTCTCAAAAACCCTGATTTGATTTTTAATACCTCCATTCCGATAAAAATACTGATAAAACACCTCAACATTAACTCCTTCATTTTTAACCACAAAATATATCCCTCATTTATATCCACATAAAATAAATATTTCCTTATCATATGAATCAATAATTAATTATTCACAAATAATATTACAGAATCACATTTATGACAACCAGGCCGTTCCCAGGAAAGAGGGGGCTTTCCAATAAGGATTTCTCCTTACTGGCGCGCAATTAGATGACCAAACCTCTCCTTAGACAGAACTTTCTAGACATTGTCAATAATGTTATCTAATAATATTATTCAAATAATATGAATTATTGATCTGATAATGGAAAATACTGTGCAGTAACAATTATTGAAACAACAATAATATAAAATATCAACGCAGCAATTATTGAATCAATAAAATAAAATATTGAATAATAACTACTGTAACAATTATTGAGTAGTGCCTTCTTACGTACGAATCAATAATTCAACTATACTGTGCAATCCGTGTGCTACTGTGCAACCACGCGTTATTACTGTATTTTTAACCACCGGGTATTTCAACAGTGTTAACGGTAACAACTACGCCGTTATTAATAAACAACTTATACTTGTCGTTTTCTTCATCCAATCGCTTTCCGTTATGGGGCCCACACAAGGCTGCGTCGTCGTACGAATATTCCCCGACAGCAAGAATATTCCACGACCAACCGAATATTCACCGACCAAAAATAAATATTTTATAACCACTTGCTTATTTTGCAAAATTTGCACATTTCACCCATAACCAAAGTATTATATCAAATTAACCCCTTATTATTCACAATAATATTTAGAGAAAATTTGATTTTATTCATTAATAAGTTGGGGTCTTACATGAACGGTCCAGATTGATTTACTTTAATCTGACGGTCCATAATTAAAGTAAAATCTTTTAAATAAAAATATTGTATATATATATATATATATATATATATATATATATATAACACATGTTTTCAAATTATATATATCAATATTATATATACACCACTTAATTTTTCTCCCCCATAACCAACATCAATCCCCCACCCACCCAAAAATCAATTTCACTACACTCTTACACATCACTATCACACTATCACTTTTTCACCATTTTCCACTCACACACCCATCACACACCTATCACTTTCACATATCATTTTCTCCCACCATATACTCAATACATACATATACTTCCATACATATACTCTTCCATTTTCAAAATTATTTTTCCAACACATATGGGCCCCACATGTGGGCCCCACCTTTAAAATTTTTTATCGATTATTTTTTAAAAATGGGTAAGTGGAGATCCATAAAATAAGCAAACTTCATAAAAATCACCTTAATAATTTTAACAACATTTATCATCTTTATTATAATTCACAATATTAATTGACCAGGTCGTTCCCAGGAAAGAGGGAGCTTTCCAATAAAAATTTCTCCCTATTGGCATGCAATTAGATTATCTAACCTCTCCTTGACAGAACTTCTAGACATCGTTAATATTGTAAATAATAATATTAATAACTTTGTCGTCTTAATTATTAATTTAATAAAATATCATATAATGCAGATGATACTGTGACAATAATTGAATCAATAATATGAGAGATATGATGCAGCAATTACTGTAGCAATAATTGAGTATAACTGAGTGACTTATCACGTAAGCATCAATAATCAATACCGTGAGCTACTATGCAACCACGCGTATTACTGTACTTTTACTACCGGGTATTTTATGACAAAAAATCTCACATATCACCCTTAACTTTAAACTTTTATCAATTTAACTATTTACCAAACTAGGAAAATTGAATACTTTTATTTCATAAAATTCGGGATCTCACAGTTCTCTTTAATCTGTGTGCAAATAGGAACTATTGATTTGCTTGATCATGATCATTGATGTTACAGTTGATGAAATCTTGATGGTAATTTTTTTTAAATGAGAGAAGATAGTAGACATTATGATCTATTTGACTATTCTAATAGATTGCTCATTCCGCTGTACTTTTTTGTTGAAAACTTATGTTGTCTTTCATGTTTTAAATCTCTGATTTTGAAAGCTAAAGACAACTTATTCTTCGTTATCTTAATTAGTCATAATATTAATTCTTTATTGGGCTATTTGAGCTCACCCTTTTGTTTTATAATTTTTTTTTCAGGAAATGATAGTGTAGTTGGGTCTAGCGGGGAGAACAGAGGAATGGAATGATTGTCCGAGTTAGTAGCTGTAGTAGTCCTCACCAAGTTATAAAATAGTGTGACAATAATTATACTGAGCACTTTGTATGTGTGTTGCTGTACTATACACGACGTTATAATAATTATAAATAAGAGAATTTATATATGTTATTTGTATTTTGACGACTCAAATTGGACAGTATAGACTCGAATTTGGAGACGTCACACCTGCCATCCCTGCTTACTTTTGTTTTATTTTATAGTAGCTTGTAGATTTTGTCAACTATAATGCTAATTTATATTATTTAATACTTCATAATTTCGTCAAATAAAATGATACTCCCTCCGTCTCATGATAAAAGTTCGGGTGGACTTTTCACGCATATTAAGCAGAGGAATGAAATGACAAAATTACCCATAATAATATATCATTAATCATTTTTAATGTAGGTGAGAGAGTGACTTTCTAGCTTTTCAATTCAAAATATTTTTAGCACATAACTAATTATACTTGTTCGGGAGTGTTTTCCCGACCCTCTTTTGGGCTGAAGGCTTGAGTCGGGTCATAGGAGGTCGGGCTCGTATGTTCAGAGATGTAAGATCGGGGTCGGTTACCCGATCCCAATAGGCTGGGGCCCGTGGTCATCGTAAGGTTTGAGTTCGGGCCTATTGGGTTTGGCTATTGGTTTGGGCCTGAGCGTATGAGCAGTTCACATGCAGAGTTGGTGCGACAAGGAGTTTACGTGATTAAGGGTGTCAACCCTAATCCTACGTCAACAAGGTAACTCTGGATGTAGTGGTGGAAAGGGATTCCACTTGCACTTCTCAAGGAGATTGTGTTGGACCCAAATATGGTAGCTAACATATTTAGGAGTCCTACTCTAATCCAAAGAAGAGGATACCAAGGTGATGGGAGCTCTATAAATACAAGGCCAAGGTTACAATTAACAGGTAATATCTACTTTGAGCACTAAACATATAAACCTCCATTGTTAAACCTTGTGAACGGCCTGTGCTTATTCTCACACCAGAGCTATCCCCCGGCGGTACGGCCGTCAAGCTTCTGTGTGATCTGTTATTGTGCAGGATTCAGCGCGTGGATTTTGTGATTGGACACGCAGACGAAACTTGGCCTTAACATTGGCACTAGAAGGAGGGCGTGCTTCTTTGCAACCACAAATACTTTTCTTCGGCAGCAATCATGACGAGTAGAGATAATATCGCTGTCTCGGAAAGGGCCAAGACCCAGCAGTCCCACCAAACAACTCAGGCGAGGGGGTCAGTGAAGGACCGACTGGGGTCTAAAATACAGGAGGTAGAAGAGTTACCGGTCCATGATCTTCGGCGGAAGCTCTTCCCCGAGAGTCAACACACGCCTCATCAAGCGAGTCAGGCCGACGAGAGGCACTCTCAAGCCCTCGTGAGGCAAGACCGGGGAGCAAGAAGCCGAGACCAACGAGAGTTTCTCTTGCAGAAGAAACTGGACCAGAATAAAGACGCCATGTTGGTGCTCCAGCTACAACAATTGGAGTTGGAGAGACAGATGGCCAACATGGTCGGTGATCAAGAAGTGAGTTCCAGAAGGCGTAGGAATCGAAGCCGGTCCCGATCGCCTCGGCGGGGAGAGGCAAGAAGAGAACAGAGCAGGCACCGGAGTCGCTCTAGAGATGGAAGGAGCAGAAGGAGGAGTCCTTCGGCTGGGCGCCGATCAGAACACCGAGGCAGGACGGGGCAGATAGAAAGGGAAGCGTCTCCTGATTATGGGAGGGACAAACCTCGATCGTCCCCTCATAAGGAAGGATCCTACCCCCTTACCCGGAGAGTGTCTGAATTAGAAAAGTTGCTAGGGACAAAAAACTCGACGGGGACATCTTCGGCAGGTTTAGGATCTCCCTTTTCGCCCGAAATCAACCGGGTGATAGCCGATCCAAAGAAGAAGATGCCCCCGATGGAGACATATGACGGATTGGGAGATCCCTACGACCATTCGGATGGATATGATCGGCTGATGTCGTACTATGGGCATTCAGATGCAGCTAAATGCCACATGTTCGCTACAACACTTAAGAAGAGTGCCAGGGAGTGGTTGGGGACCCTGGCACCAGGATCAATCGGGTCATGGAACGATCTTCGTGAAAAATTCCATGCTCGGTTCGGCAGCAACCGAAGACGAGGGAAGATCACGGCGTCCCTCATGCAGGTACGGCAGAAATCAGACGAGACCCTAAGTCAGTTCGTCAAACGATTTAGAGAGGCAGTGGGATCTGTAGCGGAGCTGAATTCCCCACAAGCACTGGGATTTTTTACGACCGGCTTAGACATCGGGAGATCTAAGAAGCTGGTAAAGGATTTGGTGATTAACCCTCCGACAGACTTGACCGAGGCCTTTCATCGGGCAGAAGGGTTCATCGCTATAGAAGAAGCTTTGGGAAATTTCAAACCACACCAACAACCTTACGAGAAATCGAAAGATCGGGAAAAATCGACCTACCAACGTTCGGACAATAACCAGTGGAAATCAGACCAAACGGAAAAGAAAAACTTCAACGGGGGAGGTTCAGGTAGCAACCGGCCTCCACTACCCAACCGTAACGTCAGCAAGGTCTATACTCCTCTCACCGCGGATCGGTCGAAAATCCTGCAGGAAATGAAAAACCAACCATTCTACGAGCCATGCCCCAGGCGAACTAAGCCCGGAAAGCGTGGTCGGGATAAGTATTGTGAATACCATCAGAGTACCGGACACTCGACCGAAGCATGCGTTAATCTGATGGATATGATCGAGAAAAATGTCCAAAACGGACAACTGTTACAATACGTGGCAGGCCGGGGAAATGCCGAGGTGCCCAGAGAGGAGACCGCAGATCAGATCCCGGATACCCAGACGCCGCAGAACCCCCCAGCCCGAGGTGTAGTTGATGTCATTTCGGGGGCTTCCGTTAGACGGGTATCGGGAAGAAAAAGAAGTGGGACTCTGGAAGCAGTGCTATCTATTTCGGGGTCAACCCCTAGAAAGGATCGGACATATCCGGGAACGTCTATCTCATTTACGGACGAAGATTACCCGACAGATCTCATTGAGCCCCACGATGGTGCTTTGGTAATAACGGCTCAGGTCGGGATAGTGGATATGAAAAGAATGATGATAGATAATGGGTCTTCGGTCGACATCCTGTATTCTCACGCCTATCAGAGGTTAGACCTGCAAGGAAAGAAGATGGATTTGGGAGGGGAGGGCCCCTTGTACGGATTTAGTGGAGATCCGGTGCTTGTGTTGGGCACCATCGAGATGCCAGTCAAATTTGGTACGGCACCTAATCAAGTCGAAATAGTGGTGAAATTTTTTGTCGTCCAAATAGACTCGGCATACAACGCGATCCTCGGAAGGCCTACCTTGGCAGCCCTGCAAGCGGTAACATCGATACCCCATTTTAAAATCAAGTTTCCAACACCGAACGAGATCGGGGAGGTAAAAGGTGACCTGGATATAGCCCGAAGGTGTTACCGAAACAGCTTGATTTCTTCAGGGGTCGGGGTCTGCAAACAAAAACAGACAATGACCATTGAGATCGAACAATTCACGGAGGGAAGCACAGAGCCACTTGCTCTTCCGGCCGAAGAAACTGATGATGTAGAATTGGTACCTGGGCAGGAAGACAAAATAATTAAGATCGGGTCGGGGTTATCAGAACCCTTCCGGACCGGGCTGATAGAATTACTCCGAGTCTATGCCGATATCTTTGCATGGGAACCCAGCGACATGCCGGGGGTAAGTGAATCAGTGGCTCTACACCGGCTGCACGTGGACCCGGACAAGAAACTGGTCATACAGAAGCGGAGGATTTTCGCCCCAGAAAGGCAAAAAATCATCGACGGAGAGATCGCCAAGCTCCTGGAGGCCGAATTCATCTTCGAGATTGATTACCTGGAGTGGTTGGCCAACGTGGTATTGGTCCAGAAGCAAAATGGGAAATGGAGGTTGTGTATTGATTACACGGATCTAAACAGGGCGTGTCCGAAGGATTTCTACCCTTTGCCCAACATAGATCAACTGATCGACGCCACGTCGGGATACGGTATGTTGAGTTTTATGGATGCATTCTCTGGGTACCACCAGATTTCGATGAACAAGGAAGACATCCCGAAGACAAGTTTTATCACACATCGGGCGATATACGCATACAGGAAAATGACCTTCGGGCTATTAAATGCCGGGGCAACTTATCAACGAATGATGAACCTGGTGTTCACGAAACAATTGGGGAGGAGCATGGAGGTCTACGTAGACGACATGATCGTTAAAAGCATGTCAGTTCGTGAACATCTTGAAGATCTGGAGGACTGTTTCGAGACGGTCCGAAAACGCAAGCTACGGCTAAACCCGACCAAATGCACTTTTGGGCTGGGATCGGGTAAATTTCTAGGATACTTGATCAGCAAAAGGGGAATCGAAGCAAACCCAGAGAAAATCCAGGCAGTCCTGGATATGAAATCACCAAAGTCATACAAGGATGTGCAGAGACTAACGGGTCGGATAGCGGCCCTACGAAGGTTCGTCTCTAAATTAGCTGAGAGGTGCCTTCCATTTTTTGACACCTTGAAAGGACCCAAGAACGAGAAAAGCTTCCAGTGGACCTCAGAATGCGAGGACGCGTTCCAAGGGATCAAACGATATCTTTCTTCGGCACCTCTGCTGATGAAACCAATCCCTTCAGAACCCCTATATCTTTATCTGGCGGCGAGTTCGATGGTAGTGGGGGCGGCATTGGTTCGGGACCAAGGAGGAAATTAGTTCCCCGTGTACTACGTCAGCCACGTACTTCGGGACGCAGAACTCCGATACCCGAACCTGGAAAAATTCGCCTATGCCTTAATCATTGCAAGCAGAAAACTTCGGCATTATTTCCAGGGTCGGGTGGTGGTGGTATACACCGATCAGCCGTTGAAGAAAGTTCTACACTGACCTGAGGTTTCTGGAAGACTGGCGGCATGGGCAATGGAGCTAACACAGTTCGCGATAGAGTATCATCCCCGAACGGCAATCAAAGGGCAGGCGCTAGCAGACTTCGTCGTGGAATGTTCGTTCTCGGAGCCAGATGTGGGATCGGTGGCCGAAACACAACCCATAAAGACTTCATGGACACTATATGTCGATGGCTCGTCAACGTCAGACATCAGTGGTGCAGGGGTCATACTGACGAGCCCCGAAGGATTCAAGGTCCAACAAGCTATTCGATTTAAGTTCAGAGCGACCAACAACGAAGCAGAATATGAGTCCATTCTAGCCGGGTTAAAATTGGCCCGAAGCCTAGAAGTACAAAACTTGGTCATCTACAGTGACTCGCAGCTGGTCATCAAACAGATATCGGGAGAGTATGCGGCTCGGGGGGCGAGAATGACGAAGTACTTAGCCGAGACAAAGAATAAACTGACATACTTCCACACGGTCAGCTGTCAGGGAATTGACCGATCCGACAATACAATAGCAGATGCCCTGGCCAGACTGGCGACAACCGATGCCAACTCCTTCAACGGTTCGGTATATCTAGAGACATTGGAGCAGCCTAGTGTCTCAAAAGAGGAGACATTATGTGTTGATCGGCTAGACTGTTGGCTTACGCCCTACATCTATTATCTGGCTGACGGAACCTTACCATCAGACCGCATCCTAGCAAGAAAGATCAAGCATCGAAGTTCGAATTTTGTACTGATTGATGGAGATTTGTATCGAAGGGCCTTCAGCTCTCCCTTACTTAAATGTTTAACACCGTCAGAGGCAATCTACGCACTTCGGGAGGTACATGAAGGGATCTGTGGAGATCACATGGGCGCTAAGTCACTGGCGAATAAAATTCTAAGACAGGGGTATTACTGGCCAACCATCTACACAGAGGCCAAGGAACTCGTCAAAAAATGTCCCAAGTGTCAACTGAACAGCAACATCCCGCATCAACCCCCCGAAGAACTCTACTCGGTCTTATCCCCGATCCCCTTCGCAGTATGGAGAATCGACATCCTAGGACCTCTGCCGAAGGCCAAAGGGCAAGTCAGCTTTATAATAGTGGCTATCGATTACATGACAAAGTGGGTCGAAGCCAAACCACTGCAGAAGATTACCGAACAGGAATGTCTTAAATTTGTGAAAGAAGGAATAGTTTATCGGTTCGGCATCCCGATGGCTGTAGTATCGGATAACGGTAGACAGTTCGTGGGGTCAAAATTTGAAAGCTTCCTGAGAGAATTGGGAATTCAACACCGGAAGACCTCGGTTGCCCACCCTCAGTCAAACGGTCAAGTGGAAGTGACAAATCGAACCCTACTCAACGGCATAAAAAGAAGATTGGATGAACTGAAGGGTCGGTGGCCCGAGGAACTGCTTAGCGTTTTGTGGGCATACCGGACGACCCCAAGGACAACAACTGGAGACTCCCCCTTCCGTCTGGCCTATGGGACCGATGCACTCATACCGGTAGAGATTGGGTCACCCACCCTTCGGGTCAGCCAGTTCAAAGAACTATACAACGATGAAGGTTTGAAAATGAATCTGGATCTGCTAGATGAAGCTCGTGACGCCGCGGTGTTGAGGTTGGCCATTTATCAGCAGAAGACAGCCCGACATTACAACCAAAAGGTGAAGTTGAGGAGGTTCGAGATAGGAGATTTGGTGCTTCGGGAGGCAGAGGCGTCAACCCCCCAGAACACAGGAAAGTTAATGCCTAACTGGGAGGGGCCTTATGAGATATTAGAAGTGCCGAAGCCAGGGACTTACCGGCTTCGAGCAATGGATGGGTCGGAAGTAAAGAATACATGGCATGCTGGAAGACTTAGGAGATATTACCAGTAAATACATGCCTGTTCTTTCCTGATAACGGTGTAATTTATGCGATTTATCATTGAAATGAAAACTTCTCTCAAGAGAAACGTTTGTACTTCGTTTTAATCTTGCACTGCTTTACCGATCAGATAAGCTTCGAGCGTGAAACGATCAGACGGTCCTAAAAAACTTAACTGATCGATAAACGCCACAAGTGTAACTGATCGACAAAGATACACGTCCGATCAGACAAGCTTCGAGCGTAAAACAACCAGACAGTCCGAAAGAACTTAACTGGCTGATAAAACGCCACAAGTGTAACTGATCGACAAAGATACACGTCCGATCAGACAAGCTTCGAGCGTAAAACAACCAGACAGTCTGAAAGAACTTAACTGGCTGATAAAACGCCACAAGTATAACTGATCGATAAAAGTTACCTATCCGAGACAGTACACTTTAGATGAAAATGGACCAGACTGTGACGCCCCCAGAATAGGTATACAACACCCATTCTGAGTCGCCAAATACATGGTACAGAAAGCAAACTACAACTTCAATAATACAATTGTCGTGCAAAATACGACAACACATACTGTGAGTTTAAATACAAATATTGTCTTCTAGACAATATCCACACCCAAATAAATCCTCATTACAATTATTCAAACACTATTTTACAAAAATAGTGAGGACTGCTAATACATCTTTCTAGAACCATCACTCCATACCCCGACTAGATCCTGCTATGTTCTCACCTCCTGAGAAGAAAAATGGAACAAAAAGGAAAAGGGTGAGCTCAACTAGCCCAGTAAAGAATATTATGACTAAGATAATATACAACAAATTATCGTTAGTCTTCAACAGGGAAAAATCTGATAAAATATAATCGACAACAAGTTTTAGATCAACAACTGCAGCGGAAACAGCAAACCATTAGAAGAGTCAAGTAGAGAAAGAATTCTACTATCTTCTAAGATTTAAAAGTCCATCATCAATATTTTATCCCTGTAACATCAATTAATAATCATCTTTAACCAAATATTCATCTTTGCACTACAGGCCAAAGATATTCATTTGTATCATCAGTCGGTCATGTTCATCTCAACACCTGTTCATCTTTGCACTACAGGCCAAAGATATTCATCAAGTAATTATACATCTTTGCACTACAGGCCAAAGATATTCAGTAATATCATCATTTAGGACTGAGGATGATGAAAAATATCTTAAAGAGAACGAATCCAATGAGACAGAAGGACAAATAGTAGGGATTCGTATAACAGTTTATCCAAGATCAATAATACTTCATAATAATCAATTGTGAAGCAGAATTCAAAAATAAAGATCAAAACATGGATACAATCAAAGATAGTAACCATAATAGACATCTTGGACAAAAAGGGAAAATTTTATTTTTCGGTGAATAGTGCCGTATACGTGAATAGTGCCGTATACGTGAATAGTAACCCCCGACACAAAAAGTTCCAAATTTGATAAAAACTCATATCAATATTTCAGCATAATGATATTGAAGAAAATAATATCATTAAGAAGAAAATAATATCCCTTACCTCAAAATATCAGTACTTCTGGTCGGAATACCGGTATAAGGCTGAAAGAAACTTGCTCTGATGAATAGAAACTCTCAAAGTATCTAAATACTCACAAAATACACTCAATAATCTAGAGAGAGAAAGAGAGAAAACTTGTTTCTGGTGTGATTTTCAATTCTAACTTAGCCCTCTATTTATAGGAAAATTTTAGTAGGTTTGACCTGCAACCTGATGGCTTTACCTGCTACTATTCCCACCCACCACATTTGAAATATAATTCAGCACATTTCTTCACCAACCACAAGTGGGGCCCACCAATTCTAGAATTTTCCACCAAAATGATAAACTCCGAAAATTCAACAATTTCTGAACCAGTCATCTTGTAAAATTCATAATAAATCATACGTTCATTTTTAACGGTTCAAAATTTGTGGACATATACTCAACTTATATATGTATAACATATCCAAAAATTACCACGATCCAACGGTCGGATTAAAAATTATAACCCCCGCAAATTATCTCAAAAACCCTGATTTTTAATACCTCCATTCCGACAAAAATACTGACAAAAACCTCAACATTAACTCCTTCATTTTTAACCACAAAAATATATCCCTCATTTATATCCACATAAAATAAATATTTCCTTATCATATGAATCAATAATTAATTATTCACAAATAATATTACAGAATCACATTTATGACAACCAGGCCGTTCCCAGGAAAGAGGGGGCTTTCCAATAAGGATTTCTCCTTACTGGCGCGCAATTAGATGACCAAACCTCTCCTTAGACAGAACTTTCTAGACATTGCCAATAATGTTATCTAATAATATTATTCAAATAATATGAATTATTGATCTGATAAATGAAAATACTGTGCAGCAACAATTATTGAAACAACAATAATATAAAATATCAACGCAGCAATTATTGAATCAATAAAATAAAATATTGAATAATAACTACTGTAACAATTATTGAGTAGTGCCTTCTTACGTAAGAATCAATAATTGGTGCAATACCGTGTGCTACTGTATTTTAACCACCGGGTATTCCAACAGTATTAACGGTAACAACTACGCCGTTATTTATAAACAACTTATACTTGTCGTTTTCTTCATCCAATCGCTTTCCGTTATGGGGCCCACACAAGGCTGCGTCGTCGTACGAATATTCCCCGACAGCAAGAATATTCCACGACCAACCGAATATTCACCGACCAAAAATAAATATTTTATAACCACTTGCTTATTTTGCAAAATTTGCACATTTCACCCATAACCAAAGTATTATATCAAATTAACCCCTTATTATTCACAATAATATTTAGAGAAAATTTGATTTTATTCATTAATAAGTTGGGGTCTTACAACCTCCCCTCCTTATGAAATTTCGTCCTCGAAATTGACGTACGTACCTGATGTTTCAAAAAGGTGAGGATACCTCGCTTTCATTTCTGATTCCAACTCCCAGGTCATTTCTTCAATAGCATGGTTTCTCCACAAAACCTTAACTTGTGGTATAACCTTCGTGCGTAGGACATGCTCTTTCCTATCCAAGATCTTAACAGGTACCTCCTCGTACGTTAAATCTTCAGCTATCTCGTCTGGTTCTAACTCAATAATGTGGTTCGGGTCTTTAACATATTTACGAAGCATAGATATGTGAAAAACATTATGAACACGAGACATGCTTGGAGGTAATGCGAGTCTATATGCCACATTTCCTATTCGCTCAAGAATCTCAAATGGACCAACAAATCTTGGATTGAGCTTTCCTCTCTTCCCAAATCTTGTAACTCCCTTCCATGGTGCAACACGTAACAATACATGATCCCCAATATTAAATTCCACGTCCTTCCGATGAAGATCCGCATAACTCTTTTGTCGATCCTGTGCCGTTTGTATACGTTGTCGAATCGTTTGGATCTTCTCTGTAGTAATGCGTACCAATTCTGGTCCCAACAATGTTGCTTCACCCACCTCGTCCCAGCATACTGGAGAACGACATTTTCTTCCATACAACGCCTCAAATGGAGCCATACCTATGCTCGCCTGATAACTGTTGTTGTAGGAGAATTCCACCAATGGTAGGTACTTATCCCAACTCCCTTTGAGATCTAAGACACAAAGTCTTAATAGATCTTCAAGAGTTTGAATAGTCCTCTCTGATTGTCCGTCCGTTTGAGGATGGTATGCTGAACTGAATCGTAAATCCGTGCCCATAGCTTTCTGCAAGCTAACCCAAAATCGTGAAGTGAATCTTGGGTCACGATCCGAAACTATGGATACTGGCATGCCATGCAATCTCACAATCTCGTTCACGTACATACTAGCAAGACGTTCAAGGGAATAAGTCTCACGTATCGGCAAGAAATGAGCGGACTTGGTTAATCTATCAACAATAACCCAAATCGCATCTATGCCTTGAGAAACCTTGGGAAGACCTGTAACAAAATCCATAGTAATGTGTTCCCACTTCCATTTCGGAATCTCAAGTGGTTGCAATGGACCCTTTGGTACTTGATGCTCCGCTTTTACACGTTGACAAGTTAAACATCTCGAGATAAACTCCGCGATCTCTCTTTTCATATTGCTCCACCAAAATGTATGTCGAAGATCGTGATACATTTTGGTACTCCCAGGATGGATTGCAAACGGTGTGTTGTGTGCCTCCATCATTATTCTATGCTTCAAGTCAAAATCGTTAGGAACACAAAGTCTGGAGTTGACTCGAAGTATTCCTTCTTCATCGATTCTTGCTTCTGGAATAGCACCTTCTTGCACTTTCTTCTTCATACGCATCAGCTCTATATCCGTAGCTTGAGCAGCTTTAACTTTATCGATTAAAGTCGGTTCTACTCGTATATTTGATATCATCATGTGGGTACTTGGAGCCTTCATCTCTATCTCCATCCTTTGCAAGTCATACAAAATGGGCCTTTGTGTTAAAAACATTGCACTCGTACCCGCATATGATCTTCTACTCAATGCGTCAGCTACTACGTTTGCTTTTCCAGGATGGTATTGGATGGTATGATCGTAATCTTTCAACAGCTCAAGCCAACGTCGTTGCCGCATGTTGAGTTCCTTTTGGGTGAAGAAATATTTGAGGCTTTTATGATCTGTATAGATCTCCACTTTCTCCCCATACAGGTAGTGTCTCCAGATCTTCAACGCAAAAACGACTGCTGCCAACTCCAAATCATGAGTAGGATAATTCCTCTCATATTCTTTGAGTTGTCGTGAGGCATAGGCTATGACTTTCCCATGTTGCATGAGAACACATCCTAACCCTTTGCCTGAAGCATCGCTGTAGATAACAAATCCATCCGAACCAGATGGTATTGTCAAAACAGGTGCCGAAATGAGTCTCCTCTTGAGTTCTTGGAAACTCTTCTCGCATTCCTCACTCCATACGAATTTTGTATCTTTCCGAGTCAGCTGAGTTAACGGAGTAGCGATTCGAGAAAATCCTTCCACAAATCTCCGATAATAACCAGCTAAGCCCAGAAAGCTACGTACTTCGGTTACCGACTTCGGTTGCTCCCAACTTTGTATGGCTTCAATCTTCGCCGGGTCGACAGATACTCCATGTTTTGACACCACGTGCCCAAGGAATGCTACTTCCTCAAGCCAGAACTCGCATTTCTTCAGTTTGGCATATAGCTTGTTTTCACGAAGCCTTTGCAGTACCAGCTTCAAATGGCGCTCATGATCTTCACGGCTTTTGGAATAGATGAGGATGTCATCAATAAAGACAACAACGAACTGATCCAAATATTCTTTGAATACACGGTTCATCATATCCATGAAGGCAGCAGGAGCATTAGTCAATCCAAAAGACATTACTAAGAATTCATAATGCCCGTACCGAGTTCTGAAGGCAGTCTTTGGAATATCCTCAGTTTTAATCTTCAGCTGATGATATCCAGAACGAAGATCGATCTTTGAAAAGAATTGTGCTCCTTGCAACTGGTCAAACAGGTCATCAATGCGAGGTAGCGGATACCTATTCTTGATAGTGACATGGTTCAATTCTCGATAGTCAATACAAAGTCGCATACTCCCGTCTTTCTTCTTTACGAATAAAACAGGAGCACCCCAAGGAGACGTACTAGGACGAATAAAACCGATGTCCAACAACTCCTGTAGTTGGACTTTTAACTCCTGAAGTTCAATAGGAGCCATTCGATATGGAGTTTTAGAAATGGGCTTTGTACCGGGTTCAAGGTCAATAAAGAATTCAACTTCACGTTCTGGGGGTAGACCAGGAAGTTCTTCAGGAAATACATCGGAAAATTCTCTAACAATAGAAATATTATTCAAATCTGACTTGTCTTTGTTCAAATCCATAACATGGGCTAAGAAAGCTTGACATCCGTTTTTCAATAAACGAATAGCTTTGTGGCTTGATATGACAGTGACTGATTTTAGTGGTTTAGTAGTTTGAATTCGTATGACAGGTTGGTTAGGAATATGAAAACTAACAACCTTACGAAAACAATCAATTTTAGCATGATGAGTGGTTAACCAATCAATTCCTAAAATCACATCAAAAGCAAGTATCTTTAAAGAGATAAGATCAACAGGTAATGTGATAGTGCCAACTTGGATCATGCAAGATTTATAAACTGTAGATGTAACGAAGGTTTCACCCAACGGAGTTTCAACAGATAAGTTAAAGTCCAATTTCTCCGGAGTCAAGTTTAAACGTTGAGCACAAGCAGGAGAGATAAAAGAATGGGTAGAACCGGTATCTAGTAAAGTATAAACTTCGCAAGAATTCAAGATTAGCTTACCCGTGATCACCTCGTTCGGGTTTCTCGCGTTTTGGCCAGTAACGACAAACGCCCTTCCAGGAACCGCTGATTTCGACTTATCCGGGACAGCTTTTGGAGTCACCATCCCCGCTGAACTTGGTTTTGCTACAGAACACTCTCGAGCTATATGACCCTCCTTTCCACAGTTATAACATACCTTGGATTGTTGTGGGCAGTTTGGGCTGATATGTCCCTCTTTCCCACATTTGTAACATACGACCGGTGGTCGTTCTCCTCCCCTAGAAACAGTTGATGTTTGTGCTGACGTCTTCACGTTATCATTGTTGTACCTTCTCTTCTTGAAATCTCCTCCCGACTCGCTCCTTCTATTATCACGACCACGATTACCACCAGAGTGGTTACCGCTTTTGTCCGAATGTTTTCCTCCCTGCTGGTTTTCATTGCTTCGATGACTGCCGCCACCGGTATGACCCTGGTTGTGGTCCCTCGGTTGCACATACTCATTATCTCGCTCTAATAATTGAGCCCTGTTTACAACATCTGAATATAAAGAAAATTTATGAGAGATAAGATATTGCCGAATCTCGGGTTTTAGACCTCTCAGAAACATCCTTGTCATTCGTTCCTCATTTTCGACCAAATGAGGTGCAAACCTGGATAACTCTGCAAACTTCGCCTCGTACTGGGACACCGTCATGTTGTTTTGTTCCAGTCTAATAAACTCAACCTCCTTCATATGACGAATACTTTCAGGAAAGTACTTGTCATTGAACAGTTTTTGAAATGTTTCCCAGGACATGTTGAGTGCGTCAGGCTGGGTACGCTTCACAGACTCCCACCAGTAGTCTGCCTCACCGCGGAACATAAATGTGGCGAATGGAACCTTCTGTTCCTCCGTGCATCCCAAGACATCAAATATCTTGGTAATTTGCTTGACCCACGTTTCCGCCATGATCGGATCCGGCTTTCCCTTAAATTCTGGTGGTCCCAATTCTTTGAACTGCTTAGCTGTGACAAACCGCGCGTTGTTATCATTTCCACCCGTATTCTGCACACGAGTCTCCCTCGTCTGATTTTGCATGAACTGCAAAAAGCTCCTAAACATTCCATCATTCATCGTTTGCTCGGTAACGTTGTTTACAGGAGGAATATTGCCTTCCTGTTGCACGTTCCCCTGGGTAGTGATCAAAGGTGTCTCCACGGTCTGATTTACTCCATTATTAACGTTCTCAGCTGCCATTCTTAAATACTGCCATAAAACAAGGGTTAATAGTCATGTCATATATTATCCCTATACTCTGACCGACCAAATAAACACCAAATAAACTTAGTCAGGTCATACTAGCGAAGGAATTCCCCGTCTCTCCCCTCCTAGTTCTTGTCTCACATCTCAGCCAGGGATCATATCCCTAAGCTCTGATACCAACTGTGACGCCCCCAAAATAGGTATACAACACCCATTCTGAGTCGCCAAATACATGGTACAGAAAGCAAACTACAACTTCAATAATACAATTGTCGTGCAAAATACGACAACACATACTGTGAGTTTAAATACAAATATTGTCTTCTAGACAATATCCACACTCAAATAAATCCTCATTACAATTATTCAAACACTATTTTACAGAAATAGTGAGGACTGCTAATACATCTTTCTAGAACCATCACTCCATACCCCGACTAGATCCTGCTATGTTCTCACCTCCTGAGAAGAAAAATGGAACAAAAAGGAAAAGGGTGAGCTCAACTAGCCCAGTAAAGAATATTATGACTAAGATAATATACAACAAATTATCGTTAGTCTTCAACAGGGAAAAATCTGATAAAATATAATCGACAACAAGTTTTAGATCAACAACTGCAGCGGAAACAGCAAACCATTAGAAGAGTCAAGTAGAGAAAGAATTCTACTATCTTCTAAGATTTAAAAGTCCATCATCAATATTTTATCCCTGTAACATCAATTAATAATCATCTTTAACCAAATATTCATCTTTGCACTACAGGCCAAAGATATTCATTTGTATCATCAGTCGGTCATGTTCATCTCAACACCTGTTCATCTTTGCACTACAGGCCAAAGATATTCAGTATATCATCATTTAGGACTGAGGATGATGAAAAATATCTTAAAGAGAACGAATCCAATGAGACAGAAGGACAAATAGTAGGGATTCGTATAACAGTTTATCCAAGATCAATAATACTTCATAATAATCAATTGTGAAGCAGAATTCAAAAATAAAGATCAAAACATGGATACAATCAAAGATAGTAACCATAATAGACATCTTGGACAAAAAGGAAAAATTTTATTTTTCGGTGAATAGTGCCGTATTCGTGAATAGTGCCGTATACGTGAATAGTGCCGTATACGTGAATAGTAACCCCCGACACAAAAAGTTCCAAATTTGATAAAAACTCATATCAATATTTCAGCATAATGATATTGAAGAAAATAATATCATTAAGAAGAAAATAATATCCCTTACCTCAAAATATCAGTACTTCTGGTCGGAATACCGGTATAAGGCTGAAAGAAACTTGCTCTGATGAATAGAAACTCTCAAAGTATCTAAATACTCACAAAATACACTCAATAATCTAGAGAGAGAAAGAGAGAAAACTTGTTTCTGGTGTGATTTTCAATTCTAACTTAGCCCTCTATTTATAGGAAAATTTTAGTAGGTTTGACCTGCAACCTGATGGCTTTACCTGCTACTATTCCCACCCACCACATTTGAAATATAATTCAGCACATTTCTTCACCAACCACAAGTGGGGCCCACCAATTCTAGAATTTTCCACCAAAATGATAAACTCCGAAAATTCAACAATTTCTGAACCAGTCATCTTGTAAAATTCGTAATAAATCATACGTTCATTTTTAACGGTTCAAAATTTGTGGACATATACTCAACTTATATATGTATAACATATCCAAAAATTACCACGATCCAACGGTCGGATTAAAAATTATAACCCCCGCAAATTATCTCAAAAACCCTGATTTTTAATACCTCCATTCCGACAAAAATACTGACAAAAACCTCAACATTAACTCCTTCATTTTTAACCACAAAAATATATCCCTCATTTATATCCACATAAAATAAATATTTCCTTATCATATGAATCAATAATTAATTATTCACAAATAATATTACAGAATCACATTTATGACAACCAGGCCGTTCCCAGGAAAGAGGGGGCTTTCCAATAAGGATTTCTCCTTACTGGCGCGCAATTAGATGACCAAACCTCTCCTTAGACAGAACTTTCTAGACATTGCCAATAATGTTATCTAATAATATTATTCAAATAATATGAATTATTGATCTGATAAATGAAAATACTGTGCAGCAACAATTATTGAAACAACAATAATATAAAATATCAACGCAGCAATTATTGAATCAATAAAATAAAATATTGAATAATAACTACTGTAACAATTATTGAGTAGTGCCTTCTTACGTAAGAATCAATAATTGGTGCAATACCGTGTGCTACTGTATTTTAACCACCGGGTATTCCAACAGTATTAACGGTAACAACTACGCCGTTATTTATAAACAACTTATACTTGTCGTTTTCTTCATCCAATCGCTTTCCGTTATGGGGCCCACACAAGGCTGCGTCGTCGTACGAATATTCCCCGACAGCAAGAATATTCCACGACCAACCGAATATTCACCGACCAAAAATAAATATTTTATAACCACTTGCTTATTTTGCAAAATTTGCACATTTCACCCATAACCAAAGTATTATATCAAATTAACCCCTTATTATTCACAATAATATTTAGAGAAAATTTGATTTTATTCATTAATAAGTTGGGGTCTTACACAGACGGTCAGAAATGACCTAACTGGGCGATAAAAATAAAGTTAAACTGATCGAGATAACTACTTAGAAATCTTTTGTCTCCATTCATATTATAAAGATTTTACAATTCCCGATCAGATAGGTTTCGGGTACATACACCGTCGGCCTCTCTGGTCAGGTTGAATTACAAAACTTAAAAAAAAAACAGGGAAATTACAAGTATGAACAAATTCAAGAAAAAATTAAGGGGAACCAGCATCGGCTTCGGCCTCGGACTCCTCGTCGAAAGAATCAAGGATCGAGGCGTCCAAACCAGCATCAACAAGCTTCGCTCGGGCCTTCTCCCGATAAGCTTCGACACCCTCGGCAAACTGGGTCATAATCTTATCGGTCAGGGCAGGCGATTCTTCGTATTCCCTGATGGCAGCCTGTTTGATGATGGCCTGTTCGGCCATCAAAGTGTTGTTCGCGTGGATCAAGTTACTCAGCTGAGCGTGAACCCCCGCGAACTTCCCTTCGATGACCTGAAGGTTTCCCACCAAGGTCCTATTCTCTTCGACCAGAAGTTCCTTATCCTGCACCAGCTTTTTGGCATGATCGTTGAGACCGACGAACTCATGTTGAAGTAGGGAATTTAGTTCTTCGAGTTCGCCAATCCGGCGATTAGCCTGGGATACTTTATTACGGGTATCCGCATGGAGATCCCGCTCCCTCTTCAGCTCCGAATCCCGACCCGATAATTCGGCCTGGAGAAGCTCCACGTCGGTTCTTAGCTGGACCTCTCTCTTGGTAGATCGGGCAAGGGGAGCGATAGCTCGAGCAAGGATGGCGTTGGCCTAAATACATAGGCGAATTGGTCAGACAGCAAAAAAAAATGAATGAAGACATATATACAAATGAGGATAAATACCTGAGTCTAGGCTCGGAGATAGGTAACCAGAAAATCCTCTGACGAAAAGTTCTTGAACCGTTCATCATCACCGGAAAGCCTGAATTGATCAAGCAAATGGAAAGGGAATTTGTCAGCTGGGCTCTTCGGCCAGCAGGTGGTTGGGGATCCTCCGGAAGAGCTAGCCTTGGACTTCGGGGAAGAAGCATTGATCGGGGCAACGACCTCCTCGGCATGGGAGGCCCCCTCGACCAACCGCGGCTTCTTCGAAGCGGGTTCCAGAAGCTGATCTTCAGTACCCTCCGAATCTTCGGCCACCGTCACTATGATCGGAGGTGGAGGAGTTAATTTCAGAGCAGGCTTTGGCGGGGGCGCAACGATGGCCTTGGGGGGAGCTCGAACAGAAGGTCTTTTCTTCGACTTCTTTAGCAAAGCCATCTTGTCGGCCCCCTTCATCTGCAACACACTTTTCGTGGAAGCATCAACCTTGGAAGGTTCGGGAAGAGGGCAGGTTAACGAACCGACAGACATTTCGGCAATTAGAACAGCCTCGTCTGAAGGAGAGTCATCAGCGGCTGGGAGATGGATTGGCTCGACAAGGATCGACAGTGGGGACAGGGCCTCTTCAGTATTGTTTGGCTTGAAGATGGTCACTACAACATAAAATAAAAGGATCATTATGAAAATCGAAGCAAAAGATCGGGTGAATAAGAAAACAAGGTCGGATAGGTTAACTTACAGCCGTGTTCGTAGAGCCAGGATTCGTTGGACACGATTCCTAGACCCCAATTAGTCTGCCTCAGAAGGGCGTAAAACTTCTTGAAGGCTGCCGAACGACTCTTCGGAAATTTGTTGACCTTCATGGGGACATCTTCGGGACCGGCCCAGTTGGGGAGAAGGTTAAGATCGGTTCCCCTCATGAAGAACCATTGTGAATGCCACCCCTTGTTGCTGGATGGGGTCTTCACGAAGGTGTCCCGTCCAGGAACACGGTTCAGATGGCGAAGGCCGGGCTCCTTTGACCGACCCACCGAGAACAGGACGAAGAAGAAATCCAGCCCGGGGGTGATGCCAGCCTCCTGGCAGAGGGCGATGAAGCTGATCAGCTGGATATAGGAGTTGGGAGCCAGCTGGGAGAACCCGATCCCTACCAGGCAGAGGAAAGAAGAGATGAATTCGTGGAGGGGGAACCGAACCCCGTACCTTAGGGCATACAGATGGACGGCTACCCATTCGCCCTCGGGTCGGTGGTACATCCTCTCGCTGGCCTCGGGAACCCGAAGCTTGTATTCTTTGGGGATGTTGAATAAAGTTTGGATGTCCGACAGTTGAGAGTGGGTGATGGAAGATTTGGTGTTGATGACAGCGTAGTCGGTTTTCGAAGCGTAGAGTTGTCGAATTCTGGTTTCGGCGTTCTCCACGGAGAGTTCGACCGGAGTAGCCTCCAGCTCGATTTGGAGAAGGTCACCGGAGTTAAGAGTGGGAGTGCCGGCTGCTATGGTTGGTGTGGGACGAGGATCGCTGGAATCAGCCATTTATGGTGGTTTGAAGGGAAGAGAGGTACAAGACAAGAGCTTAGTGGAGAAATGGCACGGACTGAAGAAATCTGGAAAAATGAGTGTCTCGCCGGAAATCGTTCTTGCCGGAAAAGTTTGACAGAGATTCAAAATATTAAAGGCTCGAAAAAGTGACGCTGCTGAATGTTGGGGGGCTTATATAGCCCGTCTGGCACGGCTTCCAAAGGCGGCTATTTATGGCAGGTGGGCCCAGTTATGAGAAAACGTGTACTAGCTCGTGGACCGAGGAGAAATCGTTTGGGTTCCCGAGACAACTCATCATTATGGCGTGACTATCAGAATTCATGTCCTTTCAAGTCTCGTGTCATAAATATCTTATAACAAGAGACTGGGGGGCAATGTTCGGGAGTGTTTTCCCGACCCTCTTTTGGGCTGAAGGCTTGAGTCGGGTCATAGGAGGTCGGGCTCGTATGTTCAGAGATGTAAGATCGGGGTCGGTTACCCGATCCCAATAGGCTGGGGCCCGTGGTCATCGTAAGGTTTGAGTTCGGGCCTATTGGGTTTGGCTATTGGTTTGGGCCTGAGCGTATGAGCAGTTCACATGCAGAGTTGGTGCGACAAGGAGTTTACGTGATTAAGGGTGTCAACCCTAATCCTACGTCAACAAGGTAACTCTGGATGTAATGGTGGAAAGGGATTCCACTTGCACTTCTCAAGGAGATTGTGTTGGACCCAAATATGGTAGCTAACATATTTAGGAGTCCTACTCTAATCCAAAGAAGAGGATACCAAGGTGATGGGAGCTCTATAAATACAAGGCCAAGGTTACAATTAACAGGTAATATCTACTTTGAGCACTAAACATATAAACCTCCATTGTTAAACCTTGTGAACGGCCTGTGCTTATTCTCACACCGGAGCTATCCCCCGGCGGTACGACCGTCAAGCTTCTGTGTGATCTGTTATTGTGCAGGATTCAGCGCGTGGATTTTGTGATTGGACGCGCAGACGAAACTTGGCGTTAACAATACTTATTGAATATGGAGAGAGAATAGAATAAGAAAAATATAAGATATTTAATGCTAATGATATAATAGAAAAAGTTGTATAAAAATTTAGTTATTAAAAGAAAGTGAACATTTAATATGAGATTACCCAAAATAATAATAAAGACTTTTATCTAGAATGAAAGACGTAACTTACATGATTTCATAAGTGCATACAGAGAGTGTTTAATTGTGTTTCTAGGATTCTTTTGTCCCCTCGATTCTAACTAATTAATCAAATAAAGAGTGTTTACACATTTAAATTATTATCGCCTAATATCGGGAAAATAATGGATTTTACATTTTTTGAGAGAATAAATTAATAAATGAACCCATATATTAACCGAGTCAACTCACAAAATTTTAAAATTTATGAATGACTGAATTAATGTAACTCGCCGAATTTTTAAAATAAATTTAATTAGATATCGTAGTTTTAAAATATAAGGATTGATGTCATTATATGTAACTACTCTTAATTTTGATGGTTTATTAGCCTAATGTGAAATATTTTCTATGTTATTTTACTATTGAAAGTGTCTTCTCCAGAAAGAAAAAAGAAGAAGGTAAAATGTCCATTTAAACAATTGATACAAAACAAGTCTTACCGTAAAAAGGAGTCTTCTTTCATTATCAAGGAATGTTAAAATTTTAATTCCTTCCTTTATGTACTTTGCTTCATCCCACCTCTTACGTGGCTATCACTCACCACTCCCTTTCCTATACATGTTTTATTTTTTCAACTTTAATTTTATAAACATTTTTATTATGCATTTAAGTTTAGTTAATTCCCTCCACTTCCTTTCTTTAAGTCAACCACAATCTTTAATTTAAAAATTATTCTCCTCCCATCCCTTTTTGTCAACGCAGCACTCTTTTAATTTAAAATTATATTTACTTCAATTTTTTTTAAAATAATTATATATAATTTAATATTTTGATTTTTAAAATTTTGTAAATTAATTAGAATTATAGTTAAATGAGTTTTTTTTTTTGCTTGCTTGTTTGCATGTAGGAGGGACTACTACCTCAACTAACTCAATGAGGCATTAAACTTCGTACGAACGTGCACTACATGATTGCAGTCTTTTTTAAGTAGACATTTTAAACATTTTATATTCTCTAATTTAATAGATTTAAATGGTCCATTAGAATAAGAAATCAAATAACCAACTCAAGAATTAAGGAGATTTGAGTGTCGAAACTGCCTTGTAACTTATTAAAAAATTATATAATAATTGTTTAAATGTGTAGAAAAAGATTGTATAATTATGTTCGTAAGAGAATATAAAGAGTTTTTTTTTTATTGCTATTTTTACTAGTATTTTATAATTATGTTCAAATGAGAATATAATTTTTTTATTATAATGTTATTTTTATAAATATTTTATATTTTCACATGATCCACAATTAAATAATGATGGATGGAATCTACTCTGGTTTCATATTAGAGGAGATATTGCTTGTGAAAAATAAAAATAGGGTAACCTTTAACTTCCTATCTATCTTCAAATGGTACGAGTACTAATCAGGTGTGGTCTACTTTAGAATAATACTGATATACAAACTATTCTATAAATATTTTATAAATTGTTGATGTGACATACACTATCTCAGCATATTGTGTGGGGCTGAAGACTACATTAAAACAATTTGTTGATCAATATACTGAGGTGGAGTATTCCACATTAGCAATTTGTAAAAAATTTATAAAATAGTTTGTGTCTGTATCATTATTTCTACCTTTATGCCTAGCACGTGTGATGATAGATTGGTACTTTGAATAATAAGTGAGACAATTTAAATAAACATATTCTATACATGGGACCAATTAATTTAGATGTCCCCCATGTTATGATGATAATTGATCCTATGAACTTCAATTCTTTGCATTAGATCCTGTTAACGCCAAGATCTTCTCCCGCGTTCCAATCACGTAAGACGTTCTGATCTTGCACAGTTCAACAAGTCAACACCAGAAGCTTGACGGCCTGACCGTCGGGGGATAGCTCCGGCGTGAGAGTCAGTACAGGCGATCACAAGGTTAACAATGGAGGAAAAATATTGACTAGTGTCTGAGAGAGAGAGAAAATAATAATATTGTGTGTTGTGTTTTGTTACCTCTTTTTATTTGTGATCCTTGCCCCATACGTTCCCTAGACCCGGTTTACTGTGCCACCCACTAACTCCTGACACCTCCTCTCACCCCCGGTCATCTCAGCCGAAAGTATGTAGCTTATTTTCCTACCTGCTACCACTGTTACCTCCCGCCGGTAATCGGAGTCCCATCCTCATCAATGCCATGCAGAAAGGTGGCAGACATAACAGTCAACTACTATCCTTTGTGATGATTACCGGTCAAAGATAGGATAAGTGACAACTTACATAATGGACCAATCCAATGACTAAGCCCAATATCATAGTCAAGTAGCGGGGCCCAAATCATTTGACCCAATACGACAAAAGTGATATAGTCCAAAGGACAAGCCCATTCGGCCTGGCCCAGTATGAAAAGTATTATGACCCAACATTGCCCCCAGTCTTTTATTAAACAGGATGTTTAGTGGAAGACTATAAATAGTGTAAGTCCATAGTGAAAGGGATTTGTAATAAACCAAAGGGGCTAAAAGGAATCTCACTAAGGCCCAATTGATAAATAACAGTCATTAATTCAAATGGATCTAGAAGCTCAGATGGCACGTGCCCATCAGCCTTAAGGACGAAAAATGAGGATCCAATGAACGCCAGCCCACTCTGGAAAACCCATTAAAATCAAAATCAGACGTTACCCCTTCCTCTCTCACATCATTACCTCCAATTAATGCGTCGCCCTTGATTTTCGTGCAAAATTTGAAAAGACCATTATAAAAGCCAATTTTCCCCAATTCTGACGGCTTTACCAGCTTAATTTGAATTTGATACACACAGTGTTCTCTCCTTCTCTCCAATTTCTTTCTTACCTGCAAGATCTTAGTAGCAATGGCGACCCAAGATTCTGACAACACCACCCCCATTCTTGCAGTTCCGATTTCCACCACTCCTCTCAGTCACAACCTTACCGAGACTGTTTCAAACCCAAACCCCCAAATCACGGCTAGCCCTGCCAGGAACCCCTCAAACCCACTACCCAACCCCTCAGAGTTTTTTGAGAGTGAAGAACAATACCTTCACGCCAATACCCCTTCAATCATCACCGAGATCGAGTTGCGTGCCATCAAAAGTCGTTATCAGATTTCGGACACCCATCTGGTGAGAGCTCCAGTATCACACGAACGAATGTACCAACGACCGGATGGGTGGACTGCCGTACCGGTAACTGTTTTAGAGAAGGGAGTTAGATTCCCTCTTCACTCTTTCCTTATTACTCTTCTGGGGTTTATCGGAGTGGGATTCGCCCAACTGGTGCCGAATTCGTACATCCACATCCTGGCTTTCATAGCATTCTGTTATGAGTTGGGGATACCCCCAACAGTTGATTCCTTTTTCACTCTCTTCTCTGCTGGGAAGTCTCGGGAACGAGGCTTCAAAGTGCTGAGCAAACAGTCCCCCAAGCCCAACGCCAAGTTCGAGAAACGATCTTTGATGGATACTCCTTCGAGCAACAAGGGGTGGCACAGAGAATGGTTCTTCGTGAAGGGACCTGAAATCCCATCTATCCCGGAATGGACCACCTCCGAGCGGATTTCTGCAGACTTCGGGGACATTTCAGAGGAGCGTGTGAAAGAAATGGCGAGCATTCTTGAGAAGATTCCCCTGAAGGAATGGAGCTTCGGACTCCTGAGCAAGCAAGCATGGCTGTATGGCCATAAATGTGAGTTCTAAACTCTTACTGGTATGTAATTTACTGATATTTCTTTTAGTGAACTGGTCTAAAGGGTTACGTGATTTGTTAATTTGCAGTGTCTTTGATAAAACCAACATCGATCGACCGAAGGGATTTGGAAAAATTCCTTTCGGGTAAATTATCATCATCCCCCACCGACATCCCACAGGAAGAACTCCCGGCTTCGGAAGCCCATGACGCTGAAGTCTTCCCTGGATCAGAAACTGCGGAGAAATCTAGCCGACCTCGACAAAAGAAGAGGGCTGTTCGAAAATCAAGATCGATTCCTCAAGAATCTCAACAAACCTCTACCACCAGTCTGATTGATATACCGACTAAGGAGCGGATGCAAGCTCTTCGTACCAAAAAGAGGAAGACCAAGGTGACTCCTTTATCTGCTGATGAGCTTCGGGTTCCCCCTGCTGAAGTTGATCCTCCGACCGTCATTCCTGTAGAGATCCGTGTTTCTGAAGACGAGCTCGAAAATCCAACCGAGTCTCCACTTCTTTCTCGTAAAAGGAAACAACCTTCCGATGATCAACCACCACTGCCCCCCGAACCATCCATGCCCTCTTCGACAAGATCTTCCCCCTCCGCCTTCAGGCGAGAAGCCGCATCTTCTCCCACCGTATGACCGGAGTTTAACGAGAACTTTCCCTTTCAGCTGTTCGATTCCTTTGTTCGGGAGACCGATGATCATCGGTTCGGAAACAGCTCGATTAGGGATTTGATTGAGGAAGGCATGAGTTACCAGGCTAAGGTTAGTTTGTTCAATTGAAATATTTGGGAATTATCTGTTTCTTCTAATAATTCACCGGCTGTCTTTAAATGTCTGTAGGCCAATGCTGTCTTCGGGAGGCTTCTTCCCCGATACAAAGAGTTCGAAGCCGAAGAAAACGCAGCCAGTCGAGAGAACGCTATTCTGGCGTCGGCTCTGAGTAAAGAGAGAAGGGACCATGGTACCGCTCTCTTCAATAACGAATGCCTCCAGAAGGATGTGAATAAGTTAAAAGAAAAACTGGAGACAGCTGAAGCCACACACCGAATCACCATTAGTACGAACGTAGATTTGGTTAGTAGAAATGAAGTTCTTGTGGGGAAGAACGAAACAATGGTGAAAACCAACAAGAGCCTGGCTATGCAAGTAAATGAACTCGAAGCTAGGGACTTGAGACATCTGAAGAAATGGGCAAAGCTCGAAGAGGAGCTTCAAGAACTTCGTGCATTGAGAGATTTAGGTCCATCTCTGACCGAAAATCTTCAAAGAGAATTTTAACAAGAATATCGAAAATCAGCTGAGTTGAACGAGGAGATCGTCCAAATGTTCTCGGATGGATATGACGAATGCCGAAGCAAAGACAAGGCAAGACTTGTCACAGCCAAGGTTGATCCGACCATTCTCGACTCTTCGGAAGACGAAGCTGATTCCTGAAGATGATTCTCTTTTCCCTTAGCTGTAGGATTTCTATAAAAGTTTCTATCGTTTTGTAAACAATATTATGTAAATGAAATATCAACATTATTCCTTATGACTTCGGTGCATTTACTGTTTATCAACACTTCAATATCGATTCAACTTGAAAAATGTACAAGCTCCTTCGTGGACTTAACTTAAACTGTTAATTAACAACTAGGCAAGTCGTATAACAGACAAGATGAAGTTAAAGAATGTGGCCTTCCAAACTCAACACTTAGAAAAAATTAGGTAATAAAGTAAAGGAATACTTATTCGTTACCAAAGTGTGAGGTAGATCTGCTTCACTGGGAATTCGCCTACCGTGAAGGGCCTGACGAAGTCTAAAGGATGACACTTGCCTACCACGCAGGGCCTGACAACGTCTTAAGGATGACACTTGCCTACCACGAAGGGCCTGACAAGGTCTAAAGGTCGACAATTGCCTACCACGCAGGGCCTGACAACGTCTTAAGGATGACACTTGCCTACCACGAAGGGCCTGACAAGGTCTAAAGGTCGACAATTGCCTACCACTCAGGGCCTGACAACGTCTTAAGGATGACACTTGCCTACCACGCAGGGCCTGACAAGCTCATAAGGACCACCTACCGATGAGGCTACCATCGAATGGTCAGCGAGTCCACCCGAACCTCCTTACACCAAAGACGTTTGCCTACCACGCAGGGCCTGACAAACTCATAAGGACCACCTGCCGATGAGGCTACCATCGAATGGTCAGCGAGTCCACCCGAACCTCCTTACACCAATGACGTTTGCCTATCACGCAGGGCCTGACAAACTCATAAGGACCACCTGCCGATGAGGCTACCATCGAATGGTCAGCGAGTCCACCCGAACCTCCTTACACCGATGACATTAACAGCAACGAAGACAAGACTTGTTTGAGAAAAAAGAAATTTTTATTGATGATGACTTAAACATTTACAGACTTCCGCTGTACTGACATTGTAGCTACTGAAAATACTTTTGAAGCCTGCCTGCATGCCAAGTATTCTTGATCTCTGATCCGTCCAAGGCCCTCAACTGATAAGTCCCCGGCTTCGGTACTTCTATGACTGCATATGGCCCTTCCCAATTCGGCATCAACTTTCCCAAATTCTGGGGTGTAGATGCTTCGACTTCTCTGAGAACGAAATCCCCTACTTTGAACCTGCGAAGCTTTACCCCTTTGTTATAATGCTTAGCTACTCGTCGCTGATAGGCTGCTAGTTTGATCAAGGCTGTTTCTCTGACTTCCTCAAGTAAATCAAGATTGACTTTCAGCCCTTCGTCATTGTATATCTCTTTAAATTGACTAACTCGAAGACTTGGAGATCCAATTTCAATTGGGACTAAGGCATCAGTACCGTAGGCCAGTCTGAAAGGTGAATCTCCTGTTGTGGTCCTCGGAGTGGTCCGATAGGCCCATAACACGCTGAGCAGCTCTTCTGGCCATCTTCCTTTTGCTTCGTCCAATCTGCGCTTGATTCCATTCAGCAGCGTTCTGTTGGTCACTTCGACTTGTCCATTAGACTGAGGATGAGCTATCGAAGTCTTTCTGTGCTGGACCCCCAGTTCTTTCAAATATGCTTCGAATTTTGATCCCACAAATTGACGTCCATTGTCTAAAATCACCACCTTAGGAATTCTGAACCGAAATACTACCGACTCCTTGATGAACTTTAAGCATTCATGTTCCGTTATTAACCTAAGCGGTTTTGCTTCTACCCACTTGGTCATGTAGTCGATGACAACTATAACGAAGCTGACCTGACCTTTTGCTTTCGGTAGCGGACCTAGTATATCAACCCCCCAGACAGCAAAGGGCATGGGAGATAAGATTGAGTATAACTCTTCTGGTGGCTGATGTGGGATCGGACTGTTGAGCTGACATTTCTCGCACTTCTTGACGTATTCAGTCGCTTCCTTGAAGATGGTAGACCAGTAGTACCCCTGACGAAGTACTTTGTAGGCTAATGACTTAGCAGCCATATGGTCGCCACAGATGCCCTCGTGAACTTCTCGAAGAGCATATTCAGCTTCGGACGGAGTCAAACATTTTAATAGTAGAGACGAGAAGGCCCTTCGAAACAGATCCCCATCTATCAGAACGAAATTAGCACTCTTGTACTTGATTTTCTTGGCCAGCATCTGATCCGAAGGTAAAACGCCATCTGCCAGATACTCCAGATATGGAGTTAACCAGCAGTTGGTTCGGTCAACGCACATTACCGATTCATTATGAACACTAGGATGTTGCAAAATTTCCAAGTAAACCGACCCATCAAAAACGTTAACATCCGTAGTGGCTAATTTGGAGAGTGCATCGGCAATAGAATTGTCGTTACGTTCGACCCCCTGAAATTCGTAGAACTAGAAATACTGAAGCCGTTCTTTCAATTCCGCCAAATACTTGATCATTCTATGACCTCGGGCTTCGTATTCCCCGGAGACTTGTTTAACGACTAACTGAGAGTCGCTGAAGATAACTATTCTTTGCACTTCGAGACTCTTAGCTAGTCGCAATCCTGTCAACACTGCCTCATACTCCGCCTCATTGTTCGTCGCTTTAAACTGAAATCTGATGGCCTGTTATACCTTGAATCCCTCCGGACTGGTCAGAATAATCTCTGCTCCGCTGACGTCCGTGGTAGAGGACCCATCTGCATACAGTGTCCACGAACTCTGCTTCTGTTGAAGAACCGCGACTATGCTGTCAGACCCTTCAGCTTCTGCCATAACTTCATCAGCTTCAGAAAACGAACACTCGACCACAAAATCTGCCAAGGCCTGTCCCTTGATGGCGGTTTGGGGATGATATTCAACGAAGAATTGCGATAACTCCATCGTCCATGCAACTAATCTCCCCGATACCTCAGGTTTGCCCATAATTTTCTTCAAAGGCTGATCTGTGTAGACTATTACCAACCTACCCTGGAAGTATTGCCTAAGCTTTCGACTAGCAGTTATTAAAGCAAAAGCAAACTTTTCAATGTTTGGGTACCTTGTTTCAGCATCCCGAAGGACATGGCTTACATAATAAACCGAGTACTGCTTACCCCCAACTTCTCGCACCAAAACTGCTCCTACTGCCAACGAACTAGCTGCTAAGTACAAATACAAAGGCTCAGCAGGAGCGGGCTTCACCAACAAAGGCGCCGAAGATAAGTAGGACTTGATGCCCTGAAAAGCATCTTCGCATTCCGAAGTCCATTGGAACGTCTTGGCATTCTTCGGCCCTTTCAACGTATCAAAAAACGGCAAACACCTTTCTGCCGACTTGGACATAAACCTCCTCAAAGCTGCAATCCTTCCAGTCAGACGTTGAACATCTTTAAATGACTGAGGAGTCTTCATGTTCAGGATCGCTTGAATCTTTTCTGGATTGGCTTCAATTCCCCTCTGACTGACCAGATAACCCAGAAACTTGCCAGCCCCTAATCCGAAGGTGCACTTGACAGGATTCAGTCTCAATTTGTGATGACGGACTGTCTGAAAGCATTCTTCCAGGTCATCCAGATGTTTGTGCACCAACATGCTCTTAACAATCATGTCATCCACGTATACTTCCATATTCTTGCCCAATTGATGCCTGAAGACATAGTTCATCATCCTCTGGTAAGTGGCCCCGGCGTTGATGAGACCGAAGGTCATTTTCTTGTAGATATATACCGAACGATGCGTAATGAACGCCGTCTTCGGTATATCCTCTTTACACATGGAGACCTGATGATAGCCAGAGAATGCATCCATGAAACTCAACAAGGCATGCCCCGAAGTTGCATCGATGAGCTGGTCAATGTGGGATAACGGGTAGAAATCCTTTGGACAAGCTTTATTCAGATCTGTATAGTCGATGCAGACTCGCCATTTCCCGTTCTGCTTCTGGATCAGCACCACATTTGCCATCCACTGTGGATAGTCGATCTCGAAGATGAAGTCAGCAGCTAGCAGCTTCGCAATTTCTTCATCGATGATTCTTTGGCGCTCAGGCGCAAAGATCCTCCTCTTTTACCGAACTGGCTTCTTCGACGGGTCCACTTCTAATCGATGCTCTGCAATATCCCTACTCACTCCCGGCATATCTTGAGGTTCCCAGGCGAAGATGTCAACATAGCATCGCAGGAGTTCAATGAGGTTCGTCCGGAGAGGTTTCGGCAGACCAGAACCTATTTTCACCGTCTTGTCAGCCTTGCCCGGGACGAGCTCTATCTTTTCTGTTTCTTCAGCTGGCATGACCAACGGCTCTGAGCTGCTTTTCGTGAAGGGTTCGATCTCTATTGCCATGGTCTATTTTTGCTTTGACATCCCTACTCCCAAAGTGATCACGGCATTTCTATAACATCTTCTGGCCAGATCCAGATCTCCTTTTACCTCCCCAACCCCATGAGCCGTAGGAAATTTGATTTTGAAATGAGGGATTGAGGTTACAGCTTGTAAAGCAGTTAAAGTGGGCCTCCCCAAAATAGCATTATAAGCGGAATCTACATGCACAACATAAAATTTGCTAATAATTTCTACCTGTTGGGAGGCCATACCGAAGATAACTGGCAGTTCGATGGTTCCAGCCACTTTGATCGGATCGTTGCTGAAGCCATATAAAGGGGCCTCATGCCCGATCTCCATCTTCTGCCCATCAAGATGCATCCTCTGATAAGCATGGGCATATAAGATATCCACAGAAGACCCATTGTCGATTATCATTCGTTTTATATCCACCGAACCCACTTGTACCGTCACCACCAATGATCCCTCATGCAGTTCGATGGTTTCCGAAGGGTAATCCTCATCTGTAAAGGAAATTACCGTACCCAGGAAGGGTCTGTCAGTCTTCGGAAGGGTACCCGCCACCGACATGATCGAATCCAGATAACTTCGGCGCTTCTTTCCAACAAGCTTGCCCGAAGTACCCCCAGTGATGACATCTATCACTTGCCTTGATGGCGATCCAGGAGCGGGGAACACTTGCTGAACTGGTTGGGCTGCCTGAACAGGTCCTCTATCTTGCTGTTGATTCGTTCTGGCAGCCACATAATGAACTAAAGCCCCGTCTTGCACCTTTCTCTCAATAAAATCTTTCAAACTAGCACAGTCGTTCGTATCGTGGCCCGAGGCTTGATGATAGTCACAATACTTACGAGAATTCCCTTTTCCGGGCTTAATGTTATCTCGAGGTGGCTCGAAAATAGGTTGATTCTTAATCTGATCTAAGATAACAGCCCTGTCAGCGTTGAGTGCAGTATATGTCCTATTTACCCTCTGAGCGGGAGCGGACGAGCGTTCTCCATCCTGTCTCCAATTATTGTTGTATTTCTTTGACCTGCCGTCATGACGACCTTTATTTCCTTCATTCTTACTCTGGTCCCCCTCTGCTCTATCCCGATCTGCCTCCTTAAGCCGATTTGAAGAAGGGCGTTTGAGGCTATTCATGGCTTCCTCTACCACAATATAACTCTCCGCTTTGTCGAAGGCTTCTGCAAGACTCTTCGGGTGATGAAACATCAACTTCTTCACCAACTTTTTCGATTTGACCAGATCTAACCCATTCTGAAATAGTACCACGACTTGTAGATCGTTCAGGTCTGTCACTTGGCCGACTGCTTCACGGAATCGCTTCACATATTGGCCCAAAGACTCATTCGAATATTGTCGAACCTGAGCCAACGAGCCAGTTGGTTTCCCCCTCCTTTTGTTGCTCCCGAAGCGAGCGTGGAACTTACTGCACATATCCGCCCAAGATGAAATCGAATCCGAAGGCAGAGTCCCCATCCACTGCCTGGCATCCTTTCGGAGTGTCGTGACAAAGGTATGACACTTAGCAGCATCGCTAAAATCATAATAATCCATCAGTCGGTCAAACGCCTGACTATGGTCATAGGGATCCCCCGATTCGTCATAACTTTCAATGTGAGGCAACTTCTTGGTGGGGTCAGCTTTTTCTTTCAGAATCTCCGCGAAAAAAGGGGATGCCTTCTTTCCCGAAGCATCTTTCGTTTTCTGTACCTCGGCAAGCTGCCTCCGAAGCTCCTTCATCTCTTTAACTAGATACTCCACGCCCTCGGGTTGGGACGATGCTTCTTTTTCCGGTGACACCTCCCTCTTCTGAGTGGACCGGTTTCTTACAATAGAATCCCCAACTTTTGAGGGGATTTTATGACGACGATGGTCCACAGAGCGGAATGCCCTCAGTGGACTTTCGGGTGTACGACCCCTAAATCTGCTTCGTCTCTAAACCTGGCTGCCATGGTGGGAATGCGCAACAACGAGCGCCTTCTTTGTATCCTCAGGAGTACGATCCCTAGATCGACCTCTTCGTTCGCTTCGACCCTACTCCTTAGAACCGACAGGGTGATGTGCCCTCTTCGATCTTTGAGGAGTAGGGCTTCTGGACCTTCTTCTTTCTCGAGGTTGACCCCGAGACTCACGCCCTGAATGAGCAGGTTCTTTCCCACTCCGATGCCCACGTTCTTCAGATTGGACATAGCTGGACGCTTCGTCCCTCAAATCTGCCATTTGAGACATCTGCTCAGCTATATCCTGCCGTTGCTTCACAAGCGCCTCCATGGCCCTATCTGCCTCGTCTGCCATCTTAGCCAAGCGGGAAGCCTTTTCGTCTTGATCGTCCCGGTATCGAGTTCTAGGCGAGGTGCCTTCTACTCGTTTCCGGCCATGACCGGACCCTTTCTCTGCTGTAAAAACTAGCTTTCTCTTGGCTTTGCTCACAACCCTCGGACGAGAATCTCCATGCGATCGTTTGGACGCCGTGCTGGCATGAACACTTAGTGCAGGTCCCAAACGGTCCTTGACAGATACTCGCGGTATTGATTCACTGGCTGCCCCTCAGGTGTAAGTGTCCTACTCTTCCCCATGAACACCGACGTAGAACGAACACAGTTTGTGATTGAAAAATACTCAAGACACTAGAACTCAGCCCTCCTTCTAGCGTCAATGTTAACGCCAAGATCTTCTCCCGCATCCCAATCACGTAAGGCGCTCTGATCCTGCATAGTTCAACAAGTCAACACCAGAAGCTTGACGGCCTGACCGTCGGGGGATAGCTCCGGCGTGAGAGTCAGTACAGGCGATCACAAGGTTAACAATGGAGGAAAAATATTGACTAGTGTCTGAGAGAGAGAGAAAATAATAATATTATGTGTTGTGTTTTGTTACCTCTTTTTGTTTGTGATCCTTGCCTCATACGTTCTCTAGACCCGGTTTACCGTGCCACCCACTAACTCCTGACACCTCCTCTCACCCCCGGTCATCTCAGCCGAAAGTATGTAGCTTATTTCCCTACCTGCTACCACTGTTACCTCCCGCCGGTAATCGGAGTCCCATCCTCATTAATGTCATGCAGAAATGTGGCAGACATAACAGTCAACTACTATCCTTTGTGATGATTACCGGTCAAAGATAGGATAAGTGACAGCTTACATAATGGACCAATCCAATGACTAAGCCCAATATCATAGTCAAGTAGCGGGGCCCAAATAATTTGACCCAATACGACAAAAGTGACATAGTCCAAAAGACAAACCCATTCGACCTGACCCAGTATGAAAAGTATTATGGCCCAACAGATCCTATGAACTTCAATTCTTTGCATTATAACCCCCAATAATTCTTTAAAAACACCATAAAATACACAATAGGCACCCTTTATCAACTCCGAGAGAGAGAGAGAAAAAAAGATGGGAGCAGTCACGACATAGACAAAGAGTTGCACGTTAGAAAACGGCCCACGGTCGGTAGGTCAATTTCTTCACCAGACCCGACCTTTGGTTCTAAGTCACACACTCTCTCTCTAGTAGTATTAGATCAAAAGCTCAACCAAAAACTCTTAACTTCTCTAAACTCAATTTCATATTAGCAAATTCTCTCTCTTATTTTTTTTCTCTCTTAACATTTTATCAATATTCATATGAGGACTTTGTGCCCAAACTTGGATAGAGAAGATGGTCTTGAAACGGTGCTTGAAGTGCCTATACCGGAAGAGACATTTAATTCTAACAACAATAACATGTCATGGAAAAACATGAAGTCATGGATGAAACCACACACTGATAAATTGTTAACGCCGACTGTTTATGGTGGCCGGAACACGGATATTCAGCTCTTGTTCGGTGTCATCGGAGCTCCTCTAATCCCTCTTCCGGTCTATTCCGATCATGCCATTAGTCGGAACATCAAAGACCACCCCATTGTAAGTCACTTGCTATACACCTGCTGATATGATGGTCTATCAGATATTCTTTTCCGAACTTAACTTATGTTCATATTATGAGCAATGCTAGTTAACTGGATAAAAACTGTTCAAATTATCTATAGACAGCACATTCATGAATCGTACAGTACAATTTGTCAATGTTTTATTTGAGTAAGGTAGATCGTTTTTGTCTAATTACATAACATTACTCGCATATTTTATTGTATATTGCATGGACAACATTTAATATCTTGTTTCATTGCCAAATTTAATTAGTAAATTATGATATGCAGGAGGCTGCAATGGCTAAATACATAGTTCAGCAGTACATAGCCGCGGCTGGAGGGGAAAAGGCTTTGAATTCGATTGATAGCATGTATGCGATGGGGAAGGTGAAGATGGCAACATCCGATTTTATTAGTGGGGGTGGTTTAGGTTTTTATTGTAATGTTATGGGAAATACTAGAAATATGAAGATTAAGAGTTTGAAAAATGGAGGAGGTGGAGAGATGGGAGGATTTGTGTTGTGGCAAAAGAGGCCTGATCTGTGGTGCTTGGAGCTGGTTGTTTCCGGGTACAAGATTAGTGCTGGTAGTGATGGGAAGGTGGCTTGGAGACAGACCCCATGGCACCATTCGCATGCATCTCGCGGCCCACCTAGGCCTCTTCGTCGTTCCTTACAGGTACTTTCACTCTCCTTTTTTTATGTTGAAGCTGAGAGAAATTCAACTTCTTTTAGAGTTGAACTATTTTTTTTTATCCCTCATCGTTCATAAAGTATAAGTTTAAAAAACTAAAAATAAAATATTTGCATGAATTACCTTTAGAGTAGGTCCGGTAAGATTTTAAATTAATTAAATAAATCATATGTAAGTCGTCCTTGTGTTAAAATTTTTGTAAATAAAAAGAAAGCAAGTGAGTTCACTCTTTTTTAATATTATTTTGTTTATTAAAAGAATCTTCAAAACATTGCATATAGACCGGACCACTTATAGCAACGGTTCCAAGATAGTCGCTATAGGTTTGAAATCCGTTGCCATAGCTATATGAAGGGCAATGATGCCATAGCTTTTTATTTAACTTTTTGACAGTTCAAACCGTCGCTATAGGTGTTTTGCATGCGGACGACCTGAAAGGCGCTCTCTCTCTCCTATATATATATATATATATATATATATATATATATATATATATATATTCTTGTAGGCACGTTAAAGTGGGTCCTCTTTGTAATTAGTTTGTTAAGCTTAAGGGCGGGTGTTGGTCTACTTTAATCGACCCGGAACAATTTGTTAAAGCTGATGCACCAAATTTCTATCAGGATCATTTTGACTTTAAAAAAAGAAATGTCATTGGCTACAACTCATAAATTTGTTCTGTTTCTTATTTTGCGGAGGAACATTTCGTGTGGGACCTGTCCCAGCATAAGGTCAACAAATTAAATTGTCTACCTGTTTTCCTTCTAATTAAGCATATATACTTCCAGATTAATACTAGTAAAAAAGTGTATGAATTGTTGGTCTGATTTTGAAATTTTGGAAACTGCTGCTGCTGCTAAAAGTCAGCCTCTGGACAATATTTGGCTTGGACAAATGACAATCCAGCTCATATATAATAAGCTAGCCATTTTAAATTCAAACAAAACCCTTGTTTCTTATCTTGGATTATAGATTGCCTTTTTGTCCAAGTCTGTATTATTAATTAGAGTTTCATAAACTCCTCTCTCGTATCACTATTTAATTTGGACATGATGATTCGAGTTTTACTAGTTAATGTACAAGGACAGCTTTTTTATCATTAGGCCATTATATTATCTATAAGAGTTAAATCTTTGTAGAAAATTCAAACTGGTGTCAATAATCTAACCATGCAGTACTCATCATGTAATCATACTCAACATGCAGGGTCTTGATCCAAGATCAACAGCAAGTTTATTCTCCAATTCGATATGCGTTGGCGAAAAGACGGTGAACCACGAAGACTGCTTTGTGTTAAAGCTTCAAGCAGAGCCATCAACACTAAGAGCAAGAAGTAGCAAGAATGTAGAAATAATCCAGCACACAATTTGGGGGTATTTTAGCCAAAGAACCGGCCTCTTTGTCAAACTAGAAGACTCTCACCTCCTTCGAATCAAAGCCAAAGTCCCCGAAAACGACAATGTACTTTGGGAAACAACAATGGAGTCATTAATCCAAGATTATAGGACAATCGACGGAGTTAATATCGCCCACGCAGGCAAAACATCGGTGTCGTTGTTTAGGTTCGGGGAAAACTCCGAGAGCCATTCCAAGACGCGAATGGACGAGGTTTGGACCATCGAGGATGTCGATTTTAATATTAAGGGATTGTCCATGGATTGTTTTTTGCCTCCTGCTGACTTGAAAAATGAGGAAGAGGGATCATGTGGGAATATTGTTGCTAGCAATGTTGTCAATAATAATGCAACATATGCAACATTGCCATTTAAAGTTAGAGGAAATTCTACTAGGGTTGGTATATCAAAGGTTGTGGCTATTGACGTGGATGTGCAATAGGATTGTTAGGATGTGTGAGGAGATGAGATGAAGAACCGTAAAATATATATATATATATATATATATATATATATATATATATATATATATATCAGTTTTCATTTGATTTTGTAAATATAGAAGCATAAGAATATAACATACATATATGTATTAATTGTTTAGATAAAGAAACATTGCCCATGGGCATGAGATTTAGCTATTTATTAACTAGTATGTAATTGCTATCAAAGTATTTCAATTTGATATGCAGATTATCTTTTAAATCCTTTGTCCTTTTGCTGCAGTGGTTAGCTACTTGTTGAAATCTTGAAATTAGAATGTAACGCCAAATTTTAACGAAATTTTAATTTTATAAAATTTAAATGTTCCTTTAGTTTTAAATTCAAAACTTAGAGTTGAGTTGTCAAACATAGTGTAAGACTAGATAGCGTGCCCAGTATTTGAATTATCTAAAGCTCATTTGAGATTGACTTGCAAGGTAAATACGTCAAACTTAACCCTCTTTTTGAAAATCTTGTATAGGATTTAGCTCATTTAAAACCCCTACCTTGGCGGCTCTCATGTTATCTTTATATTCCATCCTGCCTTAAAAAATTATCGTTTAAGATTTTGACATATTGATGAAGAAAGTCATTTAATATTAGTAAAATTTATTTGAAATTTCATCACTACCCCTTTATGAGAAATTGAAAACTATTAATACAAAGGAGAGAATTTATTAGGACAATGAGAGAAGATATGAGTAATATAAAAAAGTAAATAATTTATTCTTTTAGAAAATTGTAAACGACAAACATTTTGGAACAAAATTTTCTTTTAAAATGATAATCTTTTAGGAACGGAGGGAGTATAATTGCGTTTGGATTGAAGGAATGGAATGAAGATTAGAATGATTCATTCTATTCTAGTTGGAATGAGTTATTCCATACTTTTCCTTCCCCAAGACCCTCATGACTCAATGATAAAAAAAACTACTCACAAGGCTTTGGGCATGAAATCTTGGGGAAGAATGTTAAATTTCAGTCGAAAATAGCAAAAAAAAAAGGATGGTTCAATTCATTCTAATCGCAACCAAACATAATTTTTTTTATTCCATAGGAATGACTCATTCCATTCCTACCTTTATTCCTTCAATCCAAACGCATCATTACTTTTTAGAGTTGTGTACAAGCATTAAGAAAATGATTGTATAGCATTAAATATAATATCAAATGTCTATATTGTCCTTGTATTGCAAAAAGATATTGTTATTTGCTATTGGACAAAAAATAGTGAGAGAACCAAAGTTATATTTAATACCAGGGGAAATATTGAAAATTAAGCAATTAATATTTACTTGGAAATCTAAAACGTCATATATTAAGGGACAAAAAAATTTCTCTAAAACGTCATATATTAGGGTCCTCTTAACATGTGCCCTTAAGGCACATGCTAAGCACACAGTTCAAGAGAATATTCTCTTGAACTGTGTGAATATTCCCTTGATTTCTGTATTTGCACACAATTCAAGGGAATATTCCCTTACTGTGTGCTTAGTGTTGGGTTTGTACGAAATCGTGACGCAATCAAATTGCAAAAATTAGCGGAAGTATGGTATATCAGAGTTTAAAATTTTCTACAAAACCTTACCCGAATCATCCTTTATGCAAATTATTAATTTAAAACGATAAATAAGAAGTTATGGAATCATACCCTTGTAGAATGAAGCTTCTACAAGTACGAGTTCAACTCCTTGTTCTTCGTGATCTCCTTGAATTTTCGGGTTAAATTCCTTCTTTTGATCAACGTTAGCCACCCAAGTGTTTGGCCTCTAGAGGTGATCCACCAAGGAAGAGGAATTATCAAGGAGGGTAGTTGGCTTAGTTTTCTATCCTCTATAAAAAAGGAGTACTCTCCAATAATTAGAATTGCATCAACTAATATCTATTATAAGACTCCTCTTATATAGATATTGGTCAACCCTTCTAATCCTATTAGATTGAGATTTCATTTAGTTAATTAAACTCCTTTAATTAATTTAGGCTTCCCACCACATTAATTGGGAATAATTAATTAAATTTATTTAATTAATTTGTCTCCTAATCTAATTAGGAATAAATGAGAGTACTAATATTAAATTAATTACTAAACTCCTTTAGAAATTAAAATAATAATAATTGTAATAATATTAATAAGACTCCTCTTATTAATTTATATTTAATATTTCTAAAATATTAAATAATAAACATTAAGCTATTTAATTTATTCTATCACCATAGATTAAATTAATTACACTTAATGCATTATTACGATTATGTCATTACCTTCTTAAATAATTATTCTTCCTTTTATGGTATGACCCTTTAGGTTCTCCATATTAAACCGGTTGTGAATAAATCAATTAGAACAATTCTAATCATATTTAAATAAATAATGTAAGACCCCAAATTTTATAAATAAAGATTTAATTCTCTTTATATATTATTTTGAAATAGTAAAGTGTTAATTTGATAAATGTGGTAAGTTATGGGTGGAATGTGCAAATTTTATAAAATAAGCAAGTGGTTATAAAATATTCATTGTTGTCGGGGAATATTCGTTTGGTCTTGGAATATTTTTATTGTCGGGAATATTCGTACGACGACGCAGTCATTTGTGGGCCCCACAATGGAATGAATGTCGGATATAGAAAGCGACATAAATAAATTTTTATAAAATTAAACGTAAAACTGTTATGGTTAAACTGTTGAAATACCCGGTGGTTAAACTACAGTAATACACGGTGTTGCACAGTAGCACACGGTATTGCACAGTAATTCTAATTATTGATTACTACGTAAGAAGTCGCTACTCAATAATTATTACGGTAATTACTGTTCAATATTTTATTTTATTGATCCAATAATTGCTACGTTGATATTTCAGATTATTGATTAAATATCATTTTTTTGTTGGGAATTTAGAAAAACTTTCTTCTACAAAGTTGTAGATAATTAAATTTTATATGGAATGGACATAAGGTTCATATTTTTCTGATAAAAGGGCTATTTATTATGAATTATTAAAGTTCCGAAATATTGAGTCTGAACTGATTTTTGGTGGAAGAGAACAAATTGAATTTGAATTCTTATGATGTAAGCAATGATGTCATCGGGCGATGAGGTAAGCAATGATGTCATCGGAACGATGAGGTAAGCAATCATGTCATAGGATCGATGATGTCATTAATTATGGCGAAATGACTATTTTACCCTTCCTCTGTCAAGCCTATAAATAGAAGTTCATTTCTTCATTATTTCTCACCAATTCCATAAAACTATAGAGAGAGAAAGTATAGAGAGAATAAAAGAGAAAAAAGAAGAGTATTCTATTATTATACTAGTGCAGTCTCCAAATTTTTGTTAAGGTAAGGCGTATTATTTCTTTCGTATTCATGAAGAGTTATTTTCTTTCAATACTCGTAAGGGTTGTTATTCCATTCTTTATTATTCTGTTGAAATAACCTGTCTACGCGGATTACCGCATACAAGGTGAAATCCTGTTGTTATTACATTCTTTATTATTTTGTGGGAATAATCTGTTTACCGCCTGACTGGTGAATAACCCTTCGTATTCATTTGTTATTAAATTATAGAAATGATCTGTCGGTGCGGACTACCGCCTGACGGGTGAAAATCCATTTGCAGTTTCGTATGTTGTTTCATATTCCTAACTCTAAACTTACTACGGTAAGTATTGCTTCTATAATTCCTGAAATGATAAGAATTTTTATTGAGTTTTGCGCTTCATCTATTATCATTTCACCAGAATAATTTTCTGAACTTTCTCGTGAAATTTTTATCTTTTCACGTTGAGTTACTATTCACTGTAAAAAAAATATTTTTTTTATTGAATCCAGGTTTTGATCTTCATTCTTGAACTCTGGATAAATTCTCTAATATTTGTCCTTTATCTCATTGGATTCGTTATTCATATTATTTTTCATCATCCTCAGTCCTAAATGGTGATATAATTGAATGAATGATTTCTTGATGAATATCTTTGGCCTGTAGTGCAAAGATGAATGATTACCTGATGAATATCTTTGGCCCGTAGTGCAAAGATGAATATTTAATTCAAGATGTATATTGATTGGTGTTACAGAGATAAAATATTGATGATGGACTTTTAAATCATAGAAGATAGTAGACTTCATTCTCTACTTAACTCTTCTAATGAATTGTTATTTCCGCTGCGAATATTGATCTAAAACTTGTTGTCCATAATATTTTATCTGAATTGTTGAAGACTAACGATAATTTATTTTCCATTATCCTAGTCATAATATTCTTTACTGAGCTAGTTGAGCTCACCCTTTTCATCTATTGTCCTCTTCAGGAAATGAAAATGTTGCGGGAATTAGTCGGGGAACAGTGTGATGGTCAAAGTTAGAACTTTAGAAGTCCTCACTATTCTATAAAATAGTGGGTTAATAATTGTAATGAATAAAGGATGAATTTGAATGTTTAAATTTCGTATTATATACGATTTGTATTCAAACTCACAGTTGTATGGTCGTATTTTTCACGACCTTTTGTTATAAAAGATTTGTATTTGAATTTCTGTACCATGTAATTGGCGACTCAGAATGGGTTGGTATTGAACCTATTTTGGAGGCGTCACAGTTGGTATCATATCTTAGGGATATGATATCTGGTGGAGATCTGGGAATAGAACTAGGAGGGGAGAGACGAGTAAAACCTTCGCTAGTGTGTCCTACCTAAGCTTATGTGGTATTTAATTAGTCAGTCAGAACATACGGTTAATATGTGATATATTAATTTGTTTAATTAACCCTTGTTTTATGACAGTATTTGAAAATGTCAGCTGAAAATCTAAGTAATGGAGTGAATGAGACCGTTGAGACACCTTTAATCACCAACCAGGAGAACGTGCAACAAGAAGGCAATATTCCTCCTGTAAACAACACCACCGATCAGACGATGAATGATGGGATGTTTAGAAGCTTTTTGCAGTTCATACAAAATCAGATGAAGAAGACTCGTGTTCATAATACGGGTGGAAATGATAGCAACGTGTGGCTTGTCATAACCAAACAGTTCAAAGAGTTGGGACCACCAGAATTTGTGGAAAAGCCGGATCCGATCAAGGCGGAAACGTGGGTTAAACAAATTACCAAGATATTTGATGTCTTGGGATGCACAAAGGAACAGAAAGTTCCATTCGCCACCTTTATGCTTCGTGGTGAGGCAGACCACTGGTGGGAGTCTGTGAAGCGTACCCAGCCAGTCGCACTCAATATGTCTTAAAAAACGTTTCAAAAACTGTTCAATGACAAGTACTTTCCTGAAAGTATTCGTCATATGAAGGAGGTAGAGTTTATTAGACTAGAATAGAATAACATGACTGTGTCCTAGTACGAGGCTAAGTTCGCAGAGTTATCCAGGTTTGTACCTCATTTGGTAGAGAATGAGAAACGTATGATGCGGATGTTTCTGAGAGGTCTGAAACCTGAAATTCGGCAATATCTTATCTCTCATAAATTTTTTCTATATTCAGATGTTGTAAACAGGGCTCAATTATTAGAGCGAGATAATGAGTATGTTCAACCGAGGGACTACAACTAGGGTCATACCGGTGGCAGCAGTCATCGAAGCAATGACAACCAGCGAAGAGGAAAATATTCGGACAAAAGCGGTAACCACTCTGGTGGTAATCGTGGCTATGATAGTAAAAGAAGCGAGTCGAGGGAAGATTTCAAAAAGAGAAGGTACAACAATGATAACGTGAAGACAGTAACACCAACTGTTTCTAGGGGAGGAGAAAGACCGTCGTTCGTATGCTATAAATGCGGCCAAGAGGGACACATCAGTCCCAACTGCACACAGCAGTCCAAGGTATGCTATAACTGTGGAAAGGAAGGACATATAGCTCGAGTGTGTCCTGTAGCGAAACCAAGTCCAACGGGGGTGGTGATTCCTAAAGCTGTTCTGGACAAATCGAAGTTAGTGGTTCCGGGAAGGGATTTTGTCGTAACTGCACGACAAGCGAGGAACCCGAATGAGGTTATTACGGGTAAGTTAATCATAAACTCTTGCAAAGTTTACACCTTATTAGATACCGGTGCTACCCATTCTTTTATTTCACCTGCTTGTGCTCAACGTTTAAACTTGACACCTGAGAAATTAGACTTTGACTTATCTGTTGAAACCCCGTTGGGAGAAACCTTTGTTATATCCATAGTTTACAAATCTTGCTTGATTCAAATTGGTACCCTCACCCTACCTATTGATCTTATATCTTTGAAAATACTTGCATTTGACATGATTTTAGGAATTGAATGGTTAACCACTTATCATGCCAAAATTGATTGTTTTCGTAAGGTTGTTAGTTTTCATATTCCTAACCAACCTGTTGTGTGAATTCAAACCACCAAACCACTAAAATCAGTTAATGTCATTTCAAGTCATAAAGCTATTCGTTTATTGAAAAATGGATGTCAAGCTTTCTTAGCACATGTCACTGATCTAAACTAGAATACGTTAGGTTTGAATGATTTTTTCGTTGTTAATGAGTTTCCTGATGTATTTTCCGAAGAACTTCCCGGTCTACCCCCAGAACGTGAAGTTGAATTCTTTATTGACCTTAAACCCGGTACAAAACCCATCTCTAAAACCCCATATCGAATGGCTCCTATTGAACTTCAGGAGTTAAAGGTCCAACTACAGGAGTTGTTAGACATTGGTTTTATACGTCCTAGTACATCTCTTTAGGGTGCTCCCATTTTATTTGTAAAGAAGAAAGACGGGAGTATGCGACTTTGTATTGACTATCGAGATCAAGAATAGGTATCCGCTACCTCGTATTGATGACCTATTACCAGTTACAAGGTGCATAATTCTTTTCAAAGATCGATCTTCGTTCTGAATATCATCAGCTGAAGATTAAAACTGAGGGTATTCCAAAGACTGGTTTCAGAACTCGGTACGGACATTATGAATTTTTAGTAATGTCTTTTGGATTGACTAATGCTCCTGCTGCTTTCATGAATATGATGAACCGTGTATTCAAGGAATATTTAGATCAGTTCGTGATTGTCTTTATTGATGGCATCCTCATCTATTCCAAAAGCCGTGAAGATCATGAACACCATTTAAAGCTGGTACTTCAAAGGCTTCGTGAAAATAAGTTATATGCTAAGCTAAAGAAATGCGAGTTCTGGCTTGAGGAGGTAGCATTCCTTGGGCACGTAGTATCAAAATGTGGAGTATCTGTGGACCCGGTGAAGATTGAAGCAATACAAAGTTGGGAGCAATCAAAGTCGGTGACCGAAGTACGTAGCTTTATGGGCTTAGCTGGTTATTATCGGAGATTCGTGGAAGAATTTTCTCGAATTGCTACTCCATTAACTCAGATGACTCGGAAAGATGTAAAATTCGTATGGAACGAGGAATGCGAGAAGATTTTCCAAGAGCTCAAGAGAAGACTCATTTTGGCACCTGTTCTGACAATACCATTTGGTTCAGATGGATTTGTTATCTACAGTGATGCTTCGGGCAAAGGGTTAGGATGTGTTCTCATGCAACATGGGAAAGTCATAGCCTATGCCTCGCGACAACTCAAAGAATATGAGAGGAATTATCCTACTCATGATCTAGAGTTGGCAGCTGTCGTTTTCGCGTTGAAGATCTGGAGACACTACTTGTATGGAGAGAAAGTGGAGATCTATACGGATCATAAGAGCCTCAAATATTTTTTCACTCAAAAGGAACTCAACATGCGGCAACGACGTTGGCTTGAGCTGTTGAAAGATTATGATCATACCATCCAATACCATCCTAGAAAAGCGAACGTGGTAGCTGACGCGTTGAGTAAAAGATCATATGCGGAAACGAATGCGATGCTATCAAGGTCCATTTTGTGTGATTTACAAAGGATGGAGATAAAGTTCAAAACTCCGGGGACACATGCAATGATGTCAAGTATACGTGTAGAATCAGCTTTGATTGATAAAGTTAAAGCTGCTCAAGCTACAGACCCAGAACTGATGAATATGAGGAAGAAGGTGCAAGAAGGTGCTATTACAGAAGCAAAGATTGATGAAGAAGGAATACTTAGAGTTAACTCCAGACTTTGTGTTCCTAACGATTCTGAATTGAAGTATACAATCATGATGGAGGCACACAACACACCATTTACAATCTATTCTGAGAGTACCAAAATGTATCGTGATCTTCGACATACATTTTGGTGGAGCAATATGAAAAGAGAGATCGTGGAGTTCATCTCAAGGTGTTTAACGTGTCAACGTGTCAAGGCGGAGAATCAAGTGCCAAAAGGTCCATTGCAATCACTTGAGATTCCAAAGTGGAAGTGTGAACACATTACCATGGATTTTGTTACGAGTCTTCCCAAGGTTTCTCAGAGCATAGGTGCGATTTGAGTTATTGTTGATATATTAACCAAGTCTGCTCATTTTTTGCTGATACGAGAGAATTATTCCCTTGAACGTCTTGCTCGTATGTACGTTAATGAGATTGTGAGATTGCATGGCATGCCAGTATCCATAGTTTCCGATCGTGACCCCAGATTTACTTCACGATTTTGGATCAGTTTGCAGAAACCATGCTATTGAGGAAATGACCTGAGAGTTAGAATCGGAAATGAAAACAAGGTATCCTCACCTTTTCGACATACCACGTACGTACGTCAATTTTGAGGACGAAATTTCATAAGGAGGGGAGGTTGTAAGACCCCAAATTTTATAAATAAAGATTTAATTCTCTGTATATATTATTTTGAAATAGTAAAGTGTTAATTTGATAAATGTGGTAAGTTATGGGTGGAATGTGCAAATTTTACAAAATAAGCAAGTGGTTATAAAATATTCATTATTGTCGGGGAATATTCGTTTGGTCGTGGAATATTCTTGTTGTTGGGGAATATTCGTACGACGACGCAGTCATTTGTGGACCCCACAACGGAATGAATGTCGGATATAGAAAGCGACAGAAATAACTTTTTATAAAATTAACGGTAAAATTGTTACGGTTAGACTGTTGAAATACCCGGTGGTTAAAGTACAGTAATACACGGTGTTGCACAGTAGCACACGGTATTGTACAGTAATTCTAATTATTGATTATTATGTAAGAAGTCACTACTCAATAATTGTTACGGTAATTACTGTTCAATATTTTATTTTATTGATTAAATAATTACTACATTGATATTTTAGATTATTGATTAAATAATTGTCATTATACAATATTTCTAATTATCAAATCAATAATTAATATTATTTGTGAATAATTAATTATTATTTTATATGATAAGGAAAGATTTATTTTTGTGGATATAAAAGAAGGAATTAGTGTTGATGCATTTTTATAGTAATTTTGGTGTGGAAAATTATCCGTATGTGGATTTCGGTCATTTTTTTGTTGGAAATTTAGAAAAATTTTCTTCTACAAAGTTGTAGATAATTAAATTTTATATGGAATGGACATAAGGTTCATATTTTTCTGATAAAAGAGCTATTTATTATGAATTATTAAAGTTCCGAAATATTGAGTCTGAACTGATTTTTGGTGGAAGAGAACAAATTGAATTTGAATTCTTATGATGTAAGAAATGATGTCATCGGGCGATGAGGTAAGCAATGATGTCATCGGAACGATGAGGTAAGCAATGATGTCATAGGATCGATGATGTAAGCGATGATGTCATTAATTATGGCGAAAAAACTATTTTACCCTTACTCTGCCAAGCCTATAAATAGAAGTTTATTTCTTCATTATTTCTCACCAATTCCATAAAATTATAGAGAGAGAAAGTATAGAGAGAATAAGAGAAAAAGAAGAAGAGTATTATGTTATTATACTAGTGCAGTCTCTAAATTTCTGTTAAGGTAAGGCGTATTATTTCTTTCATATTCATGAAGAGTTATTTTCTTTCGATACTCGTAAGGGTTGTTATTCCATTTTTTATTATTCTGTTGGAATAACCTGTCTACGCGGATAACCGCATGCAAGGTGAAATCCTGTTGTTATTCCATTTTTTATTATTCTGTGGGAATAATCTGTCGGCGCGGACTACCGCCTGACTGGTGAATAACCCTTCGTATTCATTTGTTATTAAATTGTGGAAATGATCTGTCGGCGCGGACTACCGCCTGATGGGTGAAAATCCATTTACAGTTTCGTATGCTGTTTCATATTCCTAACTCTAAACTTACTACGGTAAGTATTGCTTCTATAATTCCTGAAATGATAAGAATTTTTATTGAGTTTTGCGCTTCATCTATTATCATTTCACCGGAATAATTTTCTGAACTTTCTCGTGAAATTTTTATCTTTTCATGTTGAGTTACTATTCACGGGGTACTATTCACGGTAAAAAAAATATTTTTTTTATTGAATCCATGTTTTGATCTTCATTCTTGAACTCTGGATAAATTCTCTAATATTTGTCCTTTATTTCACTGGATTCGTTATTCGTATTGTTTTTCATCATCCTCAGTCCTAAATAGTGATATAACTGAATGAATGATTTTTTGATAAATATCTTTGGCCTGTAGTGCAAAGATGAATGATTACCTGATGAATATCTTTGACCCGTAGTGCAAAGATGACAGGTGTTGAGATGAACATGACCTACTGGTGTAAATATTTAATTCAAGATGTATATTGATTGGTGTTACAGGGATAAAATATTGATGATGGACTTTTAAATCATAGAAGATAGCAGACTTCATTCTCTACTTAACTCTTCTAATGAATTGTTATTTCCGCTGCGAATATTGATCTAAAACTTGTTATCCATAATATTTTATCTGAATTGTTGAAGACTAACGATAATTTATTTTTCATTATCCTAGTCATAATATTCTTTATTGAGCTAGTTGAGCTCACCATTTTCATCTATTGTCCTCTTCAGGAAATGAGAATGTTGCGGGAACTAGTCGGGGAACAGTGTGATGGTCAAAGTTAGAACTGTAGAAGTCCTCACTATTCTATAAAATAGTGGGTTAATAATTGTAATGAATAAAGGATGAATTTCAATGTTTAAATTTCGTATTATATACGATTTGTATTCAAACTCACAGTTGTATGGTCGTATTTCTCACGACCTTTTGTTATAAAAGATTTGTATTTGAATTTCTGTACCATGTAATTGGCGACTCAGAATGGGTTGGTATTGAACCTATTTTGGGGGCATCACAAATAAATTAAACTAATAATCTATTTAAATAAATAATATTTATTCTACAATAGGGATAAGCCTCCCTAGCGATCAACGACTTTTCAAATAATATAGATTTCAACATTAATCATAAAAGAACTTGTGAGTAAATAGTTACCGTACAATTCAATCCTTCCACCATACAATGTCCCAATAAAATATAAGACATGAATTTACTGCCAAGTCTTATTTTATTTAATTATATGCATTTCGATTAGAAAATGCACAACTCCATTTAATGCAAATTAGAAATTCCTTTCTAATTTCATTCCACCTTGACCAAGGATTCCTAGGTTGTCATTTAACGAATCACATATGACATATCTCCTCTTTTACTAGATGTGGTAGATTCTTTATTGATCATTCATTATCTCCATATGTAACTCATTATACCCAAGTATACCCTTTTATATACTCTAAAAGGCTTTAAGGAATAAGTCAAAGTATAATTCATTACATACAAGATACTATGATGATCTCAAGTCCAATGATCACTTGTACTACTATCACATTAGGAATTCCTATTGACAGGCGAGTAAAACTCCATTAGGTATTCCATAGCGAGTCACGTTCAATGAACTTATTTTCTAATAAGCACCTACATACTTGCTTTAGTGTCTCCACACAAATGATCATGAGATCAATCATCCTCATCCAATGAGCAAATAACATATGTACCAATCTATCCGGATTTACTAACCCCTTTTTAGTAATCTCACGATTGAGAACTATTTTAGTTTTAAAGTTTTCTAAGAATTTAGATCTCATTAGCATGATCATCATCATGATTCTAAAAATATTGCTTTAAACTATGAGTTATTTACATATTATAAAAACAACATCATGTAGATAATTAAATGCCTTTAATAAATGAATATTTTTATTAATAAATAAATAAGATTGTCTCCAAAATATATGTTTTATCATCATACATGATTGACTTGTATGCATACTACTTTTACTTATCATGTGCCCTATGAGCACATGTTAAGAAATTCTAATAAGTTATTCTATAAATTCATTAACCTTCTATCCAAATTCAAGTTTAAAGATTTAAATAAAGAACAAAAAAAGGAAAATAAAGAAAAGGAGAGACGCCATAGTTCAAAGTGTGCAAGGCTATTCATTTTGGGCTACTAGCCTACTAGTGTCCAGAGCTTAAGTCCTTGGCACATTTGGGTTTGAGATTGGAATTGTACATACCCAATCACACAAACTTAATTTTGTTGGCATTTTCACTTTTCTTGTTTTGATTTGCTGTATATATGTGTGATTTATGGAATTTATTTGGGAAATTAGAAAAAAAGTTCATTTTTAACTTTTATTTTGCAGACATTAAGGCAGTGTTTGAACTTTGGACTCAAACAGTGCCAATAAAAAGTGTGTACGTTAATATTCCACCTGTCCCAAAATATATAACGTTTTAGATGATTTTATTTTTTTTAAATTATTTGATGTTTTACATAATTTAGGAGAATTAGTCACAATCTTTTTAAAATTAACCCTCATGGCCTCATGGGTAAATGTTACATATGAGAAAGAGAGAGAATATAAGATAAGTATGATAAAGTGTAGATAATTAATACTACATTTAACGCTCCCTCCGTTCCTTAAAGACAACAGTTTTAGCAAAAAACACACAAATCAATAAGTGGGATAAAATGACAAAGCTAGCATTTCTCTTCCTTTAGTACGACAATCGAAGCGTTAAAATATGAAGAGAGAAATTGTTGTTGAACGTAATAACTCTTTGCTGCAAAAATTAAAACAAGGACATATTTGAAAAAAACATACAAAAACTGTATTGGGTTCCTAAAACAGAATTCTTTAAAGAACAGAATTCCTAAAATTGTACTCCCTCCGTCCCTAAATAATTGACGTTACAGGGAGATTAAAATTTTTCAATATATTTGACGTTATCAAGTTTCTGGGAAGTATTAATTATAATTTTTCCTCTATTGCCCTCAACTATATGGAGTATTCATTTATCTAGACAACTATATGGAGTACATCTTTTCTTAATTAATGCAAGGGTAATTGTGGTAATACATATCAATCTTAATGACAAAATTAGAATAATAAATGACTTCCTTAATAAGTGTGAAAACCTTCAAAACGTCAGTTATTTAGGGATGGAGGGAGTATTATTTTTTTAATTCTTGTATACAAATCTAAAACGTCATATATTAGGAAACAAGACGGAGTAAGATTTATGACCATTGCAAACACAATACTCCTAAATAAGTGTCATTTAAGGTTTTTGCACATGGATTAAAAAAGTCATTTAATACTATTATTTAAAATTTAAAATTTGTGTGAAATTCTATCACTACCCCTTTATGGGAAGCTGAAAACTATTAATATAAAAGAGAGAATTTCTTGGGACAATAAGAGAAGATAGAGGTGATATAAGAAAATAAATAATTTATTCTCCTAAAAATTTATAAACGACAAATAAATTAGAATAATTTTTTTTTCTAAAACGTTACTTATTTAGGAACGGAGTGAGTATCAATTTGTGCATGCCGCTCAAACAATTAAAAACATTAAATCAATCAATAATTGGGTAAAAGGCAAAAAGGATAGAAATCTGGGTCTATGTCTTTCGTTTTATTTAATTTGTTTTAAATTTTCCAAACTCTCAGATCCCCATGAGATTCTTTAAATAAATTTAAAAAATAACACATAAAATTAGGACAATTTACAACATGTTATACTACTTGATTAGGTGATATATTATCCCAATGATGATATTTTGTGTAATATCCTTTTCGTCCCATAATAAACGTCATAATTTAACTTTTATGGTGAAATTGATAATTTTTAAAATTATTTATTAATAGTTAAATAAAATTTCAAATTTTGAAATTTTACACTTATCGTAAATTCTCTGTAGTTTATTATGATCAGAATCACTTAGCGTTTATTTAAGATTTATTAATTTAAAAAATAGTAAATATAATTATATAAGTCAAATTAGACCGTTCATTACGAAACGAAAAAAGTAATTTTTATTAATTAAACTGCTTAGCTTATAGTAGTATATCACTACTTTTTATCTCCGTAGTTTTTTTTTGTTTTTGGTATAAAAGAGAAGTAGTAGTAGTGTAAACCAAGATTGGCCACAGTATGCAAAATCTAAAAGAGAGAGTTCGTAGAACATAAATTCCACAAGTGAAGGTCCTTTGTAGCAATTAAGTGAAATCCGTCACTAGCGCGCGTGAATCGAGAACATTCCAATAAGCATATAGAATTAGCTAGAACACTCTGGAACCCTCACGATATTATCCACAAATTTCCCCCCTAAATATAAACCTTCCACCATAAGAAATTGATCATAGATAGCTTTTCTCTGCAAAAGCAGCAATATTCTTAGATATTTTCTAGCCCCTAACAAGATGTCGATCATTCCACACTTCTTTGGCCGCCGATCAAACGTCTTCGATCCGTTCTCCCTCGATGTGTGGGACCCTTTTGATGGCTTCCCGTTCAACAACAATTCCCGACCGCTCTCCCATCTCTTCAGATCCGGCGAGTCTTCGTCTTTCGCGAACCCGACCATAGACTGGAAGGAGACTCCGGAGGATCACGTGTTCAAGGCGGACGTGCCGGGTCTGAAGAAGGAGGAGGTGAAGGTGGAAGTGGAGGACGATCGTGTGCTCCAGATTAGCGGGGAGAGAAACCGTGAGAAGGAGGAGAAGGGAGACACGTGGCACCGCGTGGAGAGGAGCAGCGGCAGGTTTATGAGGAGGTTCAAGCTGCCGGAGGATGCCAAGGTAGATCAGGTCAAGGCGGCAATGGAGAATGGTGTGCTGACTGTGACGGTCCCCAAAGAGGGGGCGAAGAAGCCTGATGTCAAATCCATTGAAATCTCTGGTTAATTTCCGTGTTTTGATTTGACCGTCTCTGTTTTTGAGTTAGGGTTTGGTATGAAGTATGGATTTTGGTGGTATGACTGTGGGTTTGATGATGGAGTCTTGTGGGTTTATGCTACATGGGTTTATTGTATGTAAATGTTCCTAAATGAACCTGATAATATAAATATATATAATAAAGTAAATATATTGTCATGAATGTGTTTTTGAGTTATGAATTTACTTGGCTTTCTGCCATGAAAATTCCTGTGAAGTAAAAGTGATTATGTTTGTTATCTTTAGCTTACGGAGCATTTAGCTGTCACAATCATAGTTGGACCGAGAACTTTTGTAATGTATAAACATTGGGTGCAAGCAGCCTGGTAACTCTGATAGTTCCTGCTCGAGAAATCTTTTTGCCGAATATGGGATCTCAAATCCCTACTGTTGGGCCTTAACCTTTTGGGCCGCTTGGATCAAGACTAATTGGCCCGGTCGGGTTATATCCGTTTCTACTCTTGGAGCATTAGGCTACTATCTAATTGCTTATTAACACAAAGTTTGAGCTGGATGCGGTGGTGGAAGACAGGTGACAGTTCCCGGGTTAATGACTTATTAGAGAAGGGCTAGCTAATGATTAACAGGTGGTTGATTGATTAGATAGGCTAAACCGTTTTAAACCGTCCAGCGTTAATGATGAGTTGACACAATGTTGACTTAGTGGAGATTAACTTTTGATAAAGCCTGCATGAGAATTAGTTGACGTCAGGGGGAAGATACATGCAAGAGATAGTACAAGGCTAAGGGCCGTCACACATGAGGTAACTGAACATTTTTATTCTAAAAATACTAGAACACACAACTTCTATTGTTAATCTCTTTTTTAGTCTGTATTTATTCTTACATCGGAGCGGTTTTCGGCGGCCCAAAGTCGTCGAGATTCGGTGCTGATGTGTTCACTGTGCAGGATAGAAGCGCGTTTTGGTGATTGAGGCGCGTGGCGAAATCTTGGCGTTAACATTAGCGCTACAGGAAGGGACTTTTTTTCTAGTGTTTCTGGTTTTCAATCACAATTTATTGAACATCCTGAATCAGAGGTTATGGTGAAGAGCAGGACGGTCACGGCCGAAGGGCAATCGACGACTACAAGTTCTTCTATGCAGCGAATTTCGGTGAAGGATAGGCTGGGCCCTTCGGTGAGTATTCATGATAGACTTGGATCCCAAGAAGTTCCGGGAGGATCTCGTGCTAGAGATCATGGGGATACTAAGAGAAAGTCATTTTCCACAGCAAGCAAATGACGTAACAAAGATCGGAAAGAAGTGGTAAGTACGCTACCTAGAACCCAACACCGAGAAGGTCGGGTGGATAAGGTTTCTTCTTTGGCAAAAATGGCGCAAGAGACTGACATGACTTTGAAGGCAATCCTGCAACAGAGGGAAGAGAGTTCTAGACATATGGTTCTTGTGGCTGGAAGAGAAGATGAGGCTTCCAATTATACTCGACCCAAAAAGCGGGGCAAATCACTAGTCCGAAGAGTAAGGAGTGATAAAGGTTCTAGACAGTCAGAGAGTGAGCTTTGGAGCCATTCTCCTGACAGAAGATGAAGCAGGTCAAGAAGACGTTCTCCCGAAGCCCCAAGGAAGATACCGCGCATTGAGTATCATCAAGACGTTAGAAAGGATGGACACCGAAGTGGTTCAAAAGATCGTTCTCCTAAGGATGCGAAGAAGGTACACCGTCCTGTAGATTCTCGCCTCAGCCGAAATAATAGCCGAAGTTATTCAGAAACGACCCGTTCGGATAGAAAAGATCAAAATGAACCAAGGAAGAAGAGCTCACTAGGAAAAGAAGTTGCTTCACGGACTGAAGGGGTGGAAGACCTAGCGAAAGAAATGAGGGAGCTTTGGAGGCAGTTGGCAGAAGTTCAAAAAGAGAAGGAGACTCCGGGTAAAAAGGCGTCTTCTTTCTCATCGAAAATTCTTAAAGAGAAAACGGATCCTAGTAAGAAAACTGCCTCATATGAAAAGTTACGATGATTCTGGAGACCCATAAGATCACAGTCAGTCATTTGATAGGCTGATGGACTATTATGACTACTCAGACGCGGCTAAGTGTCAAACCTTTGGGATGACGTTGAACTAGACAGTGGATGGGGACTCTGGCTTCGGGTTCAATTTCATCATGGGCCGACTTATGTGACGGATTCCATGCTCATTCCAGAAGCAATAGAAGAAGGTGGAAGCCCACGGGATCGTTGGCACGGGTGAGACAATATTCGAATGAGACTCTGGGCCAATATGTGAAGAGGTTCAGAGAAGCTGTAGGGCAGGTTTCAGATCTCAATGATCTTCAAGCAGTGGGGTTGTTTCAGAATGGTTTGGATCTGGTGAAATCAGAGAAGCTGGTGAAGAAACTGATGTTCAAACATCTGAAAAGTTTGACCGAAACGTTCGAAAAAGCGGAAGGTTTCATCGTGGTTGAAGAGGCGATGGCTAGTTTAAAACAGGGTTCTTCAGAGAAGTCAAAGGAGAAAGACAAGGAAAAGTTAGATGGTGATCAGAGGAGGAGTGGCGGCCGAAATATGACAGGTTTGACGGGAGTCAGAAAAAGTATAACAGTAATTGGACGCCCAGAGGAGATCGTCCGCCTATTCCGACTCAGAAGGTGAATAAAGTGTACACGCAGCTCAACACAGATCGGGGCACTATTCTGGAGCAGATAAAGAACTAACCATACTTCGAACCACCTAGAAACAATCCTAGGCCAGGATCTGGGGATCCCGCTTTGTATTGTAACTACCATCGGACGGTCGGGCATGATACGAATTCTTGCTGGCATCTGCAGAAGTTCATCGAAAGAAAAGTTTAAAATGGTACTTTGGTACAGTATGTAGCAGGGCGAGAGCAGTCCAGAGAACAACCAAGGAATAGGGAGCCAGTGCAGGCCGCTCAACCAATTCAACCAGTGCAGAAACAACCGACAAGGCATGTTGTAGACATGATCTCTCGGGTTGCATGGGCAAGGTTGCAGGGAAGAAGAGATGGGGATATTTAGACGTGGTGATGACTTTGGCAGGCAAGCCTCCGAAGGCTGAAAGGGCGTACCCGGGTTCGGTGATCTCTTTCACTGATGAAGATTTCCCTTCAGAACCAATCGAACTGCATGAAGGGGCCTTGGTAATCACTGCACAAGTTGGCTCGGTGGATATGAAAAGGATGATGATCGACAATGGCTCCTCAGTGGATTTTCTATATGCTCATGCTTATCACAGAATGCCTTTGGACGGTCGAAAGATCGAAATTGGACAGGAGGCCCCCCTATACGGCTTCAGCAATGATCCAGTCAATGTGGCGGGGACTATTGAGCTGCCAGTGGTCTTTAGAACAGCACCCCAGCAGGTTCAAATTATGTGTAAATTTTATGTTGTGCATGTGAATTCTGCATATAATGCTATTTTGGGGAGACCTACTTTAACAACCTTGCAGGCAGTCACTTCAATCCCCCATTTTAAAATTAAATTTTCCACGCCCCACGGTGTGGGAGAAGTTGCTGGAGATTTAGATCTGGCTAGGAGATGTTACCGGAATGCTCTGATCAATTCGAGTGTTGGAGTCAGCAAGCAGAAACTAACTATGGCTATCGAGATGGAACCATTTACAGAGAGTGGCACATAAACATTAGTCATGCCAGCAGAGGAGACCGAAGAGTTCGAGCTGATGCCAGGAAAGAAGGAAAAGATGGTGAAAATAGGTTCGGGACTGTCGGAACCATTCCGGACGAATCTGATAGAGTTAATTCGATGTTGTGCGGATATCTTTGCTTGGGCTTCTAGTGATATGCCTGGGGTAAGCCGAAAAAGAGCCGAGCAGAGGTTGCAAGTGGATCCATCTAAGAAGCATGTTCAGCAAAAGAGGAGGATTTTCGTACCAGAAAGACAAAAGATAATTGACGAAGAGGTTGTGAAGTTACTGGTTGCAGATTTTATCTTCGAGATTGACTACCCGGAGTAGATGGCAAATGTGGTTCTGGTGCAGAAGCATAATGGAAAATGGCGAGTTTGTATAGACTACACTGATCTGAATAAGGCGTGCCCAAAGGACTTCTCTCCTCTACCTCATATTGACCAACTTATTGATGCAACTTCGGGGTATACCTTGCTGAGCTTCATGGATGCTTTTTTGGGGTATCATTAGATTTCCATGTGCAAAGAAGACATCCCGAAAACGGCTTTTATTACTCATCGGTCGGTGTACGCTTACAAGAAGATGACGTTCGACTTGATAAATGCAGGAGCTACATATCAAAGAATGATGAACCATGTCTTCACAAAGCAGCTGGGGAAAAATATGGAGGTCTATGTTGATGATATGATAGTAAAGAGCATGTCAGTTCGTGGTCATCTGGATAATCTAGATGAGTATTTTCAGACGGTTCGCCATTACGATTTGAAACTTAATCCGACTAAGTGCATTTTCGGGCTTGGAGCTGGCAAATTTTTGGGATATCTGGTCAGTAAGAGGGTTGTGTGCTCTAGTGTTTCTCCAAGTAAAATGTTCAGTACCTTCTTTGTGTAATACCCTGTATCCATATATTAGTCTCACCATCTTGCATGCAATCCCGGCAGTGACGTCAACTAATTACATGCAGGCTTTATCAAAAGTCTGTTTACGCCACTAAGTCAAGATTATGTCTAACCCTTATAATTAAGGGAATAGCCTAAAAGCTGCCACCTGTCCATCACATGCCCAGCACAATTATCCGGCCCAAACCCAAATAAATCACCATTTAAATAATAGCTCAATACTCCAAAAGCCCAAAATAAATATGACTCGACGACCCAAATAGTCACGGCCCAACAGTACTCATTCACTCTCTTTAATTATTATTATTTATTTTAAAAGTTACTATATACCTTGTAATACCCGTAAAAATAATAATAATAATAATAAATAAATAAATGACATTTTAAAGTTTTTGTTTAAATATTTTAATTGGACTTTTCTTGTGTTTGGATCAAACATTGTATTTAATTTATGTGGACTACATTAATTGGGCTTTAAAACTAGTTGAGTTTAATTTATATGTGGATAATAATAAAATTCTATTAGGATTAGGAGAGTTAATAAATCTGTTAATAAGTAAATAAATAACTAAACCTAATCTTATTTTCATTATACAAACTGAATAAAAAGAGGAACAGAACAGAGGCGGCTGCCTTGGAGAAAAAGGAGAGATTGATTTGTGCTTTGTATTGGGTAAAGGAACAAGAAACTTGATACCTACTTTCGGCTACAAGTAAGATTATATATATTGCAAAGTGAGACATGTTGTGTATTCTGAAGTATGCATGTAATGTTAATATAATAATAATATTGAGGGAACTTTAAAGCCACTTTTCCACCAAAGCTTGTTGCATAATAATGAATTGGCCATGTGGCGAGTTGATTGGTGTGGATTCAATATATATATATATATATATATATATATATATATATATATATATATATATATATATATTATATGTGTGTTTAGTATTAAAAAAGGTGGAAGAATATTTTTACAAGTGTACTTATGTTAATCATTATTTTGTTTAATTAGTTCGGACGGAAGAAGTTTAACGAATAATTTCTGAAATATAATTTGGGTATTACATTGCTTACTTCAGGTACGGATTTCGTACTCTTTCAGCGATACTCTTTTTAAATTTGATTTGTTCATTTTGTTCGTTATTTCGAATTTCGTTATTATTTCACATAATTGTTTCTTGTGAAATTCATATAATAGTTTCATTTGGAGTTGATATTTGGAACTCATATTTGTACTTTTTAGACTAGTGTGTCATGTTTAAAGTTTATTTTGATATTTGTAGTAATGTACATATTAATATTTTTGGAGACTTGTGTTATTTCGTTTCGATTGAACATGTACGTATTAGAACTCCTTTGTGTTAATATTGTGTCGTATGTATTGTGACATGATATTATTATTAGAATATACCATAGGGTATACCTGAGCTATAACCCACCTGTGGGGGTACCACAGGCATGTCGTCTTGGCACGAGAGGCATGACATTTTCCGTGGCGGTGTGATCAGTCCACGACGTCTCCGTTTTGTGCTCCGGTAGGAGTTGGCCATTTGGTGTTTTGTTGTGGGAGGCGTATGGGTCGACCCTAGTATTCTGTTCTGTTCTGCGGATTGGCGATGTTTGTGCTAAACACGCCTTTCGATTTTGCATACATTGGATTTGCGGTCCAATGTGTGACTTGCCTGTGTGGCATTATTTGACCTTGCCTGTGTGGCAAGGTATATTTCTATTTTATTTTGAGCTCGGTATGAAATAACCCCAGCCATTTGATTCAGCCTATTATTTCGTTGTATTAGTTTTGTTCGTTACATTTCAATTTATTTATTGAGCCAGTTATTTCAGTTCTCTATTTTGTATTCTATATCTGTACTGGGCATTTGGCTCATGCTGTGTTTTTCTTCCGGCAGGTAATCAAGGTGATCAAGGGCAAGTGTGACGAGAGCTTCCTTTTATCCAAATGGTTTAGATATATTTTGTTTAGGTTGTGATACATTCGTTTGTTTGGAGTTGTAATAAATATTTCAGATTATGTTTGGGCCAGGCTGACATTTATTATGGTTGACCTTTTGATATTTGTTGGATTATCCTTCGTGGCATAGAGCTTTCGTTCAGTTTTGTTGTGTTTTGAGTAACCTCCCTTTCTATTTCGGAAAGGGGGTGTTACAGAGTTGGTATCAGATCTTAGGTTCTTTCTTGTAGAAAACCTATTTAGGTTTGACCTGTGAGTTATGGGTAGACTTTTGGGTTAGGTTTTGTTCAGTTTGATTTTCTGTTCAGCTATATTCGAATTTGTCTTTAATCTGTTCAGCTTATACTCGTTGATCTCTTTCTTAGATGGCTCGTAGATCCGTTAGAGTTGCTGGGAGGCGAGGTAACAATAGGTGAAGAGGTGATGGTCAGTCCAATGAGCAACATAATGACCAAATTAATGCTCAGTTGGCTGCCTTGGTGAATCAGGCGGTTAATCAGGCTTTACCGCAGTTGGTGGCGCAGGTTGTACAGGCAATGCAACAGCCGCCAGAAATTCCTGAGCAGGGGCACTTGGGAAATAATGGTCCACAAGCAAACAAAGAGGAAGGGAATGCGGATGGTCTTGATCAACAGGTGGTTCCAATGTATGTATGGTTGGAGAGGTTTCAGAAGCAGAAGCCACAGTCTTTCAGTTCTGCTCCAACTCCAATTGATGCGGAGAATTGGATTGCACAACTAGAGAAGATTTTTGTTGTGTTGGGATGCTCAGATAATCAGAGAGTGTTACTTGCTGCTTACAAGCTAGAGGGGGATGCACAGAGGTGGTGGAAAGCGCTGAAGACAACCAAGGGTGATGCGTACGTGGAGACACTTAGCTGGACAGAGTTTTGTGAGGTCTTTTATCAGCAGTACTTTTCAGCTGCTGATAAAGAGGCCTATGCTAGAGAGTATCTGTCTATTCGGCAGGAAGATGATGAGTCCATCACGGATTTTATGACCAGATTCACGAGGTTGGCAGGTTTTGCGGGAACCTCTGCAGGGACTGCAGCGGAATAGGAGGAGAAGTTCAAGTGGCGGATTCATTATAGGTATCGCCAACATCTCATTAACACCAAGTTTACAGATGTGTCAGCTGTGGCTAATGCGACCAAGAACATCGAGATGGAGCGGCAGGACTTTCGAACTTCTAAACCGGAAGGGAGCCGAAAGAGAGACAGAGACGACCAGCAGGGTCAAGCTTCGGGTCAACATGGGAGAAATCAAAGTGGTCAGTGGAACAGAAATCGTGGTGCTCAGCAGGGGCAGTGGCGTGGCCAGAATCAGAACAGGGGTAATCAACAGATGCCTCAACAGGGACAGAATCGTCAGCTTCAGCTACCTTGGTATGGTCAGAATCGCCAGCAAGGGCAGAATCGTCAGCAGGGACAAAATCAGGGTCGTTATCCGGGACCAGCTGGTGGGGGTAACCCAAATCTTATTCCGATAGTTCCTTGTGCTATGCGTGAGGCTAATCATACGGGGAGACAGTGTTACAGAATTACCGGTGCATGCTTCTTGTGTGGACAGATGGGTCACGTGGCTAGAGATTGTACCGAGCCACGTGGAAATGATGGAAGTGGTGATAATGGTGGCAATGGAGGTCAGCGTCAAGGTGGTCGAGTGTTTGCCTTGACACATAATCAGGCGGCAGGTGCGCCAGGTACTGTTTCTGGCACTCTTTTAGTTGGCAGTCGTGATGCTTCTGTTTTATTTGATAATAAGGTTCGTTCTTTTCTTTTGATTCCGGGAACGGAATCCTTTTAAGGGGTAGGTGATGTAATACCCGTAAAAAAATAATAATAAATAAATAAATGACATTTTAAAGTTTTTGTTTAAATATTTTAATTGGACTTTTCTTGTGTTTGGGTCAAACATTGTATTTAATTTATATGGACTACATTAATTGGGATTTAAAACTAGTTGGGTTTAATTTATATGTGGATAATAATAAAATTCTATTAGGATTAGGAGAGTTAATAAATCTGTTAATAAGTAAATAAATAACTAAACTTAATCTTATTTTCATTATACAAACTGAATAAGAAGAGGAACGGAACAGAGGCGACTGCCTTGGAGAAAAAGGAGAGATTGATTTGTGCTTTGAATTGGGTAAAGGAACAAGAAACTTGATACCTACTTTCGGCTACAAGTAAGTTTATATATATTGCAAAGTGAGACATGTTGTGTATTCTGAAGTATGCATGTAATGTTAATATAATAATAATATTGAGGGAACTTCAAAGTCACTTTTCCACCAAAGCTTGTTGCATAATAATGAATTGGCCATGTGGCGGATTGATTGTGTGGATTCAATATATATATATATATATATATATATATATATGTGTGTGTGTGTGTGTGTGTGTGTGTGTGTTTAGTATTAAAAAAGGTGGAAGAATATTTTTATAAGTGTACTTATATTAATCATTATTTTGTTTAATTAGTTCGGACGGAAAGAGTTTAACGAATAATTTCTGGAATATAATTTGGGTATTACATTGATTGCTTCAGGTACGAATTCCGTACTCTTTCAGCGATACTCTTGTTAAATTTGATTTGTTCGTTTTGTTCCTTATTTTGAATTTTGTTATTATTTCACATAATTATTTCTTGTGAAATTCATATAATAGTTTCATTTAGAGTTGATATTTGGAACTCATATTTGTACTCTTTAGACTAGTGTGTCATGTTTAGAGTTTATTTTGATATTTGTAGTAATGTACATGTTAATATTTTTGGAGACTTGTGTTATTTCGTTTCGATTGAACATGTACGTATTAGAACCCCTTTGTGTTAATATTGTGTTGCATGTATTCTGACATGATATTATTATTAGAATATACCGTAGGATATACCTGAGCTATAACCATCTGTGGGGGTACCACAGGCATGTCGTCTTGGCACGAGAGGCATGACACTTTCCGTGGCGGTGTGATCAGTCCACGGCGTCTCCGTTTTGTGCTCCGGTGGGAGTTGGTCATTTGGTGTTTTGTTGTGGGAGGCGTATGGGTCGACCCTAGTTTTTTGTTCTGTTCTGTGGATTGGCGATGTTTGTGCCAAACACGCCTTCCGATTTTGTATACATTGGATTCGCGGTCCAATGTGTGTGACTTGCCTGTGTGGCATTATTTGACCTTGCCTGCGTGGCAAGGTATATTTCTGTTTTATTTGAGCTCGGTATGAAATAACCCTAACCATTTGATTCAGCCTATTATTTCATTGTATTAGTTTTGTTCGTTACATTTCAGTTTATTTATTGAGCCAGTTATTTCAGTTCTCTATTTTGTATTCTATATCCATACTAGGCATTTGGCTCATGATGTATTTTTCTTCTGGCAGGTACTCAAGGGGATCAAGGGCAAGTGTGACGAGAGCTTCCTTTTATCCAAATGGTTTAGATATATTTTGTTTAGGTTGTGATACATTCGTTTGTTTGGAGTTGTAAAAAATATTTCAGATTATGTTTGGGCCAGACTGACATTTATTATGGTTGACCTTTTGATATTTATTGGATTATCATTCGTGGCATAGAGGTTTCGTTCAATTTTGTTGTGTTTTGAGTAACCTCCTTTACTATTTCAGAAAGGGGTGTTACATACCTCATACGAGTTGCAAGTTCGTAAGTTTTAAATTAAAAAATATCGCATATCAAGTTTAAAAAGTCAATAAAGATAAAATAAGAGAATTATATACTCTTGATGAAAACAAACATAAATATTATCAAACTATAAAAAAAAGTATTTTCCACACGAGAGATTCTAGGGCTACCGGTCTTTACTGACCGGTTAGCGCCCGCCGCCCCTACATCCCACCTCACCCACCCCATCCACCCCCACCCCACCCACTCCCACCCCACCACCATACCCCCACCCACCCCACTCCACCCCACCCCCCACGCCACCCTCCCACCCCCACCCCACTCCCCACCCCCACCCCACTCCACTCCACCCCACCCCACCCCACTCCACTCCACTCCACTCCACTCCACGCTACCCTTTTTTTATTCTTTTTTTTACTCCTAAAATACTAAACTCTATACCCAAAATACTAAACTCTAAATTCTATTTTTTATATGTATCTAAATTACACATAAATACATTCTCTGTAACTCTATTTGTATATGTATTCAAATTAATAATTTGAGTTAAAATAAATATTATTAATTTTTTGAATGTCGAAAAAAAAGAGGCAACCGGTCGCTACACAGGTCAGTAAATAGCGATCACCCTAGAATTTTTCTTTCCATACCTTCAATGTAATGCTAAAGCATAGTACCCTCAGACAAGGAAATTATTTGGACTTGAGAACAAATTCTCTTATCTCCGATATTAGCTGAGCGGACTCGGGCAACTCTGAAAGCATATAGAAACCATGAAACATATTTGGATACTCCACTAAATAAGCTTATTTTCCCGAATTCTGTAGACATTGATAATACCGCTTTTGCCAATCTTATAGCACATCAAATCCACCAACGAACACAATTGTTGCCGAAAAATCTAACGGCGATAAGTCCTCCGCCTCACAGCCGCTCACGTTGATTTCCTTGTGGTCTCGGTTCCATTTCCTTCCGGCTGGTAAGAATGCCCTCCAGAAGTGATCTGTCTGTTCCACCGTCACCACTAGAGGCCTTACTATTCTTTTCTCCGATTCCGTTCGCTCCTCCCCACCAAACAACGGCTGAAGTCCCACTAGTCCAATTACCTTTTAAATGAAGGTACAAACTTTTAGTACGATGGAAATATAACAAAATCTCTGAGTTTACGGCTGGTTTTAAGTTCTCCCCTTATACCCCTAAACAAGCGGCATATCATATAATATTTACTACTACAAAGGTGGAACCTTATTTATTTCCAGGAGTGGTTAGCATACGGTTCATTTTTTGGTAAATTAATCAATTGGTCAATAGAGTGCTGACATACAGGTGGGAAGATATTCTCTCTCCTTACGTGTCAGCACTCTATTGACCAATTAACTAATTTATCAAAAAATAAACTTTATACTAACCGGATTCTTTATTTACACGCACTTGCATATCCAATATAATTAAATCTTAATAAGATGAATTATTAAACTAAATTAGAAACGTGGAACATTAACACTCTGATTGATGGATGGTGTAAGAATTTGATATAACCGGTACTTTATATGCACAACTAACATGCATGATGCATTTTTTTTCTAACTAATAAAAGAATATTCTTTAAATTTAATAACTAAAAGAATTAATAAACTCTTATATATAGATTTATATATAAATTATTTTGTGTGTATTAAAAGTGCTCAAATTAAATTTGATCAAATGACCACATTAACTCATATAACAAATTTTAATTTGTATCGTAATAGTTTCTTGAAAGTTTAATATTTTTAGTGCAAAAAAAAAATAGTTTAATGACTTTTTCGGTCCATAGCTCTATTCTTTATTATAAATAGTAAAATGAAGCTCGATCCATACCTTGAGTTGTTCAAATATGGAGTTACAAGCTGCTACAGCAACGTGGTGGGCTATATTCCCACCAGCACTCTCTCCAGCCAAGAAACACCATGACAGTGTTGGAAAATATATCAGTTAACAAGACAAATAATACAGTTGTAGACACTCGAAATTTTCTGTACACCTGTTGCTAACATTGCAGGAGAGCAAATTCGTCTTTTAAGAGGGAACCCTGAAAGACGATCTATATCCATGCCGGATACTACCGGAAGTTCAGCATCAACCCCGGATCGCAATCTGGGAGTAATAATTCCAATCTCGGAGATAACCCCGAGGCATGCAGATACAATACCGGAACGCACACTGGAGAAGACCAATTAATCTCGGAGATAACCCTGAGGTATCCAGTCTCAGTCCCAACCATGGGAATAGCCACCAACCTTGGTGATAACCCCAAGGAATGCAATTTTGGCGATAACCCTGGAAATGCTTGTTACAAGTGCGACTAACTTCAATCTCGGTGCTCACAACAAGATCCACTATACCAGCCCGGCTATAACATCGGGAAGACAGACACACCCCAAAGATGACAATGAGGACCTTCAACAAATTGCACCAGTCCAATCTCAGCGAAGCGGAGCAACGTCTGCTTTATCAGCCCAATCCGGCGATAACACCGGTGAGGGACAACATCGTCATCTGACCAACACGATGTCACCCCACGTCGTCTCAACATAGCTACGCAACAATGTCACACAAGACTAATCAATCCCGAGTGACTATTGTACGGGGTAACGGATAAAAGTTGAAGCTTGAAGACTGGAGGGCACTGTCCCATCTTCAATGACTTCGCACAAACTCTAATCTCATGCCATCGTACAACTCTCGACAACGACGGTCCGAAATAGGTCCTGTATACCTCAAATGGATGCCCGAATTGCACTTCTGAAAGTTCGAGTGGACATTACAGTGCCTGAGTGCACGTACTTCGAGACGACCAGAGCTGAAAAACCTGGGTCCACCCGGGTTGCCTCTGGTACACCTGCGGCTCCACCCTCTATAAATAGAGGGCTTGGGGTGGCCATTTTGTAAGAGAAAAAGGCGAGGAAGCCCTACCCAATTTGCTCTGCACTCATCCTAGGCAGTGTACTTTCCCCTTTTAAACACCTGTGAGCTCATATATAGCCCTTTTTTACCTACAAAAGTCTGTGTTTACTCACTCTAAAGATATAAAAGTCTTCTTTGGCATCCCACTGTAAGCCTTCTCACACACTTTAGAGTCTTTTTCTTCATTTTTGCACACACCCTTCTACACGTTGAGAGTCGTGTTACTTGCTTTTGCCCGGACTTCGGTCCGTGGTTTCATTTCAGTCTATATATATATATATATATTTACATATATATTGACTAACATTATCGAGTTATGCCTCGATTGAGCCTAGACTTCGATCTGGAGCGTTTACCTGCTTTAATATATATATATATATATATATATATATATATATATATATATATATATATATATATATATATATATATATATATATATATTATCTGTGGTCGAACTCTGTTCGATGAGCCTGGATTTTACATCCGGAGCGTTTACGTGCTTTAATATATATATACTTATATATATTAACTGTGGTCGAACTCTGTTCGATGAGCCTGGATTTTATATCTGGTGCGTTTACATGCTTTTATATATATATATATATATATATATATATATATATATATATATATATATATATATATATATATTTACATTTCGTCCCACCTGGAGTTTACTTCGTGGTGGTTGACCGTTCTTACAGCTTTTTGTATATTTCGTCCCACCTGGAGTTTACTTCGTGGTGGTTGACCGTTCTTACAACTTTTTGTACATTTCGTCCCGCCGGAGTTTCCTCCGTGGCGGTTGATAGCTTTTACAGCTTTATTTACATTTCTGATCCCCTATGGAGGTACTTCGTGGTTGGTGATCATGTCTGTATATATATATATATATATATATATATATATATATATATATATATATATATATATATATATATATATATATATATATAAACCTGCTTACTGCGTTTATATCAATTGCGGCATCATGTGAGTCTAGGAATCATGTGATCACAGATTCATCCCATTGGATCTAGATTCGGTTCCCGTGATGGATATTTTCAGCTGTAAGCAGCTTGTAAATTATTCTGTGATGTTTGGATTTCCTCAGATGGTTTACATACCCACGAGGGATTCAGCACCTTTTTGTATATTATTTTCATACGGATGCCTCGCATCTGTCAAATAAAATCAATCCAGCAGAATACGGAATAAAATGGGAGTGTAAAAGGTCTCAATTACTATTGAGCATCAGGGTTTGAAAAACCTCTTTTATAAAACATCACTGCCATATCTTGTTAAAATTGAATTTTTACATAAATTCAAATCCTGTGTATATAGGTGCGAACGAGGCCTCGCACTACTTCTAAATAACAGCACATTGACCCACACACACACACATTCAGATAACAGTTTCTTGAAAAGAGGCGGTCACCATTGTAACACGGATGTCGGGGGGTGCCTAACACCTTCCCCCCCGCATAACCAAGTCCCCGGACCCTAATGAATCTCGGTTTCACTGACCCGTTTAGCAGTGTCACATCACTGGGTCAATGTGCAAACCTTTTCTCGGTTGTGTTGGTACAACCATTTAAAAACCAACTGGCGACTCTTAACAGTCCATCGTCGACATTATACATGTCGGACCTTTTTCACTTATTTTTTCAAACAAATCTCACCTAAAATGAGAACACCAAAGGACAAGTAACGGAAAGGGACAATTAAAAATCCCGACGTCGACAGGTGGCGACTCTACTAGGGACTCCAGTAAGAGGACTTAAGCCGCTATTATAATTTTTTCAAAATTATTATCTGCTTGTGTGTGGATGTTGCATTTACATTTTATGATGAATGTGTACGAATTCATTTCCTTACTTAGTGCTTCGCACTATAAACTGCCTGCGATATTAGTGCTTCGCACTATAAACTGCTTGTGATATTAGTGCTTCGCACCATAACTGCTTGTGATATTAGTGCTTCGCACATGTCATCATGTCATACGGTGAGATACGATGTATGTGAATGTATGTTGTGTGGTCCCTCCACCAGGAGGCTATCCCGTCGGTGTTTGATTACTGGACTCGTGAGAAGACTAATTCTCCGAGGCTCAGGAAAGGTACCACCCAAATTCACTCCAGTTGAAAGACCAGATTAACTTCCCGTCAAGTAGATTGCGATGATTTGGGAACCTTCATGCCAAAAAGCCGTGAGAGTAACCTAAGATAGGTCAGCCTCTGATAAACCCAAAATGGAGGAAAGTCTCTTCATACTCTCATTTCAAATACTTGTAATTATCTTCCATATCTATCTCCATGTAATGAGAAATATGAAGAAATGTGTACACATACATGCTATAAACAGCTGACATCCGTTTTGCAGGATAAAATTCCTAAACTGGACACATCGCATCGCATATTATTATCCACACTAAAGACTAAACTATGCAAGTTTTTGCAGGGAATCAATCGGACCTATCACCCGTTCAAAGTCCTAAAAGGCAACAACCTTACAGTCAATCATGTCGTCATCCGACCAGACTGAACTTAATCCAGTTTCTGGCAAAGAATTCGACGGATTAAGCAAACAGATTACAGATTTGGCTGTTCTACTAAAAGAATTACACCAGTCTACGCAGGGTCAGAAAATACCCGTACATGCTGAATCCCCCACACAAGGAGGAACCCAGGTCGTTACAATACCTGAACTGCAGTTGGATCCGACCAACAAAACTCATGATTCTGCCCATCCCACTGGAGACCCAGACACTGGTGACATCAAAAAGAAAGTCCTTCAAATGGAAGAGACTCTTCGCACTATCAAAGGAATTGGAACACACATGAGTGTTTCATATGCTGATTTGTGTATTTTTCCTGGTATTCATTATCCAGAAAAGTTTAAGACTCCTGACTTTGAAAAATATGGCGGGTTAGGAGATCCTTACACACATCTAAAGGTGTTTATTGGAGAACTTGGATCTTATGCAGAGGATAAAAAACTCAGAATGCAACTGTTTCAAAAAAGTCTAACTGGAGAAGCCCGTTCGTGGTACACAAGATTAGAAAATTCAAAGATCTATAGTTGGGAAGAGCTAGCACATGCTTTCCTTACCCAATACAACTTTCAATCTCAAATGGCTCCTGATCGGTATCAAATTACCAAGATCAAGAAATAGTCTAATGAGTCTTTCAGAGAGTATGTCAGAGGTGGAGACGTTTGGCTGCCCAAGTTAGTCCTTCCATGACAGAATCAGAGATGGTCATGACTTTCATAGACATACAAGAATCACCTTTCTATGAAAGAGTTTTAGCCGACATCGGTAAACTATTTTCTGAAATGGTTAAACATGGGGAGATGGCTGAAATGGGATTGAAATCTGGAAAGATTCAAGACCTAGCTGCACTCAAAGCGGTTGCTGATAACATCCAATCTGGAAAATATGGGAACAACCCCCGGAGGGTCCATAAAAAGAAAGAAGAGGATGTTTCCCTGATACTACATGGTCAAAAAGGTAATCAGAACATGCCTATCCAGAGAAAAAATTACACTCCCTTTCAAGCACAGTCTTCAAAGCCTTCAGTACCAAAAGGTGGAGAAGTCAAACGACCTCGAGTATTCACACCCTTAGGGGACACCCTCGAGAACATTCTCAATCTTCTAACAACACAGAAGAAAATCACGCATCTTCTTCCACCAGCCAGCCCTAATGGTCGGGGTTTTAATGCTGCTCAGAAATGTGCTTATCATGCCGGGGCACTTGGACATGATACTCAGGATTGTTGGGCCTTGAAACACAAAATCCAAGACCTGATAGACAACGGGGAAATTGTGGTCACCAAACCCGATCAGCCTCACGTTCAAGACAACCCTCTTCCTCAACACAAGGAAGAAGAGGTCAACATGATTAATTGGAGCAGTGGACAGAGTTCCAATTTCAGCCGTGAATCCTCCTAAACCCCCAAAGATGGTGATGACATATGGGATTATGCCAAGTTCCAATTCACAATGGAACGAAAGATGAAAGCTCTTTGTAAACAAATTGAGCAATTGGTGGAACTAGTGACTTATCAGCATCAAGTGACTCGTCAGCTAATCAGCCAGAAGCATGCCAGTCTCCTACCTATTGTCATGAATATTCCCTCTTCACTTTCAGAAAATGAAATGTTGGAAGACAAAGTAACGAAGATAGCGAATGCTAAGGCCCGTCGGGATTTTGCCAACAAAAGGGAATTCACATATTTGGGCCAACCTATGGAGGAAATCCTTCATATGTTAATCAATGAAGGAAGAATTAGTTCCCTTCTACCTCCAATCAATCCCCGTTCGGGACGATACAACTCTGAGGGAATATGTCAATATCATTCTCAATCTCGCGGTCACAGCACAGAAGAATGCTGGGCACTCCGCCACCTTATTCAAAATTTAATTGACAGTTGCGTACTGCGTCTGGCAGATAACGACACTGTGTTACGGGAAAGTGAGGATTCGTGTCCTACCAAGTGGAAGAGTGTAGTAGCAGTCATATCCACTGAAAGTGATGGGGTTAATAAATCACTTGTCATGCCAGTAATTCAACTCAAGGGAGTTAACAATCCTTTGAAAGTGGTTGCTCCCGAGCCAATCAACTTGCCGTGCAGAGCACAATATCCTATTGTTAGCTTGCGCGCAGTTTCGTGGAATTATGGAGAAGGTGAAGGATCCACCTCACATACAACTGCTGCAGTGTCGAAGGAAAATCTACTGTATCTTCCCCAACGGGTAATAAAGCCTGTCATCAACTCTAAGGGGAAAGTACCCATTGAGAAGATTGAAAATTTTCTCCGCACTATAGGTCATAACGAAACCAAGGTGGTTTTAAGCTTGAAGGAAGCTCCACAACAGATATCAATCTTGGACTTGGTCTTGACTTCCGAGAATCACCGGAAGGTATTATTAAAGGTTTTAGAAGAAGCCTATCTACCGACATCAGTTAATACAGAAAAGTTTCAACATTTAGTTGATCACATTTTCAACAACAATGTGATATCCTTCACTGATGATGACATACCTCCCGAGGGGATCGGTCATTGTAAACCGTTACACATTGCGGTCTTGTCCTCCGAATATATGGTGGCGGGAGTTTTAATAGATGGAGGTTCCTCTCTAAATATCCGCCCATATGCTACCTTGGTGAAGATGAATATCAATCCTAATCGAATTTGGAGTAGCCATACCATCATCAAAGCTTTTGATGGAGCCCGCCGTAACTCGGTCGGAGTAGTTGAGCTACCAATTGAGATTGGTCCTCATACATTCTGCGTATCTTTCCATGTGCTTAAGATATATTCGGGATACAACCTGCTCTTGGGACGACCATGGATTCACATAGCAGGGGCAGTCCCCTCCACTCTTCACCAAAAGTTGAAATACATCATCAACAATAGCCTGGTCACAGTCAACGCTAAACCGGAGTTTCCTCAGCCCGGGGACATGCCGCTCATCAAAGCCAATAAGGATGCTGAGCCAATTAGTTTTCATGCTTTATAAATAAGCAATACCCAATACCATGCTATTGGAACGCCATTGCCCGAACCCCAGATTTCTGCCGAGGTAATGTCGGCCACTCAAGAAATGATGTCGTTGGGTCATAAACTGGGACAAGGGTTGGGTAAAGATTGTCAGGGTGTCAAATACCCTATTCGCTTAACCCAACAAATTGGGACAGCTGGACTAGGCTATTCTGCCAGCTCTAGTCACAGGAATCCTCATAAGCATCAGCAGATTCCTGCAGCATCAAACGTGTGGCGTTTAGCTTCGCCTTCAAGCTCCGAGTCCGCACAACCTCCCGTAAAGGTGCCAGCCAATATAATGGCAATGTTATTTCCCAAGCCGGTACCGGTGAAGGAGAAAGAAATCTTTGTTCCAGATCCCGCAGTGGAGGAAGAGGAACGAAGAATCAAGCAAGACGTCATCAGGATGATGTCCGGCATACGCATCATCATTCATGATGAGCATACTAACATATATACCCCAGACAATGATTGCCCAGATGTAATGGCTATCATTCGGGATAGGGAAGATGATGATAATCCCTCTATCACTGCGGTTCACTCGGAATTTGCTCTTGTCAATTGGAACAACATTCCTTGCATTGGTCGTCAAGGGTAAAGAGGGCAGAAACTCTTTCTGCCCTGTAGATATAATAACTGCTTACTTTTCTGTACAGTATTAGCGGTTTATTTTGCCAGTATATGCTAACACTGTGTATGATCAACACATTTCATATATACTAAGTGAAAGCATATTTTGTTTCAGGACTCTGAATTTAGATGTGCCTGTGCTTGCTGATACGGTGTCTCTTCTCCACAAGGATTGTACCTTTGATGTAGAGATGAATTCAGTCTTGGTGGATATACCGTATGACATTGAGGTGCCTCCAGAAATTTAAGAATGGGTCAAAGACAAACCTAAACCCAACCTTGATCAAACTACTCCTTTCAATCTCGGAACCTTAGAAAACCCTAAGTTAATCCAGATTGGTTCAGACCTTACCCCAAACCAACGGAATGACATGGTTACGCTACTAACCCAGTTCCAGGATGAGTTTGCATGGTCTCATAAAGATATGGTGGGTTTGTCCACTAACATTGTCCTTCATCGCATTCTCATTAAAGAGGGATTCAAGCCAGTCAAGCAAAAGCTCAGACGATTGAAACCTGAATGGAGTTTAAAGGTGAAAGAAGAAATTGTGAAACAATTTCAAGCCGACATCATAATGGTGTCTACATCTCCTGAGTGGATATCCAACATCGTGCCCGTACCTAAACCTGGAGGAAAGGTGCGAGTTTGTGTGGACTACCGGGACTTGAACAAAGCTTGCTTAAAGGATAGCTTTCCCGTGCCATTTATCCACATTCTCATTGACAATACTGCGCAATACGACATGTACTCTTTTGCAGATTGCTTTGCGGGGAATCATCAGATCATGGTTGTCGAGGAAGATCGTGAAAAAACTGCTTTCATCACTCTTTGGGAAACTTTTTGCTATAGACGGTTGTCATTTGGCCTCATCAATGCTGGAGCTACCTATCAACGAGCTATGATGGCTCTTTTCCATGACTTAATGCATACAGAGATTGAGATCTATGTGGATGACATTATTGTCAAATTCCGGAAGGAGGATGACTATATAGACCATCTCAGGAAATTGTTGAACAGGTTGCGTAAGTACAACTTGAAGTTGAATCCCGCTAAGTGTGCCTTTGGCGTTAAATCAGGCAAGTTGCTAGGATTTCTAGTCAGCCACAAAGGGATAGAGCTGGATCCTACCAAAATCCAAGCCATCACTGAAATGCCCATTCCTCAGATAAAAAAAGAAATACGGGAATTTTTTGAAAGAATCAACTTCATTAGCAGATTTATCTCCCAGCTCACAGTAATCTGTGAGCCAATCTTCAAGCTGTTAAGGAAGAACTCCTCCATGAAATGGAATGAGGAGTGCCAAAATGCCTTCCTTACAATCAAGAAATAGCTAATTAAAGCTCCCATCTTGGTACCACCCAGGGATGATGTTCCCCCGTTTATGTATCTGTCCGTAAGTGATAATGCCATGGGCTGCATGTTGGGACAGAAGGATGATAGAGGCCTAGAACGAGCTATCTATTACCTCAGCAAAAGATTCAGCAGCAGTGAACACAAGTACACTCTGATCGAAAAGACGTGTTGTGCTTTAGTATGGGCTGCCATGAGGTTACAACATTATCTCCATGGTCACACAACCCATCTCATATCCCGCATGGATCCTCTCAAGTACGTGTTCAGTAAACTCATACTGAATTGTTGATTGTCCAGATGGCAGTTGATCCTACAACAATTTGACATCGTATATGTGACTCAAAAGTCCATCAAAGGTCAAGGAATTGCGGATCAACTGGCCGCCACACCAATAAGGGATTTCAAACCCTTGGAGACGTATTTCCCCGATGAAGGAGTAATGATAATTCGGCAACACCATCAGTACGATACACGCCAAACGTGGAAGATGTATTTCGATGGAGCTGTTAATATGGAAGGTTCTGGAGCTGGAGAAGTTCTAGTATCTGATACGGGGGAGCAGTATCCCGTCGCCGTCAAATTACAGTTTGTCAGCACCAATAATACGACTGAGTATGAAGGCTGTCTTATGGGGCTAAAACTTGCCCATTTAATGGGCATCAGGCGGTTAACTGTCCTTGAAGATTCAGAGTTGGTAATCAAACAATCCACCAGAATTTATCAAACCAAGGAACTACATTTGCTGCCTTACCATCGACAGGTCTTAAAGTTATCTTTGGGATTCGGAGAAATATTCTTTCTACACATTCCTTGTAATAGGAATGATTTCGCAGACGTATTAGCAACTTTGGCCTCCTTGATTCGCATATCAGACAAGGAACACTTGCCAAGCGTCACAATTTCCCTGCACAAGGCCCCAACCTATGGGAATTACGTTGGAGAAGTATTAGATGAGCTACCTCCCATCCAACATCCTTGGTATCAGTATATCAAGGAATATCTGCGAGATGGATCTACACCCGCTGAGGCGAGCCCAACTGAACAAAGGCGGATCCACCAACTGGCTATGAAATTCTACCTGAGTGGAGATGCGCTCTACAAAAGAGATGCAGGATTAGGTCTCCTCAGATGTTTAGACAAAGATCAAGCCCAAAGGCTTATGGATGAAATCTATGGCGGAGTCTGTGGCCCCCACATGAGTGGCCCACTCCTTGTTAAGAAAGTCCTCAGGACGGGACATTATTGGTTATCTCTCAAAGCTGATTGCAATGACCATGTCAGGAGATGCTATCAGTGCCAAATTCATGGGAATGTTATACACGCCCCTCCACGGGAACTTCACAATATGAGTTCACCTTGGCCCTTCTCAATGTGGGGAATGGACGTTATCGGGCCCATTGAGCCTAAAGCCAGTAATGGTCATCGATTTATCTTCACCATGATTGACTACTTCACCAAGTGGGTAGAAGCAACCTCCTTCCCTAGGGTTACTAAAGAAGTCATCATTACTTTCATCAGAAACAATGTCATTTGTCGATATGGACAACCAGAGGTGATTATGTCCGACAATGCCAAGAACTTCAACAACAAAATGATGGGGGAATTATGCAGTAAATTCCACATCAAACATCTCAACTCAGTCATCTATCGTCCGAAGATGAATGGTGCTGTTGAAGCGGCTAACAAGAACATCAAGAAGATTATGCAAAAGATGTCCACCAATCAAAAAAAATTGGCCTGACCAATTGCCTCTGACTTTGTTAGACTACAGAACCTCAATGCGCACTTCCACTGGGGCAACCCCCTACGTCTTAACCTATGGGAATGGAAGCAGTTCTCCCTATAGAAGTTGAGATGGAATCCCTCAGAGTATTGATAGACGCTCAATTGGATGAAGACCAATGGGTACAAGATAGGTATCACCAATTGTCTCTAATAGACGAAAGGTGAACCGCGGCTATCTTCCATGGTCAGTTATATCAGCAAAGGATCGCCCGATCCTACAACAAAAAAGTCCGACTACGGCAATTCAGACAACATAACTTGGTTTTGAAGAAAATACTGGGCAACCAAGATCAGTCTAAGGGAAAATTCGCTCATAACTGGGAAGGCCCGTTTATTGTCAAGGAAGTATTGACAGGAGGCGCTCTCAGATTGCAAGAAATGAACGACGATGAATTTCCGCAACTCATCAACTCAGACGCCATGAAACGGTACTATGTCTGAAATTACCCTCAAGTAAACATCCAGGTAGTAGACCATCAAGTCACCAGTTATTCCGGTTCTTTAAACCTTTACCACAAATAACTTTTCTACACTTTGCCCCTCAGGGAAACATACCTTTCAAGCCAGCAGCCTGGCTTTCTCCTTTGCGTTCCTACAACTTAGGTCATCCCACCGTGGATTGAACCTTTTGCGTATACAGTTTGGCTACCCATACATGGGATCAAACTTTTCACCTGCAGTTTATCCTCAACCTAGGATTAAACTCTCTCCTCCCCGCACTCTGACCTGCACATGGGATTACGTTTTTCATCTCGCCCTGAGGGGCGAACTACGTCGACTTGATCTCCTCTTCAATAGGAGTACGTAGGCAACCATTTCATATGGCCCGGTCGAAATAAAATAAAAAACAAAATTATTTCTACACCATTCCTGCTACATACAGCGTTGAACCTCTTACACCAGGTTCGAACTACGCATACCTGATCTCCTCTTCAATAGGAGTACGTAGGCAGCCATTCATTGTGCGGTCTCACCCCCTACCAAAACACAAACCCTTGTCAGTTGGTACTGGGATCATCCTTCAATCCACTACATTTCATTTGGCTTCAGACCAAAGGGATGGAATTACCTGAACTCCTCCCAGATAGGAGATTCGGCGACCATCTAAGCGGCGGTTGTACCTCAAAGAGCAACGCCAATCTATAAGAGATGGAATTAACTAGGCTTCTCCTAAATAGAAGTACTGGCGACCATCTGTGGTGCGGTCAATCTCAGAGAGGAAAGCCACACTCCTATCATCATTTTCATACAGAAACCAGTCCCAAGACACCGAGAGATGGTACGGATACATACAGATCAATGATTCATTCTGAACTATCCAGAGACAACTCAATGTCCATTCACCGAAAAGGAATTCAAAATACATCACGATCACAAACCCTGAAGCAGCAGGCAAAATATCAAGCAAGCAGCAAGGCATATCTAAAAGGGAAGTGATCAAAAATATATTTCCCTGTTATATATAATGTTGTTTGATATACACAATATAAACTGTACATGACAAAATGGCTAAGCTAGTCTGTGCAGGAAAATACAAGTTTATCTACAAGTCAGGGTATATGCGAGCTAACAAGCCCAACATGGCATCCCTCTCAGAAGATGGAGGTAAAGTTGTGGTCTCCTGTATGAGAATATCCATACGACTCAACAGATCTGTAGCCATCTGCATGGTGACCATATGATCATCAATATATATGTTCATCTCTGCGATCATGCCAGTGGTAAGGGACCTCACGGCAGTACTATTTGTGACGGCTACATCTCGGGCAGATATGACAATCGCTCAACTATCACTGCATCTCTGGCTGATATAGCCTCATCACGCTCAACGACGGCGGCATCTCTGTGAGCCAAGGCCTCGTCTTTCTCTAATAGAGCGGCCTCCCTCCCATCAAGAGCAGTCGATTTATTATTATGTTGGAATAACCTGCCTGTGCGGTCTATCGCATGCATGGTGATTTCTTTTGTTATTCCATTCTGTATTATACTCAGTTGGTTAAAACTTTGACTTCTATACTCCATGAAATTAGTGGAATATCCTTGATATTTGCGCTTCATCCAATATCTTTTCATGGAAATATTCTTCTGAGCATTCTTGAATTTTACTCTACAAAGAAGTATCATGTTGACAATGTGGACGTTATTAGTTCCTGGATAAATTAATTCTTGAACTTGTTTTATTGAATTCTTATATCATTGCCATCATCCTCATGTTTATATTATATTGAAAGTTATCTGTGGCCTGTAGTGCATAGATGGACTTGGTATGATTATGACCAGGGATTATTCGGTATAATCATAAACGTAATGTTACAAATGATGTGAAAAAAGTCTTCATTGGCCCGTAGTGCATTGATGGACAGTTTTTGGTACGATTATGGCTATGAATTCTCTTTGGCCGTAGTGCAAAGATGAATTGTTTTATGGCATGATCAGGACCGTTGATGAAAACATGATTATTTTTAGCCGTAGTGCATGGATAATTCGTGGTCGTGATACTAAAGAATATCCTTGGCCGTAGTGCAGGGGTGATTCGATGATATGGATTATTTATTATGATGAGTCCCAGCGATAAAAGTCATGAAAAATCTTTTAAATCATAAAAGATAGTAGATTTTATTCCCTACTTGACTCTTCTAATGGATTGCTTGTTCCGCTGCAGTTAAACTTGATAGTTATTATATTTTATCAGTTTAACACTATTGAAGGCTAACGATAAATTATTCTGCATTATCTTAGTCATAATATTTCTTACTGGGCTAGTTGAGCTCACCCTTTCTTTCACTGTTCTCTTTAGGAAATGAGAATATAGCTGGGACGAGTCGGGGAACGGAGTGATGGTCCTAGATGGTGCATTAGTAGTCCTCACTATTCTGTGAAATAGAGTGATAATAATTGTAATGAGGACTCCTTTTGAGTTTGTATACTCTCTAGTAGACAATATTTGTATTCAAACTCACAGTTTATGTTTTATCGTATTGTACACGACAGTTGTATTATTAAGTTATATTTGAATTCTGTACCATGTATCTGGCGACTCAAGATGGGTGATGTATACCTAATTTTGGGGGCATCACAGTTGGTATCAAAGCTTAGGGATATGATCCTTGGCTAGGATGTGAGAATAGAACTAGGAGGGGAGAGACGGGGAATTCCTTCGCTAGTATGACCTACCTAAGTTTATTTGGTATTTAATTGGTCGGTCAGAATATAGGGATAATATGTTACATGTCAATTAACCTTGTTTTGTGGCAGTATCTGAAAATGACATCTGAGAATGTTGAGAATAGTAACGGAGCACAGGAGACCGTTGATTCTCCACAGATCAATAATCAGGACAATGTGCAACAGGATGGCGATAATCCTCTTGTAAATAACAACACTGATCAATTGACGAATGACAGTACGTTTAGGAGCTTTTTAGAATTCATGCAACATCAGGCGAAGGCGGCTCCTGTTCATAATGTAGGAGGAAACAATGGCAACCCACGGTTGGTCACCGCTAAGCAATTCAAGGAGTTGGGACCACCGGAGTTTTTAGGAAAGCCAGAACCACTTAAGGCGGAGACGTGGTTAAAGCAGATCACCAAGATATTTGATGTCTTGGGATGCTCTGAGGAGCAAAAGGTTCCCTTTGCCATCTTTATGTTGTGTGAAGAGGCAGATCACTGGTGAGAATCTGTAAAACGTACCCAGCCTGACGCACTCAAGATGTCTTGGGAGAAGTTCCAAGAGCTGTTCAACGACAAGTAATTTCCCGAAAGTATTCGTCACGTGAAGGAGGTGGAATTTATCAATTTGGAGCAAAACAACATGACCGTGTCGCAGTACGAAGCCAAGTTTGCCGAGTTATCCCGATTTGCGTCCCACTTGGTTGATAATGAAGAGAGAATGACGCGGATATTTTTAAGAGGTTTGAAGCCGGAGATACGTACCTGTGATAACAGTCATCAAAGCGGTGACAATAAGCATGGAGGGAATCAACATGCCAGAAATGGTAACCACTTCGGTGGTAATCATGGTCAAAACAATAAGAATGGACATTTCAAGAAGATGAGATTCCACAATGATGGAAAGACGTCAGCACCAGCACCCGTTATTAAGGAAGGAGAATGACCACCTATCATATGCTTCAAATACGGAGGGGAGGGACACATCAGTCCAAACTGCGCGATGCTGTCCAAAGCATGCTATAATTGTGGAAGAGAAGGTCACTTAGCCCGATTTTGTCGTTCACCAAAGACAAGTTCAGCTAGGATGGAGGCACCAAAGGATGTCCCTGACAAGTCAAAGCCAGTAGTTTAAAAGAGAGCATTTTTTTTCGTGACGAGGAACCTAAATAAAATTATCACGGGTATGTTAGTCATAAACTCTTGCGAAGTCTATACCATGTTAGATACCGGTTCTACTCACTCTTTTATTGCACCTAGTTGTGTTCAATGTTTGAAGTTAACTCTGGAGAAGTTAGACTTTGATATATCTGTTTAAACTCTGTTGGGAGAAACCTTCATTACCTCCACTATTTATAAATCTTGTTCAAATCAACACTTTCACGTTACCTGTCGATCTTATCTCTTTGAAAATACTTGCCTTTGATGTGATTTTTTTAAATCAATTGGTTAACTACTCATCATGCTTTTCGTAAGGTTGTTAGCTTTCATACTCCTAACCAACCTGTTATGCGAATTCAAAGTAACCAAACCCCTAAAGTTAATCATTGTCATATCAAGCCATAAATAAAGAGCCCCGATCCTTTCGTTGTTGACTTTCTTGTGTGGAATGCACCGAAGCCAGACTTTCTATAGGCGATGTCGTGAATGACGATGACAAGTTGATAGGTATTAATGTGACGTGTTATCCAAGTCTTGGATGAGAGTCACAGTTTTGAATGATATTTCTATTGTTAATAAATTTCCTGACGTATTCTTGAAGACTTCTTAGCCTACCCTAGAGCGTGAAATCGAATTTTGTATTGATCCCAGTACAAAATCCATTTCTAAAAACCCTTAAACATTTATTCAATTAAAGCGAACGTAACATGCGCCAAAGACGTTGGCTCGAGCTGTTAAAGATTATGATCGTACCATACCATCGTGGAAAAGCGAACGTGGTAGCTGACGCGTTGAGTAGAAGATCGCATGCATTTACGAGTGCGATATTGTTAACACAAAGACCCATTTCGTACGACTTACAAATGATGAAGATAGAGTTAAAGACTCTACGAACCCACGTGAAGATAACGAATATACGATTAGAATAGACTTTGATCGATAAAGTTAAAGTTGCTCAAGCTACATACTCAGAGATGATGAATGTGAAGAAGAAGGTTCAAGATGACGTTATTCTAGAAGCAAGAGTCGATGAAGAGAGGAAATCTCAACCCTCGATTTAATTGACCCATTTTAAATCCTCGATCAAGTAGGAACTGTGGCTTATATACTCGTTTTACCGCCAAGTATGTCGCGTGTTCATAACGTTTTTAACGTATCGATGTTACGTAAATATGTGGACGACCCAAATCATATTATTAATTTAGAACCGGACGAGATAGCAGAAGATTTAACGTATGAGGAGATAAGTGTTAACATCTTGGATAAGAAAGATCATATTCGACGCTCAAAGGTTATACCTCAAGAGTTAGAATTTAAAGTGAAGTCAAGGTATCCTTACATGTTCGGCATACCAGGTACGTACGTAAATTTTGAGGGCGAAATTTTACAAGGAGGGGAGATTGTGAGAGCCCAGATTTTATGAATAAAGATTTAATTTTCTCGAAATAATTTTTTTTAATATTATATTGTTGATTTGATATAATGTTATAGTTGTGGGTAATATTTATAAATTTTGCAAAGTAAGCAAGTGGTTATATAATATTCGATTGGTCGGGGAATATTCTTTTTGTCGGGAAATATCCGTACGACGGTACAATCATTGGTGGACCCCTCAACGAAATTATTGTCGAATTAAGAAAACGACAAAAATACTTTATGAAAATAACGGCGGAAGTTTTACCGTTAACTGTTGAAACACCCGGTGTTAAAAGTACAGTAATATGCGTAGTTGTACAGTAGCACACGGTATTGATTATTGATGCTTATGTGGTAAGTCACTCAGTTTTATTTTATTGGTATTATTAATGTAATAAAACAGAAAAGCTTTTTATATAAAATAGAATACTTTTATAAAGTTATTCGTTTTATTAGGCTAATAGTAAAATCTTTTTGTATAAAACAGAATACTTTTATAAAGTTATCTATTTTATTAGACAATAATTAGAATATATTATATTTTATTATGCATAGTGTTTGTATAGTAAATTTTTTTATAAAGTTATTCGTTTTATTAGATTATAAATAAAATATATTATATTTTATTTAAAAGATTTTACTTTAAATATGGACCGTCAGATTAAAGTAAATCAATCTAGACCGTTCATGAGTTAGTTACTATGCAGTCCATTTTTCTATAAATAGAAGTTCATTCCTTCATTATTTCTTACGAATTCACTGAAACTCTAGAGAGAGAAACTATAGAGAGAAAGAAAAAAAGTGTTCTGCTACTTCACTACTTCTATATCCAGTACTCTTCTTTCTAAGGTAGAAAATATTTTTTGTTGTACCCGTAAGGGGTATTATTTCTTTTGTATTCATGAAGAGAACTTCTGTTATTCCATTCTTTATTATTCTGCTAGAATAACCAGTATACGCGGACTACCCTATACTTGGTGACATTCTTCTATTTTTCTATTTTTATTATTATTCTGTCGGAATATCCTGTCTGTACGTTTACGCCAGACCTGGTTCCATTCTTTATTATTTTGTTGGAATATCCTGTCTGTGCGTTTTACGCCAGACCTGGTTCCGTTATTTATTATTCTGTTGGAATAACCTGCCTGTGCGGTCTATCGCATGCATGGTGATTTCTTTTATTATTTCATTTTGTATTATACTCAGTTGGTTAAAACTTTGACTTCTATACTCCATGAAATTAGTGGAATATCCTTGATATGTGCGTTTCATCCAGTATCTTTTCATGAAAATATTCTTCTGAACATTCATGAATTTTACTCTATAAAGAAGTATCATGTTGACAATGTAGACGTTATTAGTTCATGGATAAATTAATTCTTGAATTTATTTTATTGAATTTTTATATCATTGTCATCATCCTCATGTTTATATTATATTGAAAGTCATCTGTGGCCCGTAGTGCATAAATAGACTTGGTATGATTATGACCAAGGATTATTCGGTATACTCATAACCGTAATGTTACAAATGATGTGGAAAAGTCCTCATTGGCCCGTAGTGCATTGATGGACAGTTTTTGGTATGATTATGGTTATGGATTCTCTTTGGTCGTAGTGCAAAGATGAATTGTTTTATGACATGATCAGGACCGTTGATAAAAACATGATTATCTTTAGCCGTAGTGCATGGATAATTCGTGGTTGTGATACTAAAGAATATCCTTGGTCGTAGTGCAAGGGTGATTCGATGATATGGATTATTTATTAAGCTGAGTGCTAGCGACAAAAGTCATGAAAAACCTTTTAAATCATAGAAGATAGTAGATTTTATTCCCTACTTGACTCTTCTAATGGATTGCTTGTTCCGCTGTAGTTAAACTTGATAGTTATTATATTTTATCAGTTTAACACTATTGAAGGCTAACGATAAATTATTTTGCATTATTTTAGTCATAATATTTCTTACTGGGCTAGTTGAGCTCACCCTTTATTTCACTGTTTTCTTCAGGAAATGAGAATATAGCTGGGACAAGTCGGGGAACGAAATGATGGTTCTAGATGGTGCATTAGTAGTCCTCACTATTCTGTGAAATAGTGTGATAATAATTGTAATAAGGACTCCTTTTGAGTTTGTATACTCTCTAGTAGACAATATTTGTATTCAAACTCACAATTTATGTTTTATCGTATTGTACATGACAGTTGTATTATTAAGTTGTATTTAAATTCTGTACCATGTATCTGACGACTTAAGATGGGTGATGTATACCTAATTTTGGGGGCGTCATAGTTACCGTTAACACTGTTGGAATACCCCGTGGGTAAAATGAATTAATATGCGTCATTGCACAGTAGCACACGGTATTACACAGTATTTTTATATTATTGTTAATTAAATAATTGCCATTGCACCATATTTCTCATTATCAGATTAATAATTCATATTATTTGAATAATATTATTAGATAACATTATTGACAATGTCTAAGTAAGTTTTGTCTAGGAGGGGTTATTTAATTACGCGCCAGTAAGGAGAAATTCTTATCGGAGAGTCTCTTCTTTCCTGGGAACGACCTAGTTGTCAATATTGTAGTTCTGTAATATTATTTGTAAATAATTAATTATTAAATTATATGATAAAGGAAATATTTATTTAATGTGAATGTAAATGGAGGAATTTTTAGCAAAAGAGACAATTGTTGAAAATTGATATTTCATCTTTTTTGATAAAATAATTCATTCAAATATATTATTATATTATATTATAAGTGTATAATGTGATAATATAATAATATAATAATAGTGATATTTTTACAATAAATTCACGATATGCGAATAAAATGAGGTGAAAGAGAGTAAATTGGATCTGAATTATTTTCGGTGTAATAATTGATTTTAAAAATAAAAACATGTAAAAGGCAATGGTGGAGAATTTTGTAACAAGAGTGGGCCCCACTGAAATAATGCTGAAATTTTTGAAAAAAAGTCAAAGGTAGAAGGCGTCCGAATATTTTTTCTGTATTGTTGTTCTAAGCATTTTCCTATAAAATAGGGTGCTTAGGTTAGAATTAAAAATCACACCAGAATCAGAAGTTTTCTCTCTCTATAATATCGAGCGTATTTTTGTGAGTATTTAGATACTTTGAGTGTTGCTATTCAGTGTAAGTTTCCTTTAACCTTATATTCGATATTTCAATCTGAAGTACTGTTATTTTGAGGCAATGGATATTTTTTTTTCTTGTAATGGATGTTATTTTCTTCATAAATGATGTTATTTTCTTCAATATCATTTCACCAAAATATCGGTATGAATTTTATTGTGAAATTTTTACCTTTTCATGTCGGGATTACTATTCACGTATACGGCACTATTAACGAATACGACACTATTCACAGAAAAAATTAACATTTTTTCTATTTGTCCAAGTTAGCTATTATGGGTCCTATCTTTGATTGGATCCAGGTTTTGAGCTTTATTCTTGAATTTTGCTCCCCAAAGTATTATTATAGAATATTTTTGAATTTGGATAAAATAAATTACGAATCTCAAATTTTTGTCCTTTATCTTGCTGGATTCGTTCTTTAAATTATTTTACATTATCTTCATTTTTAAATGGTGATATAAAAGAATATCTTTGGCTTGTAGTGCAAAGATGAATGATTATTTGATGAATATCTTTGGCCTGTAGTAGAAAGATGAATGGTTATCTAATGAATATCTTTGGCCCGTAGTGCAAAGATGAACAGGTGTTGAGATAAACATGACCAACTGGTGATACAAATGAATATCTTTGGCTGTAGTGCAAAGATGAATATTTGATTTGAGAAATATATTGATGTTACAGGGATAAAATATTAATGATCGACTTTTAAATCATAGAAGATAGTAGACATCATTTTCTACTTTACTCTTCTGATATATTGTTATTTCCGTTACAGTTGTTGATCTAAAACTTGTTGTCCATAATATTTTATCTGATTTGTTGAAGACTAACGAAAAATTATTTTTTATTATCTTAGTCATAATATTCTTTACTGGGCTAGTTGAGCTCACCCTTTTCATCTATTGTCCTCTTCAGGAAATGAGAATGTTGCAGGGACTAGCCAGAGAGCAGAGTGATGGGCAGAGTTAAGGGCAGTAGTAGTCCTCACTATTTTTATAAAATAGTGTGATGATAATTGTAATGAGAACTTAGTTGAATATTTATATTTTCTAGATGTTTGTATTGACACTCACAGTGTCTGATCGTATTTTTCACGACCTTGCGTTATAAAAGATTGTATTTAGCTTCTGTACCATGTATTTGGCGACTCAGAATGGGATGGGTTGACTGGACTTATTCTGGGTGCGTCACATATAAAATGAAAAGTAGTTAGTGTTTGCAAAATTTATAAATGAGACTCTCTTTTTTTCTCTTGCAAAATAGATAGATTATATAATAAAGTTTGTTAGACGACCTGCCTCCAAAAGTGTCAAAAAAAAGCAAAAAATCTAGGTAAATTAGAACTTCTTCATTTTTAAATTAGAGATTCATTTCTTTGACCATTTTAAAATTGCAAACGGATAAAAAATTATTAATATGTCAGTATTTATATTATCTGTAGGCTACTTAATTATAAAGTTATATATTTTTTTAATTTCTTTTTCTTCTTCTTCTTCCCCTTCCTTCTTTTTTCCAGCGCACGCAGAGCTCTCCGGAGCCATTGCCAGATTTCAGGCTGGACCCTCCCACATACTTACTACATACTAATTTTTTCGACGCCTGGAGGGTCCCCGGATCCCCTGGACCCTCCCCCTCCGCCCCTGTCTGCGTGTCAGTATTCTATTGGCCAATTGACCAACTTACCTCAAAATAAACTTCATGCTAACCACTTCCGTCTTTCTCTATTACTCCCCTCAAACAAAAAAATCTCTTTCACCAAAATTTTAATCTATTAAAAAATCTTTTTTCTTACCCTCTGTATTTGTTTTTATTTATTTTTTGAAAAAATAATTAATTTCTCAAATTATTCTTGAACACTAAATACTTATTTATTTTTCATCTTTTAATGAATTTTAAAATGATGATACTAAAAATATGTATACCCAATTTTAATCAATTAGAGATATTAAACTAAATCTTTGATTAATGTGCTTTCTGAGAAACATTAATTAAAAAGTACATAAGAGGAAGAAATAGTAATTTAAAATGACAAAAAATCTTAAATTTGTCATCAATACTTATATATAAAGGCAAAAAAGGCGATCCTAATTTGGAGTCTACTATTAATCAATTTAAGTCAATTTCGTTCAATTCCTGAGTTATTTACCGAGTTGGTCACTCTTCCTCTTTCTCATAATTATCCTCACCAATCGTTCCGCTCTTCCTCTTCCTTTTCCGTTTTTGTTTAACTCACGTCTTCCTCTTTCTCTTCCTTTATTCCTGTCTTTCCCGTTCTCTTCCTTTTTTCCTGTCTTTCCCACTAATGAGTTTGGAGGAGAATGAAGAGGAACCTGATTTTAACTCCCAACATGAAATCCGTCTCAATCCTCACTGAATCGCAGATCACCACCATCCGATTTCTGATGAAGGATTTTAGCCTCCAATTAGGCCTATGAATTTTATTTTCGAAGACCAGGTTAAGCTTTCATTATACTACTAATTGATTCATCCTCTTCTTTTTTTATACTTTTTCTCTTGATGATTTTTAAGAAAACCCTCAATCCCCGCCGATTAACTTTTTCTTGGTGATCAAATATTTAGCTTTTTACCGAGCTCACGTGCATCAAGAACTTTGGAGTCTGGTGGGAGATTTCACTAAACCGCAAAAAAGAAAAAATACCATCACCGGTAAGTTTGGATTTTTCCCATATTACAAATTTCTTTCTCTTAGATTTTGATATTGTGCATGAGGTGTTTGATAAAATGTCACATACATACCTACTTCTTACAATCTTGCTCATTCATCTATTTTTTGGCCATTGGTAACAACACCTACAACGAATTCACCAATTATTTCAATTTGTTTAATTCATTTGGTAGTGTTTCAATTTTTTAGATTAGCCTTGCTATGACCCTGACTGCTTTTATGATGAGGATAAGATATTCAAATAGTTTGGTGAAAAAGGTAAATATTGGAGACTTGAATCCTTAGTTCAACAGCTCATATTAGATTTCTTTTATTTATTAATTTTTAGAAATTTATTATCAAATCTATAGACCTTCTTTACTATGTTGATTCAAATAAAATATTTGTCCTGGAACTGAAATACAATAATTAACTTTATAGTTTAACGCGAAATTTTTGTACTTGGTTGGTTAAAACATAAAATAGGTGCACGTTCGATAGTTTTTAGCTTTATTTACTCATTTTATTTTTTACATTCCATATGTTTGATCACAATAGTTATATGTATACTTTACATTTGCAATATGTTGCATCATGTTTTAATCTCTACTACTTGCGACTATAGTTGTGTTACCAAAATGATCAACTATGTAGGTACTTGGCTCTAGAATATGCATCAAGCGGAAAATTAACAGACAAATATGATGTTTTCTCATTTGGTGTCATGCACTTGGAACTCTTAACTGGAAAGAGACCAGTTGATCCAACTAGCAAAATTATGGAAGACAGTTTACTTGATTAGGTATGTACTTAATCACAGTTTGCAAATTTTATTTTTCTAATTAAATATGATATATGTATATGGGGAACAGTCTTTGAAGTTTGTCTATCTTTTTTGCCATACATAATTTTACTCAATAATTTTTTTCGTAATAGTTAAATTACTCTTTGAAGTTTAACATTGGTAGTCAACTAAATGATCAAAATTTTAAGTCCAAGTATGTCTAAAGTAAATCTTCACATTCTAAAAAACAAATAATAAACAAATAAAGACTCATTTTCTTGAAAAAGAACTTCATTTGTAATTGAATTAAAAAATTCTTCATGAATGTGATGAAACAGACTAGGCCACTTCTGACAAAAGCTTTGGAAGATGACAATTATGATGAGTTGGTAGATCCGTGCTTAGAAGGTAACTTTGTCCATCAAGAAATGGCACGCATGGCGGCCGCTGCTTCTGCCAGCATCCGTCACTCTGCCAGAAGACGTCCAAAAATGAGCCAGGTATGACATATATAGATTAAATAAGAGTATAATTTCATTCAGTTTTGATCCAATAATTAATATATGATTATATATATATATATATATATATATATATATATATATATATATATATATATATTACCTATTGAAAACATATACAAAGGTAGTTATTGTTTTTTAATTAATAATTACTTTCATGAATAGTTTGAATTGTATGTTGCCTAATGAATTTTTGATTGAATTGAAGAAGCTCAATGACACCTCATAAACTTCAAAGATTTTAATGAAACGGAGTAAGATGAGGGAGAGTGACCAATGATTGATCTACAAGGTACTGGCTTCAAAAGCTTTTTTTGGCATATTGTGTCTGATTAATACAACGTTATCTAATTAAAAATTTTATTTGTTAATTGTAGGTTACCAAGTTTGATTTCATATTATTTAGTAAGTACCCATAATCAATCTTTGCCTTTTAATTTGATTTGTAATGTGTGGTGATGTTAAAATTGAAGCATGCCCTGGGTTGGTTACTGTCAGTTCCAGGAGCTTCAAACACAGTTCCAGGAGCTTCAAACCCAATACTTAAAGCCTCGGTTCCATATTCCAGAATGACCATATTCTCTGTGCTAATTTTTAGGTTCCTGCACAGTTCACCAGTCGTCAAACTGCCGAGGAAATGACTTTACTGGCTTGAAATCCCGCTCTCGAGCTCTCTAAACCAGGTTTGTTCTGATAGTAGTGTGCATACAAGCCAATCATGTATGATGATAAAGCACATACTGTGTAAATAATCTTATTTATTTATTAATAAAATATTCATTTAAGGCATTTAATTTTCTACATAGAGCTATTTTTATAATATGTAAATAACCCATAGTTTTAAGCATTGTTTTAGAATCATGATGAGATTATACTGATGAGATCTAAATTTATAGAAATCTTAAAAACTAAAATAGTTCCCAATCGAGGGATTACTAAAAAGGGGATTAGTAAATCCGGATAGATTGGTACATATGTTGCTTGCTCATTGGATGAAGATGACTGATCTCATAGTTATTTGTGTGGAGACACTAAAGTAAGTATGTAGGTGCTTATTGGAGAATAAGCTCACTGAACTTGACTCGCTATGGAATACCTAATGGAGTTTTACTCGCCTACCAAATAGGAATTCCAAATGTGATAGTAGTACAAGTAATCCTTGGACTTGAGATCGTTATAGTATCTTGTATATAATTAATTATACTTTGACTTATTCCTTAAGGCCTTTTAAGGCATATATAGGGTATGCTTGGGTGTAATAAATTATATATGGAGATAATGTATGATCAACAAAGAATCTACCACCTCTAGTAAAAGAGGAGATATGTCTTATGTGATTCGTTAAATGACAATCCGGGAATCCTTGGCCAAGGTGGAATGAAATTAGAAAAGGGTTTCTAATTGTCATTATTTGGAGTTGTGCATTTTCTAATCGAAATACATATGATTAAATAAAATAAGACTTGACAGTAAATCCATGTCTTATATTTAATCGGGACATTGTGTGGTGGAAGGATTGAATTGTACGCTAACTATCAACTCGCAGGTTCTTTAATGATTTATGTTGAAATCTATATTATCTGAAAAGTCGTTGATCGCTAGGAAGGCTTATCCCTATTGTAGAATAAATATTATTTATTTAAATAAATTATTAGATTAATTTATTTATTTAAATAAGATTAGAATTGTTCTAATTAATTTATTCACAACCGGTTTAATATGGAGAACCTAATGAGTCACACCATAAAAGGAAGAACAACAATTTAGGAAGAAAATGGCATAATGGTAATAATACATTAAGTGTGAATAATTTAATCTATGGTGATAGAATAAATTAAATAGCTTAATGTTTATTATTTAATATTTTAAAAATATTAACTATAAATCAATAAGAGGAGTCATATTAATATTATTATTATTATTATTATTATTATTATTATTATTTAATCCTAAAGGAGTTTAGGGATTAATTTAATATTAGTACTCTCACACAATCCTAATGAGATTATGAGAAATTAATTAAAAGTGTTTAATTAATTAATTAATAAAATCAATCCTAATTGGATTAGGAGGGATAACCTAATATCTATATAAGAAGGTCTTATATCAGATTTTGTACGTGAGTTTTTCCAATAGTTGGGAGTACACAAATTCTATAGAGATAGAAACAAGGGTTAAGCCAAAAACACATCTTCTTGAGTTCTTCAACTTCATTAGTGGATCACCGTTAGAGGCCAAACAATTGGGTGGCTGACATTGATCAAAGGGAGGAGCCACTACAGAGGAATCAAAGGAAACAAGGAGTAGAACTAGTACCTGAGGAAGCTCAAATCTTCAAAGGTATAATTCTAATTTCTCTCCTTGTATTGATTGATAATTATTGCACAAGAATCATCATGGTTATAAGTTTGTATGAAAAATTTTAAAACCTAATTCTTCGCGCTTTCTGCCTTTATTTATGTGATGTGATTGCATGCTTGCGTAACGTACAAACCTAACAGTGGTATCAGAGCCAATCTTGTGCTAATTATCAGTATTTGTGATTCCATACATGTATGATATGCGATTGGATTGAGTTCTTGGACAACTGGAAAAAAATTTTGTTTTTGCGTTGCTATGCAGCTGCGCCGCGGCGTAGCTGCGTCGGGTTCCTTTGTAAAACCTGCGCAGCTGCCCCATTGGACAGTTTTGGAATTTTTTTTGTTTAAATTAATTAAATAAATTATTTGTTTAATTAATAAAGGTTTAAAATAAAGATGTTTATTTTATATGAAATGAGATTTTAAAATTGCTAAAATTAAAAAGTTTAATTTGAATTTATTTTTAAATAAAATAAAGGAGTTTATTTTTTCAAAAACAAAGTTTAGCGAACCTTTTGCCCATTAACTGATATTAATGCATATATGGAATAATTTTATGTTCATGAGATGAATGAATGATTTAATGATACGTATGTTGATATGTATGTAAATCAAAGGGATTGATTATGGACTATGATCAATGTGATTGGATTTTATTTTGGATGAATGCATGAATTAATGGTTTTATTAAATGGGGTTTGCGTACCTCGCCTTCTCTGATTTTATTTTATTCTTGATGTAAATTCTATCTCCCTCCTATGTACTTCCCCTTGACTGCTGATCAAGATTTCTATTTATTTAAATAATTTTGTAATAGAGATAGTTAGAATTATCTTGACGAAAATAAAAGACCAAGGAGCAAGGAGCAAGGAACGCGTGAAGTCCCATTTGTATGGCGCCTGAGTTTAAATGTAATAGTTACGTTTAAATTTAAATTCTTGTACTCCTAGGTTTGACCTTTTGATTCACTTGTGGCCTAGTGAACCAAACTAGAATAAAAGTCCATAATCAATCCGGGTAGAATATAATATTCTATATGTGCATACTAAATATTATATATATTATATTTTATACAAACATGCTATGTATGTTTAATAAAATGACGCGTATTTTATATATATATTTGCATGCGCACTAAATAAGATGAAACAAATAATAACAAACCCCTCAAAGAAATAATATTAAGTCCGAAGCGTTCAAAGATATTTGGAATATCGAACGTCGCCTTCTAGCATGGTTAATTAATAGAGTATTAAATATTTAATATGAGTTTGTTGTGCTATCCACAAGGCGAGTATTGAATATTTAAGATGTTAATTAATCACATTTGATGCTTATCAAGAAATTGACCGATCTAGTCTTGTTGTGTTTTCCACAAGGACGAAAATTTTTCTTTTTGAATTTATGGAGTGCTAAGCTGGACTTAACTTAAATCATTTTAGTTCGGATGTGCCACTACTTGACCATTATAATTTAAGAGGCAAAATAAAAGGATTTACATGGTGATGTAATTGACAAGAGTTGTCTACCTATTTATTTGTATATCGCTTGTTGTGCTATCCACAAGGTTATATACATTTGAAATGGGATCTTTAATCTCACTAGCAAATCTTTAATTAGATATTGCCGAACTGTATTCACGAGGGTAATACATTTTGATGAAAATAGTGAGAGATACCAATTTTTAAATAAAGACCTAAATTTATTTTGGTATGCAAAATTAATAAAATGAATGTTTACTAAAATGTTGTCTTTTCACATGCAGAATTTTAAAATGTCAAAATCACTAATCTCACTGCGAAGCATCCTTGATGCAAATAAACTTACCGGACCTAATTATGAGGACTGGCTAAGAAATCTGAGAATTGTTCTCACTGCTGAAAAGATTTCTTATGTCCTAAATTCACCTGTCCTTGAAACTGTTTCAGAAACAGCCTCTGAGGAAGAGATTGCTACTTTTAGAAAGTGGCAAGATGATGCATCATGCTCGCATCCATGAATAACGAGCTTCAGCGTCAGCACTAAAAAATGGATGCTCCTACTATGCTGCTTCACCTCAAGGAGTTGTATGGTGAACATAGTAGAACTGCTAGATATGAGATATCTGAGGAGCTCTTCTGATCTCGGATGACCGAGGGTACTACCATTGAGACTCATGTCCTGAAGGTAATCAATTTGATTGAACACCTTGGACAGCTTGGGTTCGTCATGGATGGGGAGCTGAGTCAAAACTTGGTCTTGCAGTTACTCCCTGAGACCTTCTCGCAGTTCGTGGTAAATTTTCACATGAATAAGCTAGATGTCAGCTTGCCTGAGCTGCTTAACATGCTGAAAACTGCATAAGGTCACTTCCCATCCAAGAAGAACCAAGTCTTGATGGTGGATTCTTCCAAGAAAAGTAAGGGACCCAAGGTATCTTCTGAAAAGAAGAAATTCAAGAAGGCTAAGGGAAAAGGGTAAGAAAAGGAGCAAAAGAAACCCGAACCAGCTGAAGAAATGTGCTTTCATTGCAATAAGCCGGGACATTGGAAGAGGAACTGCAAGAAATATCTAGCAGAGAAAAAGCTTGGAGAAGCTTTGACTTCCAATCAAGGTTTGTTCATGATTGAAATTAATTTTTCTGAAAGTCATAATTCTACTTGGGTATTGGATACCGGTTGTGGTTCTCACATATGTAACACTGTGCAAGAACTGGTCAGAAGTAGAAGGCTAAACAAAAATAAAGTGATACTACGAGTGGAAAATGGAGCAAAGGTTGCTGCATTAGCTGTAGGAACTTATTGTTTAGCAATGCCTTCGGGCAAATCCATTTATCTTAATAATTGTTATTATATTTCGAATATTATTAAAAACATTATTTCTATTTCTGTATTGGATATAGAAGGATATGACGTTATTATAAAGAACAATGGTTGTTCTTTTTATAAAGACGGTGTTTTATATGGTATTGAAAATTTGCGAAATGGATTGTATGTACTTGACTTACAATAAAATATATTTCAAATTGAACAAACTAAGAAAAAGAAACGAGATGATATTAATTATACCTATATGTGGCACTGTAGGCTCGGTCATATCAATGAAACAAGGTTATCCAAGTTGCATAAAGATGGTCTCTTGGAGCTATCTGATTATGAATCATATCCAACTTGTGAATCTTGTCTCATGGGTAAAATGACTAAATCTCCTTTAAGTGAAAAGGGAGAAAGAGTTACAGAGTTGTTGGCATTAATTCACACAGACGTTTGTGGACCTATGACAACAAGTACACGGGGTGGGTATTCTTATTTTATTACTTTCACTGATGATCACTCAAGATTCGGATATGTGTATTTAATGAAATACAAATCAGAATCATTTGAAAAGTTCAAAGAGTTCAGAAGTGAAGTAGAGAAACAAACGGGCAAGAGTATTAAGATACTTCGATCAGATTGAGGTGGAGAATATTTAAGCGGTGAGTTTCTCAATTGTCTCAAAGAAAATGCTATAATCTCACAATGGACTCCTCCAGGTACACCACAATTAAATGGGGTATCTGAAAGGAGAAATCGAACACTGTTGGACATGGTTAGATCCATGATGAGTTTTAACGACCTTCCAATTTCCTTCTGGGGATATGCCCTAGAAACGGCTGCATACCTACTTAACAAAGTACCTACCAAATCCACCCCAAAGACTCCATATGAGATGTGGAAGGGGAGGAAACCATATCTTAAGCATGTTAAGACTTGGAGTTGTCCAGCTTATGTCAAAAAGTTTGACAATGATAAGCTATAGACTAAATTTGAAAAGTGTAGATTTGTGGGATACCCTAAAGAAATTGCAGTGTATTATTTCTATCATCCAACTAATCAAAAGGTGTTTGTTGCGAAACATGCTGCCTTCTTTGAAAAGGAGTTTATCCATGAAGGGGTCAGTGGGAGTAAGATATATCTTGAAGAAGTTCAAGAACCACAAGTTGCCATGGATCAAAGTCAAGTACCTGACCAAGTAGAAGAACCTACTGTACAACACCCTATTCGTAAATCTGGAAGAGTATCGAAGATGCCTGAGAGGTATGGATTCGTTATAGAGGATAACGATGAGGTACACATCATGAATGATGATAATCCATTGAATTACAAACAGGCTATGAGTGATAAAGACTCAGGGAAGTGGCTTGAATCCATGAAATCCGAGATGGACTCCATGTATGAAAACAAATTATAGACTTTGGTTTCACCACCTGAAGGCATTAAGTCTATTGGGGTAAGTGGGTCTTTAAAAGAAAGACTGGAGCAGATGGCAAGGTAGAGACCTATAAGGCCAGACTGGTTGCAAAAGGTTTCAAACAAAGACAATGTATTGACTATGATGAAACCTTCTCACCTGTAGCTATGCTCAAGTCCATTCGTATTTTGCTCGCGATTGCAGCTTATAACGACTATGAGATCTGGCAGATGGACGTGAAAACGGCCTTCCTCAATGGGAAACTTGAGGAGGATGTGTATATGACACAACCAGAGGGATTTGTTTCAAAGGTTGGAACAAATCAAGTCCGTAAGCTACAACGATCCATTTATGGGTTGAACCAAGCTTCTCGTAGATGGAACATTCGTTTTGATGAGAAAATCAAATAGTTTGATTTTATCAAAAATGAGGATGAACCATGTGTATACAAGAAGGTTAGTGGGAGCGCATTATCATTCCTTGTATTATATGTTGATGATATATTACTGATAGGGAATGACATTCCTATGTTACAATCAATTAAAATCTGGTTATCTAAACACTTCTCCATGAAGGACTTGGGAGAAGCATCCTATATTTTGGGGATAAAGATCTATAGAGATAGATCTAAAAGGATGCTTGGCTTATCCCAAGGAACGTACATTCAAACCATGCTAAAGAGGTTTAGCATGGAAGATTCCAAAAGAGGTCTCATGTCGATGAGCCATGGAATACATCTCTCCAAGAAACAGGCGCCAAAGACACCTGAGGAGAGAGACCGATGAGTAAGATCCCTTATGCTTCTGTAATAGGATCTATCATATACGGTATGATATGTACTAGATCGGATGTTGCTCACGCACTTAATGTAACGAGCAGATACCAGTCGAATCCAGAGAAGAGCACTGGAAAGCAGTGAAGAATATCCTAAAGTACTTAAGAAGGACTAAAGATATTTTTCTTGTCTACGGTGGGTCTGAATTAAAACTCGAGGGATTCACGACTCAAGTTTTCAAACAAACCAAGATGACAGTAAATCTATTTTAGGGTATGTGTTTACCTTGAACGGAGGTGCAGTGAGTTGGAAGAGTTCCAAGCAGCAAACAGTTGCTGATTCAGTGACAGAGGCAGAGTACATAGCTGCAAGTGAAGCTGCAAAGGAAGCTGTTTGGATGAAGAAGTTCATAACTGAACTTGATGTGGTTCCTAGCATTCGAGAAGCTGTTCCCGTATACTGTGACAACACCGGAGCAGTTGCACAGGCTAAGGAACCCAGGTCTAATCAAAAATCCAAACACGTGTTGCGGCGATTTCATTTGATCAGGGAGATCATTGAAAAAAGAGACATCACCTTGGAGCGTGTGGACTCTCAAGACAACATTGCAGATCCATTTACTAAAGCTATAACACAACAACAGTTTGATCGTCACTTAGAGAAGATGGGTATGAGATACCATGGCGATTGGCTTTAGTGCAAGTGAGAGATTGATAGTAGTGTGCATACAAGCCAATCATGTATGATGATAAAGCACATATTGTGTAAACAATCTTATTTATTTATTTATAAAATATTCATTTAAGGCATTTAATTATCTACATAGAGCTGTTTTTATAATATGTAAATAACACATAGTTTTAAGCATTGTTTTAGAATTATGATGAGATCATGCTGATGAGATCTAAATTCATGGAAAGCTTAAAAACTAAAATAGTTCCCAATCGAGGGATTACTAAAAAGGGGATTAGTAAATCTGGATAGATTGGTACATATGTTGCTTGCTCATTGGATGAGGATGACTGATCTCATAGTCATTTGTGTGGAGACACTAAAGAAAGTATGTAGGTGCTTATTGGAGAATAAGTTCACTGAACGTGACTCGCTATGGAATACCTAATGGAGTTTTACTCGCCTGTCAAATAGGAATTCCAAATGTGACAGTAGTACAAGTAATCATTAGACTTGAGATCATCATAGTATCTTGAATATAATTAATTATACTTTGACTTATTCCTTAAGGCCTTTTAAGGCATATATAGGGTATGCTTGGGTGTAATGAATTATCTATGGAGATAATGTATGATCAACAAAGAATCTACCACCTCTAGTAAAAGAGGAGATATGTCTTATGTGATTCGTTAAATGACAACCCGGGAATCCTTGGCCAAGGTGGAATGAAATTAGAAAGGGGTTTCTAATTGTCATTATTTGGAGTTGTGCATTTTACATATGATTAAATAAAATAAGACTTGACAGTAAATCCATGTCTTATATTTAATCGGGACATTGTGTGGTGGAAGGATTGAATTGTACAGTAACTATCAACTCACAGGTTCTTTAATGATTTATGTTGAAATCTATATTATCTGAAAAGTCGTTGATCGCTAGGGAGGCTTATCCCTATTGTAGAATAAATATTATTAATTTTAATAAATTATTAGATTAATTTATTTTTTTAAATAAGATTAGAATTGTTCTAATTAATTTATTCACAACCGGTTTAATATGGAGAACCTAATGGGTCACACCATAAAAGGAAAAAGAACAATTTAGGAAGAAAATGGCATAATGGTAATAATACATTAAGTGTGATTACTTTAATCTATGGTGATAGAATAAATTAAATAGCTTAATGGTTATTATTTAATATTTTAGAAATATTAATTATAAATTAATAAGAGGAGTCTTATTAATATTAATATTATTATTATTATTATTTTAATCCTAAAAGAGTCTAGGGATTAATTTAATATTAGTACTCTCACACAATCCTAATGAGATTAGGAGAAATTAATTAATTAATAAAATCCAATCCTAATTGGATTAGGAGGGTTAACCTAATATCTATATAAGAAGGTCTTATATCAGATTTTGTTCGTGAGTTTTTTCAATAGTTGGGAGTACACAAATTCTATAGAGATAGAAACAAGGGTTAAGCCAAAACCCTATCTTCATGAGTTTTTCAACTTCCTTAGTGGATCACCGTTAGAGGCCAAACAATTGGATGACTGACATTGATCAAAGGGAGGAGCCACTACAGAGGAATCAAAGGAAGCAAGGAGTAGAACTAGTACCTAAGGAAGCTCGAATATTCAAAGGTATAATTCTGATTTCTCTCCTTGTATTGATTGATAATTATTGCACAAGAATGATCATGGTTATGGGTTTGTATGAAAAATTTTAAAACCTAATTCTTCGCGCTTCCGCCTTTATTTATGTGATGTGATTGCATGCTTGCGTAACGTACAAACCCAACATGTTCTTCCCACGCTCAAATATTTATCTTCATCTAATATATAAAGCGGGCCGACTATAATGTTTATTTCATCTAAAGTTTATTTATTGGTTGTTTATTGGTGAGAAAAACACTTTTCTGATAAGTTGCGAAATTCTAAAATTAGATTGTTTAGATACATCGAGCATCTTATTAAAATACATATTTGCTAGATAAAGTGGTTGAATAACAATTTTTCATTTCTTCGACTACCATTTATTCCTTTTATGATTTGACAATTCTCATACTTTTTGATTTGATCTTCAAACACTTGATACATTATATAATGGTATTAAGTATCAGCAAATAGAGAACAATAGTGTTTCTAAACTAAGTCATTGCAATTTGTTATGCAATGCCAACTCTTAAATTTGAACTTTCTAGACCCATTTGAAGTTGGAACTACTGTTTTTTTTTTCAAAAAAGTTTGTTTTACTAATGACCAAGTCTCTAGAAGTTGAAGCTCTTGCATAAAAAACTATGACAATTTTTGTTACATAAAGCCCCAATTGAAAATACAGGCTCATAAACACTAATGTAAATCTGCCCATCTCTGTTATCCATTAATTTTTGTGTACATATTTTGTGTACATATAAGTGTACATATTTTCCCTTTATAAGTGTACATATTTTTGTGTTTTTATTTTTGTTTTGGAGATGTAAGAAATATTTTGTGTTGATGCAGATTGGCTCTGTTTTTGAGTATATTTAGTACCTTAGTTTATATCTTTATATTTATGATTGTTACAGGTTTTGTTGTACTAAAACTCATTCTTTCACAAAATATAGTAGGATGGTGTTATGCGCAGTTTAGATTAAGTGTTATGAATTCAGATTACTTGAATCACATTGAACTTTGAGAATTTTGAAAAAAAACTATACATTCTTAAGAACTATTTTGCATGTCTCAGGTATGTTAAGTCAAATTTGAGGAGTAATAATTAATACCATTTCAATTATTTTATTGCATGATAATTTTGAACCTCTTCTAGGAGTCCTTTTAGTAAATGTTTATGCGATGAAAATGTTCCCTTAAAATGTGTATGTTGTCCGTTTATAGTCATGACTCGAACCATTCAGGCATTCTGACACAGTACAAAGATGTTCCCTACGCAAGGTAAAGTCTGGGAAAGGTTCAACTGAGAGCATCATCACTGATACATGCACGTAGGAATATTTTTATTTTTAACTCACAGGAACATTTGTTAAATGCAGATGACAGAAAAGAGTGAAGAACATGTGTAAACCCCAAAATAAACCTCTCAATAATATACTCAAGCTTTCTCATTCATTGCTCAGATGACAGATTTTTTGGCTTCTGCTCATTCCACTTCTATTCCATTCAATTTGAAAGATGGTACAAGTCCAACCAAAGAAACAAGGAAATGAAGGTACTATGTAGTATGCAGACTGTAGTGGATTTCCAACAATACAGGAATCCTTTTACAAGGAATGACCAGAGAATTGAATTGAATTTCTTTTAGCTCTATACTTTTCATTTCTGTGGAGAGATTTCGACTTTCAACTTTCTTTACACCACTTTTTTGGTGGGTGTATTAGTACATTCCAAACAAAGCAAAGTCATACAAAAGTAACAAAATGGATACCCTAATATATAAATTTAGATTTAACTTAAGTATTTATATTTGAGTTATTGGGAATGTATTTATAATGAATGTATTTTTTGTTAGATATATTCATGTTTAGGTTAGTTAATCTATTATTCAAACTAGCCCGTATATTGCACAGGCTATCAACTAGTAATATATAATTTGGATTAGTATCTCATTTATTATACATATTCTCTTATTTCTCCCAATGCACATTAGGCCACATAAATATTATATTTATTGAAATAATAAAAATTTATCGCAAATATTAGCGACATGGTAAAATTTGTCACAAATAATTATGTTGCTGGTACCATAGTTAAAAGTAGTATTTGTAATGCTAAATGTGTCTTGAGAGAAATTGAAGGATCTGTGTAATAGTGGGGATCCTAATTCCAACTTTATTGTCATGTTTTTTTATAATTTTATTATCATACCATTATTATAGAAGTAATAACTTATAATGTTAGAGGTGAGCATGAGACAAAGTAGAAACATTCTTAATATTTACAAAATTAATTTACTCTCTTTTTAGAAAGAAGGGATCAATTTCCTTTAATTAATAAAATCTATTAGAGATAAGATATATATTGTAAAACAATCTCAGCTACATAAATATCATTGACTCACCACAAACATGATTAAACGGTTAATTGTCTCATCCCTCAAATAACACTATTTGAGGGATCCCTTAACTAAGGGGACTATATATATATATATATATATATATATATATATATATATATATAGAGAGAGAGAGAGAGAGAGAGAGAGAGAGAGAGAGAGAGAGATTCTTATGCGGTTGGTCCGCATGGCGATGAACAAAATCATCGCTAAAGTACCCGTCGTCGTAGGATCTGAACCGTCGTCCTAGCCCTAAATCGGGCGCAACGAATTTAGCGACATTTTTGTCCGTCACTAAAGGTGGTCCGCCTGCGGATCACCCGCATACGAAGCGGAATATATATATATATATATATATATATATATATATATATATATATATATATATATATATATATATATATATTTATATTTATGTCATGACTATAAATGTTTGCTAATTCAATCAGAATTTTTTTTTCATTTTTTGTTGATTATTTTAAGTTTGTAAATTAATAATTGAGCATTTTTAACACGTTCTACTTTGTTAATTCCAACATACAAAATTTATCATTCTATCATTAAAGACTACGTATACATCTCACACACACGTTATTCGTTGGGGGAAACATATTATTATTCGACTCTTTGTTAATTGATTTCTACAAATTGAAAAGCGATTCTAATTCTTAGTGGGTGTGTTTGGATAAGTTGTTTTTGAATTCAGTTTGAACTGTAACTCTATGGTACTATAATTCATTGATTTTCAAAATCAAATCAAAACAATTTCATCGTTTGGTTAACCTATTGAATCCACACTCTATTTCATTAATATTAAATTTGTTATTTAAATTAGAAATGTATTATTTAAATCACGTATTAAATTTATCACAATATTTAAATTTTTCATGCCCACAAAGAAATTATTTTGATTAAATACTGAAGAATTTCAATAGTCCAAATAAATTTTCAAACACATCAAAATAAAAACCTACACACACAAAATGAAAAGTATAAGCCACTTTAAGCAAAATAAAATAAAATTTATGAACATTTTTACTTGACTTGTTGATTTTAATTATGTTACTATCAAACAACAAATCACAACCGTCACTTATTTTCTAACCAACCAATCAACTATAAAAATTGTTAAAATTACAAGTAAATGTTGACGTACACTATACAATCATCTTTCTCTTGATAGGCATAGAACACTCAAAAAAATAAAAATAAAAATGATCTAACACACACTATAAAAAAAGACTTATCAGCGACCGTACTCGCCCGCAAATGTGTATCAGTGATCGACTGTGATCGCTGATAGTAGTCGCATATAATCTAATCGTTGTGTGTATTCAACCGAACACTATTAGCGACCACAATATCAGCGATCGCCTTATAGCGACCGATGTCGTCGCTAAACTGAGTTATCGTGAGTCAGGTCTCAGAGGTGATGTGGCTCAAGTGTCAACGACCAATAATAGCAACTGAAGCGGTCGTTAAGTCCCTCAAGGAATCAGCATTCACTGATGTGACACCCCCAAAATAGGTTTAATACTCAACCCATTCTGAGTCGTCAATATACATGGTACAGAATCCAAATACAATCTTTTAACATACAGTCGTGTAAAATACGACCACACAAACTATAAGCTTCGATACAAATTGTATATAATACGAAATATAAACACTCAAATTTATTTCTTATTCATTACAATTATTTTCCCACTATTTTATAGAATAGCGATGACTTCTACAGATCTAACTCTGATCATCACACTGTTCCCCGACTAGTCCCCGCAACATTTTCATTCCCTGTAGAGGACGATAGATGAAAAGGGTGAGCTCAACTAGCCCACTAAAGAATATTATGACTAAGATAATGAAAAACAAATTATCGTTAGCCTTCAACAAATCAGACAAAATATAATGGACAACAAGTTTTAGATCAATATTCGCAGCGAAAATAACAATCCATTAGAAGAGTTAAGTAGAGAATAAAGTCTACTATCTTCTATGATTTAAAAATTCATCATCAATATTTTATCCATATAACATCAATCAATATACGTCTTGAATCAAATATTCATCTTTGCACCATGGGCCAAAAGATATTCAATTGTATCTCCAGTTGGACATGTTCATCTCAACACATGTCCATCTTTGCACTATATGCCAAAGATATTCATCAGGTAATCATTCATCTTTGCACTACATGCCAAAGATATTCATCAAGTAATCATTCATCTTTACATAACAGGCCAAAAATATTCAGTTATATCAATATTTAGGACTGATGATAATGAAAAATAATACGAATAACGAATCCAGTAGATAAAGGACAAATATTAGAGAATTTATCCAGAGTTCAAGAATGAAGATTAAAACCTGGATCCAATCAAAGATAATTTTTTTTACCGTGAATATTACCACGTGAATAGTAACTCGTGAATAGTAACTCCACATGAAAAGATAAAAAATTCACGAGAAAGTTCAGAAAATTATTTCGGTGAAATGATATTAGATGAAGCGCAAAACTCAAGAAATTTATGATCATTTCAGAAATTACAGAAGCAATACTTACCGTAGTAAGTTCAAATTTAGTAATATGAAATGAAATATTATCACTTTCATAATATGAAATATGAAAGAAAATAATATTCTTTATGTTATTGAAAGGAAATAATATCATTTACGAGAAAAATAACATCATTTTCCTTGGTAAAATACTAGATCTGACTGAAATATCGGATATAATACTGAGAAAAATCTTGCACCGTAATCTACACTCAAACTATCCTTATACTTACAAGAAATACGCTCGAAATTATAGAGAGAAAATTTTCGATTCTGGTGTGATTTTCATTACTAACTAAGCACCCTATTTATAAAAAAATGCCAGAACGCCAGTTTTGACAAAACCTGCAACCGATGGCTATTACCTCTTTAAAAATTGAACACACACCACTTTGAATTCAGCATTATACTCCATAAAAAAAACAAGAGTGGGGTCCACCCATATTTTTAATAAAAATATTTATTCCGAAACTTCAATAATTCATAATAAATAACCCTTTTATCAGAAAAATACGAACTTTATGTCCGTTCCATATGAAATTTAATTCTCTACAACATTGTAGAAGAAAATTTTTCTAAATTTCAAACGAAAAAAATGACCCAATTTACATACAGATGATTTTTCCACACTTCTATTTCGATAAAATATATATACTGATAAAAACAACCATCAGCACTAATTCCTTCATTTATATCCACATTGAATAAATATTTCCTTATCATATAAATCAACAATTAATTATTCACAAATAATATTACAGAACTACAATATTGACAACCAGGTCATTCCCAGAAAAGAGGGGGCATTCCGATAAGGATTTATCCTTACTGGTGCGCAGTTAACTAACTTCTTTCCTAGACAGAACTTCCTTAGATATTGCCAATAATGCTATCTAATAATATTATTCAAATAATATAAATTATTGATTTGATAATTTGAAATACTGTACAATGATAATTATTGAATCAATAATATGAAATATCAATGCAGCAATTATGCAATTATCAATATAGCAATTATTGAGTCAATAATATAAAATATTGAACAGTAATTACTGTAACAATTATTGAGTAATGACTTCTTACGTAAGAATCAATAATTAGAATTACTGTGCAATACCGTGTGCTACTGTGCAACAACGTATATTATTATATTTTAACCATCGGGTATTTCAACAGTTCTAACGGTAACAACTAAGTCGTTATTTTTAGAAAACTCATTCTTATCGTTTTCTTCATCCGACAGTTTTTCGTTGTGGCCATAAATGGCTACGCCGCCGTACGAATATTCTCCGATAACAAGAATATTTCACGACCAAACAAATATTTTCCGACAACAATGAATATTTTATTACCACTTGCTAACTTTGAAAATTTTACACATATCTCCCATAACTTATCACATTTATCAAAGTAACACCTTATTATTTTAAAATAATATATAAAGAAAATTAAATCTTTATTCATAAAATTTGGGGTCTTACAACCTCCCCTACTTATGAAATTTCGTACTCAAAATTGGTGTACGTACCTGGTATGTCGAAAAGGTGAAGATACCTCGCTATAATTTTCGATTCTAACTCCCAGGTCATTTCCTCGATATCATGGTTCCTCTACAAAACTTTAACTTGAGGTATAATTTTTAAGCATAAGACATGTTCCTTCTTATCCAAGATCTTGACAGATACCTCCTCATACGTTAAATCTTTAGCTATCTCGTCTGGTTCTAATTCAATAATGTGGTTTGGGTCTTTCACATATTTACGTAGCATGGATATGTGAAAAACGTTATTAACAAAAGACATGCTTGGAGGTAAAGCGAGTCTATAGGCCACATTTCCTACTCTGTCAAGGATCTCAATTGTACCAATGAATCGTGGGTTGAGCTTTCCTCTCTTCCCGAATCTCGTAACTCCTTTCCATAGAGTAACACGTAACAACACATGATCCCCAACATTAAATTCCACGTTCTTTCGATGAAGATTTGCATAACTCTTTTGTCGATCTTGTGCAGTTTGTATACGTATCATTTGAATCTTTTCCGTAGTCATACGTACTAACTCCGGTCCCAACAATGTTACTTCACCCACCCCGTCCCAGCATACTGAAGAACGACACTTTCGTCTATACAACGCCTCGAATGGAGCTATGCCTATACTTGCCTGATAACTGTTGTTGTAGGAGAATTCCACTAATGATAAGTACTTATCCCAACTTCCTTTGAAATCAAGAACACAGAGTCTCAGTAGATCTTCAAGAGTTTGAATAGTCCTTTCCGATTGCCCGTCCGTTTGAGGATGATATGCCAAACTGAATTGTAAATATGTGCCCATAGCTTTCTACAAACTTACCCAAACTCGTGAAGTGAATCTTGGGTCACGATCCGAAACTATAGATACTGGCATGTCATGTAATCTCACAATCTCATTTACGTACATACGAGCAAGACTTTCAAGGGAATAAGTCTCCCGTAACGGCAAGAAATGAGCAGACTTGGTCAATCTATCGACAATAATCCAAATCGCATCTATGCCTTGAGTAACCTTGGGAAGACCCATAACGAAATCTATGGTAATGTGTTCCCACTTCAACTTTGGAATCTCAAGTGGTTACAATGGACCCTTTGGTACTTGATGTTCCGCCTTGACATGTTGACACGTTAAACATCTCGAGATAAACTCCGTGATCTCTCTTTTCATATTGCTCTACCAAAATGTATGTCGAAGATCACGATACATTTTGGTACTCCTAGGATGGATTGCGAACGATGTATTGTATGCCTCCATCGGGATTCTATACTTCAAGTCAGAGTCGTTGGGAACACAAAGTCTGGAGTTAACTCGAAGTATTCATTCTTCATCGATTCTTGCTTCTGGAATAGCACCTTCTTCCACATTCTTCCTCATATTCATCATCTTCGGGCCTGTAGCTTGAGCATCTTTAACTTTATCAATCAAAGTTGGTTCTATGCGTATACTTGACATCATCGCACGGGTCCCAGAAGTCTTAAACTCTATCTCCATCCTTTGTAAATCACAAAAAATAGGCCTTGATAGCATCACATTCGTTCCCGCATATTATCTTCTACTCAACGCGTCAGCTACCACGTTTGATTTTGCCAGATGGTATTGGATGGTATGGTCGTAATCTTTCAATAGCTCAAGTCAACGTCGTTGCCGCATGTTGAGTTCCTTTTGAGTGAAGAAATATTTGAGGCTATTATGATCCGTATAGATATCCACTTTCTCTCCATACAGGTAGTGTCTCCAGATCTTCAACGCGAAAATGACTGCTGACAACTCTAGATCGTGAGTAGGATAATTCCTTTCATATTCTTTGAGTTGTCGCGAGACATAGGCTATGACTTTTCTATATTGCATGAGAACACATCCTAATCCTTTACCTGAAGCATTGCAGTAAATGAAAAATCCATCCGAACCAGATGGTATCGTGAGAACAGGAGCCTAAATGAGTCCCCTCTTGAGCTCTTGAATTCTCTCCTCGCATTCCTTGTTCCATACGAATTTTGTATCTTTCCGAGTCAGCTGAGTTAATGGAGTTGCGATTCGAGAAAATTCTTCCACGAATCTTCGATAATAACCAGCTAAGCCCAGAAAGCTACGTACTCAGGTTGCTCCCAACTTTGTATTGCTTCAATCTTCGCCGGGTCAATAGATACTCCATGTTTTGATACCACGTGCCCAAGGAATGCTACTTCCTCAAGCCAGAACTCGCATTTCTTTAACTTGGCATAAAGCTTGTTATCACGAAGCCTCAGGAGTTTCAGCTTCAGGTGGTGCTCATGATCTTCACGGCTTTTGGAATAGATGAGGATGTCATTAATAAAGACAACCACGAACTGATCCAAATATTCCTTGAATACATGGTTCATCATATCCATGAAAGTAGCAGGAGCATTAGTCAACCCAAAAGACATGACTAAAAATTCATAATGCCCGTACCGAGTTCTGAAGGCAGTATTTGGAATATCCTCAGTTTTAATCTTCAGCTGATGATATCCAGAACGAAGATCGATCTTTGAAAAGAATTGTGCACCTTGCAACTGGTCGAACAGGTCATCAATATGAGATAACGGATACCTATTCTTGATGGTGACATGGTTCAACTCCCAATAGCATACTCCCGTCTTTCTTCTTTACGAATAAAATAGGAGCACCCCAAGGAGATGTACTAGGACATATAAAACTGATGTCTAACAACTCCTGTAGTTACATCTTTAGCTTCTGAAGTTCAATAGGAGCCATTCGATATGGGGTTTTAGAAATAGATTTTGTACCGGGCTCAAGGTCAATAAAGAATTCAACTTCATATTATGGGGGGTAGACCGGGAAGTTCTTCGGAAAATACACCACGAAAACTCATTAACAACAGATATATCATTCAAACCTGACGTATTCTGATTTAAATAAGTGACATGGGCTAAGAAATCTCGACATCCGTTTTTCAATAAACGAATAGCTTTATTACTTGAAATGGCGTTGATTGATTTTAATGGTTTGGTTGATTGGATTCGCACAACAGGTTGATTAGGAATATGAAAACTAACAACCTTACGGAAACAATTAATTTTGGCATGATAAGTGGTTAACCAGTCAATTCCTAAAATCACGTCAAATGCAAGTATTTTCAAAGATATAAGATCAACAGGTAGGGTGAGGGTACCAATTTGAATCAAACAAGATTTGTAAACTATAGATGTAACGAAGGTTTCTCCTAATGAAGTTTCAACTGATAAGTTAAAGTCTAATTTCTCAGAAGTCAAGTTCAAACGTTGAGCACAAGTAGGTGAAATAAAAGAATGGGTAGCACCAGTATCTAATAAGGTATAGACTTCGCAAGAATTTATGATTATCTTATCCGTAATAACCTCATTTGGGTTCCTCGCTTGTTGGGCAGTTACGACAAAAGCTCTTCAAGGAACCACTGACTTTGACTTGTCAGGGTTAGCCTTTGGAGTCACCATCCCTGCTGGACTTGGTTTCGCTACAGGACACACTCGAGCTATGTGTCCTTCCTTTTCACAGTTATAACACACCTTAGATTGTTGTGTGCAGTTGGGACTGATGTATCCATCTTGCCCGTATTTATAGCATACGACCAGCGGTCATTCTCCTTCCCTAGAAACAGTTGATGTTGGTGCTGCTGTCGATATTTTCACGTTCTCATTGTTGTACCTTCTCTTCTTAAAATCTCCTCCCGACTCACTTCTTCTATTATCATGGCCACGACTACCACCAGAGTGGTTACCGCTTTTGTCATGATACTTTCCTCCCTACTGGTTGTCATTATTCCGATGACTGCTGTCACCGGTACGACCTTGGTTGTTGTCCCTTGGTTGAACATAATCATTATCTCGTTCTAATAATTGGGTTATGTTCAACACATCTGAATATAAAGAAAGTTTATGAGAAATAAGGTACTGACGAATTTCGGGTTTCAAACCTCTCAGAAATATCCGCGTCATACGTTGCTCATTATCAACCAAATAAGATGCGAACCGGGATAACTCCGCGAACTTAGCCTCATACTGGGACACAGTCATGTTGTTCTATTCCAGTTTGATAAACTCTACCTCCTTCATATGACGAATACTTTCGGGAAAGTACTTGTCATTGAACAGTTTCTAAAACTCCTCCCAAGATATCTTGAGTGCGGCTGACTGGGTACGCTTCACAAATTCCCACTAATAATCTGTCTCTCCAAGGAACATAAACGTGGCGAATGGAACATTTTGCTCCTCCATGCATCTCAAGACATCAAATATCTTAGTAATTTTCTTAACCCACGTTTCCGCCTTGATTGGATCCGGCTTTCCCAAAAACTCTGGTGGTCCCAACTCTTTGAACTGTTTGGCAGTGATAAGTCGCGAGTTATTATTTCCACCTATATTATGAACACGAGTCTCACCCGTCTGGTTTTGCATGAACTGCAAAAATATTCTAAACATCCCATCATTCATCGTCTGATTGTTGGTGGTGTTTACAAGAGGAATATTACCTTCATGTTGCACGTTCTCCTGGTTGGTGATTAAAGGTGTCTCAACGGTCTCATTCACTCCATTGTTTAGATTTTCAGCTGTCATTCTTAAATATTGATATAAAACAATGGTTAATTAAACAAATTGACATATCACATATTAACCCTATATTCCGACCGACCAATTAAATAACAAATAAGCTTATATAGGATACACTAGCGAATGTTTTACTCGTCTCTTCCCTCCTAGTTTTATTCCCAGTTCTCTGCCAGAGATCATATCCTTAAGCTCTGATACCAACTGTGATGCCCCCAAAATAGGTTCAATACTCAACCCATTATGAGTTGCCAAATACATGGTACAGAATCCAAATACAATCTTTTATAACATACGGTCGTGCAAAAGACGACTACACAAACTATGAGCTTCAATACAAATCGTATATAATACGAAATATAAACACTCAAATTCATTCTGTATTCATTACAATACGAAATATAAATCTAACTCTGATCATCACACTGATCCCCGACTAGTCTCCACAACATTCACTAAAAGAAAAACAACTATCTCCGACGGAATTAATCTCGACGGACATAATTCAGTCGAAAGTAAGGTTTTTCTGACGAAAAATATCCGTCGAGCGTAAGTCCCTCGAACATAAGTTAATTACGACGAAAATCCATCGAAATTAATTAATCCCTCGTGGTGCTAGTTTTCCCGCCAGCGCAAAAGTGAACTTCGACGGAATAAGGTTACTTTTGAGGGAATAATCCGTCGTAGATACCATATTTCTGAGGGAATTAATTTCGACCGAAATTCCGTCAGAAATATGTCTTTAAACCTATTTCACCGTCTTCTTTTCCAGCCACCTCCCTCACTCTCATTTTCATTTCTCTCTCTCCCTCTCTCCCTCTCTCACTCTCTCTCTCGTGCTCTCTCCCTCACGACCACCTCCACTTCCTGCCGCTATCGCCTGCTGGAATCAACTCCTGTCGCCAGCTGTCGCCACCTCTGGCCGCTAGCAGCCGCCCCCTCCTGCCACCAGCAGCCTCATTCCCTTCCTCCACCAGAAGCCACCACCCCTCCGCCAGCAGCCACCACCTCTCCGACAGCAGCCTCCTTCCCCACCTCCTGCTGCCACCACCAGCCACCACCTCCTGCCGTCAGCCATCTTCTCTTCTGTTCTATAGGTTCTATTTAGGGTTTATTATAATTTACTATATTGTATGATGAATTGTATGCTGAAATTTATTTTTAATTAAGGGTTTGCTATATTATTTGGTTAATTTTGATATTGTATCATTAGGGTTTAATGTGAATTAAATTTGTTTGAAAATTGTGTTGAATTTGTTTGAATATTGTGTTGAATTTGTTTGAAGTACATATATTCATTATTCTGAAATTGTGAATTGGGCATACTGTTAATGAATTAGGCATACTGTGAATTAAAATTGGGCATACTGTGAATGTGGTTTAGGAAATCTGATATTTGTTATTTCCGACGGAATTCTCGACGGAATTTCTGTCAGAATTGTGCAATTGCAAAATGTAAGACCCCGAATTTTATGAAATAAAAGTATTCAATTTTTCTTATTCAGTAAATGGTTAAATTGATAAAAGGTTAAAGTTAAGAGTGATATATGTAAATTTTACAAAATAAGCAAATTGGCATAAAATATTCGTTTGGTCATGAAATATTCTTGTTGTCGGAGAATATTCGTACGACGACGCAGTCATTTGTGGGCCCCACAATGGAATGAATGTCGGATATAGAAAGCGACAGAAATAATCTCTTTATAAATTAACGGTAAAACTGTTACGGTTAAACTGTTAAAATACCCGGTGGTTAAAGTACAGTAATACACGGTGTTGCACAGTAGCACACCTTACTCAGTAATTCTAATTATTAATTCTTACGTAAGAAGTCACTACTCAATAATTATTACGGTAATTACTGTTCAATATTTTATTTTGTTGATTCAATAATTGCTGCGTTGATATCTCATATTATTGATTAAATAATTGTCATTGCACAGTATTTTAGATCATCAAATTAATAATTCATATTATTTGTGAATAATTAATTATTGATTTATATGATAAAAAATTATTTATTTTTGTAGATATAAAAGAAGGAATTAGTGCTGAGGTGTTTTATCAGTATTGATTGTTAATATTGTGAGTTATAATATTAATAATGAATAATTGTTGAAATATTAAAATTGTGTTTATTGAAGATAAGTGAATTACAAGTTAAGTGGGACTAATGCAAATTTGGAAAACTTTAGGGGTACCAAAGTGTAAGAAGTTAACCAATCCATGTGAACTTGAATTAACCAATCAGAGAAGAGATGATGCAAGCATGATGTAAGCATTAAATCATCCTTAAAGAAACACAAAGATGATGTAAGGATGATGCAAGGATGATATCATCATCACGATGTCATGATAATGTCACGATGATGTCACCTGGACTAAGGTGCATTTAATGAGGTACTAAACTGTAATAAGTCGAGCCCCTAACGTCTAATTATTGAAACTATGGTTTCCTATAAATAGAAGCTCACTTCTTCATTATTTCTCACCAATTCACTAAATCTATAGAGAGAGAAACTATAGAGAGAAAGAAAAAGAGTATTTTGCTACTTCACTATTGCAGTATCCAATTTTCAACTAAGGTAAGGGATGGTAAGGGATTGTAAGGAATGTTATTTTTTCTGGTAAGGGATAATATTTTTCTTGTAAGTGGTATTAATTTTTTCGTATTCATGAAGAGAGTTATTTTCTTGCAATACTCGTAATGGTTGTTATTCCATTCTTTATTATTCTTTTAAAATAACCTGTCTACGCGGATTACCGCATGCATGGTGAAATTTTGTTGTTATTCTATTCTTTATTATTCTGTTGGAATAACTTGTCTACGCGGATTACCGCATGCATGGTGAAATTCTGTTGTTATTTCATTCTTTATTATTCTGTTGGAATAACCTGTCTACGCGGATTACCACATGCATGGTGAAATCCTGTTGTTATTTCATTCTTTATTATTCTGTGGGAATAACCTGTCGGCGCGGATTACCGCCTGACGAGTGAAAACTCTTCGTATTCAATTGTTATTAAATTGTGGAAATGATCTGTCGGCTCGATTACCGACTGACGGGTGAAAATTCATTTGCAGTTTCGTATGTTGTTATATTTCATATTTCTAACTCTAAACTTACTAAGGTAAGTATTGCTTCTATAATTTCTGAAATAATCAGAAGTTTTCTTGAGTTTTGCGCTTCATCTAGTATCATTTAACCGGAATAATTTTCTGAACTTTCACGTGAATTTTTTATTTTTTTAATGTTGAGTTACTATTCACGGTAATGTATATATATATATATATATATATATATATATATATATATATATATATATATATATATTCTTTTCATGTTGAGTTACTATTCTCGAATTACTATTCACTGTAAAAAAATTTTTTTACTATTCACGGTAAAATTTTTTTTTTTCCAAATTATCTTTGATTTAGTTACTATTCATGGTAAAAAAAAATTACTGTTCACGGTAAAATATATATATATATATATATATATTTTGCCCAAATTATCTTTGATTTTTGAATCTTACTCTTGAAATTAGATCCATATTTTGATCAGATTGTTCTTATTATCATATACAACATTTTATAATCATGGTGATGGAAATTCTTTTTGACTTAAGTGTAAAGATGGGTAGATTATTAGAATGACCATGACTATGGGTTCTCTTTGGCCAGTAGTGCAAAGATGAATTGTTGACTGGTATGTTCATGACTATTGAGTTTACAATTGAATATCTTTAGCTTAAGTGCAAAGGTGAATTGATCAATATAGTTATAAATGTTATTTCTATAAATTTTGAAATGATTAAATATTTCTTTGGGATTTGAATATCTTTGGCCCGTAGTGCAAAGATGAGCTGTTTATTTGTGAATATCTTTGGCCTATAGTGCAAAGATGAACTATTGATGAATATCTTTAGCCTGTAGTGCAAAGATGAGCGGTTGATTTATGAATATCTTTGGCCTGTAGTGCAAAGATGAGCTGTTGATTTATGAATATCTTTGGTCTGTAGTGCAAATATGAACTATTGATGAATATCTTTGGCCTGTAGTGCAAAGATGTGCGGATAATTTATGAATATCTTTGGGCTGTAGTGCAAAGATGTTAATGGTTGAATATCTTTGGCACGTAGTGTAAAGATGAATTGATTAGCATGATTATGAACATAAACTGTGATTTAATAAAACCATGATCTTTGGTGTTTCAGATAAAGACAGGTGATGAAAATTATATTCGTCCTGAGTGCGAAGAGGAATTTAGCAACACAATTATGATTATGAATTATTCACATGATTGTGGACATGAACTGTTGATTGATGTTACAGGGATAAAATATCGTTGGTGAACTTTTAACATGGAAAAGATAATAGACATTATGGTCTATTTGACTCTTCTAATAGATTGTTCGTTCCGCTGCAACTATGGTTGAAAAAGTTTTATCATCTACCATACGTTCTAAATCTCTGATTTATTACTGACGAATACTATTGATAATTTGATTATCTTTAGTCATGATATTCTTTACTAGGCTATTTGTGCTCACCCTTTTCTTCACAATTCCTTTCAGGTATTAAGAGTGTAGCTGGGTCGAGCGGGGATAACAGGGGAATAGAACGAGGGTCTATAACTGTTGAAGTTTCCCACCAAATCGTATGGAAATAATTTTATTAAGAACCTTAAAATGTGTGTGTCGTATTTTATACGTCATTTAACAGTTGATTTTGTTGACCCAAATAGGGTGAGGTGAACCCGACCTTGGAAGGGTGTGTTGCCACTGTCATATAAGATAACCACATACGACTTCATGTTATCATAAGACAAGGTTATGCGCATCCACTTGCTGATTATATATATGAGTACTACTTATATAATCTTGGAGTATGGTTAGAATATAATCCTCAATTGGAGACAAGGGAGATAATTATATGGCAAGAGAATACCCACCATTGAAATGAACAGGATAGTAATCTTCTCGTTCTTTTTTAGGGTCTATTGGATCAACCAAGGGTAATTCTCAAGTCCTACAATATCTATTATAACTTAGAAGCATGGTCTCCCATGTACGAAGGTTTCCTTGAGCATTTTTCAAAGATTTTAATTCTTAAAACAGTTATTGATTGTACCTTTATGTAACGTATCATTGATAAGGAGTGTGAGTACTGTATTTATATTAAAACTCACACTTTATGTGTGGTCGTATTATGCACGAGAATTGGACATAAAAAATTTGTATTTGAATTCTGTACCATATATTTCTTGGTGACTCAGAATAGGTGGGTTGTGGATTGAACCTATTTTGGGGCGTCACACAAAATTTGTGGGCCCTACAAGTATATTATTAAATAATAAATCAGATAAATAATAATACTAAATAAATTATAAATTATAAATAAGATAAATATTAAATAATAAATAATAAATAATAAACTAAGTAGTATTTACTTAGTTTCTTAATACTAAATACTAAATGCTAAAAAATAAATAAGATAAATAAATAATAAATAAATAATAAACAATAATAAACAATAAATAAATAATAAACTAAGTAGTATTTACTTAGTTTCTTACTACTAAATACTAAATACTAAATAAATAATAAATAATAAATAAATAATAATAAAATAAGTAGTATTTACTTAGTTTCTTACTACTAAATAATCAATAATAATAAACTAAGTAGTATTTACTTAGTTTCTTGCTACTAAATAATAAATAATAAATAATAAATAATAAATAAATAATAAATAAATAGTAAATAATAAATAATAGATAAATAAATAAATAATAAATAAATAATAAACTAAGTAGTATTTACTTTGTTTCTTACTAATAAATAATATAAATAATAAATAAATAAATAAATAAGAAATAAGAAATAAGAAATAAATAATAAATAATAAATAATAATAAATAATAAATAATGAACAAAGTAGTATTTACTTAGTTTCTTACTACTAAATACTAAATAAATAATAAATAATAAATAATATATAATAAATAATAAATAATAATAAATAAGATAAATAATAAGTAATAAGTAATAAATAATAAACTAAGTAGCACTTAGTTTTTCGTTGGCAAAATAAGCTAAGTAGCATTTGCTTAGTTGTGATGCAATATTCAATAAACTAAGTAGCACTTAGTTTTTCATTGGCAAACTAAACTAAGTAGCATTTGTTTGGTTTGAATGATATGATCTGGTTCCCATAATAATATGAGAACCAAATCATATCGTTCAAACTAAGCATATGATATACTTAGTTTATCTATAAAGGATAAAATCTTGAGAGTCTTTCCGAACTCCGGAAGTGTAGACATTTCAATTCCATCACAAAGATGCTTTTGGAGGTGTCAACTTAGAAACCCGTTTGAAGTCCCCAGTTTGGGACTGTTATTGGATGTTATGTCTTTCACTTATGCCGGTGCCAATACGAAATGACACGTTTTTGTTGTTTTGAGAACTTGCTGTTATCTCTACATGTTCTTCGAGTTCATACTTAGATTAATCTATTTCGTGTACTTGGAGACTATGGGGAGGTGCTGTCGAAATTTTCTTAAAACAAAAGAAACGTGCATAACGTGTTGGCACTAGTGAAGAGACGCATCCAGGAACGGGATAGAAGCCTGAATTACCCCTTTTCTATAAAGCTATCGTAATAGGAAAATACTCTAATTCATGCATGGACCAAATGCATGAACATCCCTATAATGAAACCCGCTTGACATTCATTCATGCATGGACCACATGCATGAACATCCCTATACTGAATCTGTGGTCTGTGCAGTTAAAAATGTCAGCTGACCGGAGTTGGATGTACCGTAGGATATGCAGTGATGGGAGGGGATTAGTATCAGCTTATCATGATGGGGTGTCAGATTTCTTGAACAAAACAATAGATCATGTTGATGATTCGAACGGAAAGATGCGCTGCACGTATGTCAAGTGTAAAAACCTGATCTGGAAGAAAGTTGATGTGACGCCCCCAAAATAGGTATACATCACCTATTCTGAGTCGCCAAAAATATGGTACAAAATTCAAATACAACTTAATTATACAACTGTCTTGTAAAATACGACAAACCAGAAGCTGTGAGTTTAAATACAACACTTTCTTCTAAACAGGATTCAAACTCAAAATAAGTCCTCAATACATTTATTCTCACACTATTTTATAGAATAGTGAGGACTACTAATGCTATCATCTGAACCGTCACTCCATTCCCTGACTAGTCCCCGCTACGTTCTCATTTCCTGAAGAGAACAATGAAAACAAAATGGTGAGCTCAACTAGCCCAGTAAGAAATATTATGACTAAGATAATGGAGAATAAATTATCATTAGCCTTCAATAGTGTTAAACTGATAAAATATAACAAACATCAAGTTTAACTGCAGCGGAACAAGCAACTCATTAGAAGAGTCAAGTAGAGAATAAAATCTACTATCTTCTATGATTTAAAAGGTTTTTCACGACTTTTATCGCTGGGAATCAGCTTAATAAATAATTCACATCATCCCTGCACTATGGCCAAGGATATTCTTTAGTATCACGACCACAATTATCCATGCACTACAGTCCAATAATATTTGTGTATTCATTAATGGTCATGATCATGCCAACCACTGTCCATCAATGCACTACGGGCCAATGAGGACTTTTACCACATCATTTGTAATATTACGGTCATGATTATACCGAAGAATCCCTGGTCATAATCATACCAAGTCTATCTATGCACTACAGGCCATAGATGACTTTTAACAGAATATAAACATGAGGATGATGACAATGATATAAGAATTCAATAAAATAAGTTCAAGAATTAATTTATCCAAGAACCAATAACGTCCAAATTGTCAACATGATACTGCTTTGTAGAGTAAAATTCAAGAACGCTCAGAAGAATATTTCCATGAAAAGATACTGGATGAAGCGCAAATATCAAGGATATTCCACTAATTTCATGGAGTATAAAAGTCAAAACTTTAACCAACTGAATATAATAAAGAATGGAATACAAAAGAAATCACCATGCATGCGATAGACCGCACAGACATGTTATTCCAACAGGAAAATAAATAATGGAACCAGGTCATGCATAAACGCACCGACAGGATATTCCGACATAATAATAAATAATGGAACCAGGTCCGGCGTAAACGCACAGACAGGATATTTTGACAGAATAATAAATAATGGAACCAGGTCCGGCGTAAAACGCACAGACAGGATATTCTGAAAGAATAATAAATAATGGAACCAGGTCCGGCGTAAAACGCACAGACAGGATATTCTGATAGAATAATAAATAATGGAACCAGGTCCGGCGTAAAACGCACAGACAGGATATTCCAACAGAATAATAAAGAAAGGAATAACAGAAGAATTTCAACAACTATAGGGTAGCCCGCGTATACAGGTTATTCCAACAGAATAATAAAGAATGGAATAATAGAAGTTCTCTTCATGAATAAGAAAGAAAGAATACCATTTACGAGTACAACAAATAATATCCCTTACCGTAAAAGAAACTTGATATCGGAGTAGTGAAGTAGCAGAATACTTTTCTTCTTTCTCTCTATAATTTCTCTCTCTAGAGTTTCAGTGAATTCGTAAAAAAATAATGAAGGAATAAGCTTCTATTTATAGAAAAATGGACTGCATAGCAACTAACTCATGAACGGTCTAGATTGATTTATTTTAATCTGACGGTCCATATTTAAAGCAAAATCTTTTAAATAAAAAACGAATAACTTTATAAAAGATTTTACTATGCAAACACTATGTAGGCACTATGCAAATACTATGCATAATAAAATATAATATATTCTAATTATTGTCTAATAAAATAGATAACTTTATAAAAGAATTCTGTTTTATATAAAAAGATTTTACTATTAGCCTAATAAAACGAATAACTTTATAAAAGTATTCTGTTTTATATAAAAAGCTTTTCTGTTTTATTACATTAATAATACCAATAAAACAAAACTGAGTGACTTATCACGTAAGCATCAATAATCAATACCGTGTGCTACTATGCAACCATGTGTATTACTGTACTTTTACTACCGAGTAGTTCAACAGTATTAATGGTAAAATTTCCGCCGTTATTTTCATAAAGTATTTTTGTCATTTTCTCAATCCGACAATAATTCTGTTGTGGGGTCCACCAATGATTGTGTCGTCGTACGAATATTCCCTGTTAAAACGAATATTCCCCGACCAATCGAATATTATATAGCAACTTGCGTACATTGCAAAATTTATAAATATTACCCACAACTATAATATTATATGAATTTCACTCCATAATATTAAAAAATAGTATTTATAAAAAATTCATCTTTATTTATAAAAGTTGGGGTCTTACAACCTCCCCTTCTTATGAAATTTCGCCATCGAAATTAGGGTACGTACCTAGTATATCGAAGAGGTAAGGATACCTTGACTTCATTTTAGATTCTAACTCCCAGGTCATTTCCTCAATGTTTAGTATAACCTTGGAGAGTAGAATATGTTCCTTCTTATCCAAGATTTGAACAGGAACCTCTTCATATGTTAAATCTTTCGCTATTTCGTCTGGTTCTAACTCAATAATGTGGTTCGGGTCTTCCACATATTTACGTAACATGGATATGTGAAAAATATTATGACCATGAGACATACTTGGCGGTAAAGCGAGTCTATAGGCCACAGTTTCTACTCGATTGAGGATTAAAAATGGGCCAATGAATCGAGGATTGAGCTTTCCTCTCTTTCTAAATTTCGTAACTCCTTTCCACGGAGCAACTCGTAACAACACATGATCTCCTATATCAAATTCCACGTCCTTTCGATGAAGATCAACATAACTCTTTTGTCGATCTTGTAAAGTTTTTATACGTTGCCGGATCGTTTGAATCTTTTCCGTAGTCATACGTACCAACTCCGGTCCCAACAACATTACTTCACCCACCTCATCTTAGCATACTGTAAAACGACACTTTCTTCCATACAACGCCTCGAATGGAGCCATGCTAATACTTGCTTGATAACTGTTGTTGTAGAAAAACTCCACCAATGGTAAGAACTTATCCCAACTTCCCTTGAAGGCAAGGACACAGAGTCTTGATAAATCTTCAAGAGTTTAAATAGTCCTCTCTGATTGTCCGTCCATCTGGGGATGATATGCTGAACTAAATCGTAAATTCGTGCCCAAAGCTTTTTACAAACTAACCCAAAATAGTGAAGTGAATCTTGTGTCTCGATCAGAAACTATGAATACTAGCATACCATGCAGTCTTACAATCTCGTTTATGTACATACGAGCAAGACGTTCAAGTGTATAAGTTTCTCGTATTGGTAAGAAATGAGCAGACTTGGTCAATCTATCAACAATGACCCAAATTGCATCAATACCTTGAGAAACCTTGGGAAGACCAGTAATGAAATTCGTGGTAATGTGCTCCCACTTCCATTCTGGAATTTCAAGTGGTTGCAATGGACCTTTTGGTACTTGATGCTCCACTTTGACTCGTTGACAAGTTAGACACCTTGAGATAAACACCGCTATCTTTCTCTCTTCATATTGCTCCACAAAAATGTATGACGAAGATCACGATACATTTTGGTACTCCCAGGATGGATTACAAATGGTGTGTTGTGCGCCTCCATCATGATTTTATACTTTAAATCAGGGTCGTTAGGAACACAAAGTCTGGAGTTGACTCAAAGTATTCCTTCTTCATCGATTCTTGCTTCCGGCATAGTACCTTCTTGCACTTTCTTCCTCATACGCATCAGCTCCAGGTCTGTAGCTTGAGCAGCTTTAACTTTATCAATTAAAGTCGATTCTACTCGTATATTCGCCATCATCACATGGGTCCGTACAACACTTTCTTCTAAACAGGATTCAAACTCAAAATAAGTCCTCAATACATTTATTCTCACACTATTTCATAGAATAGTGAGGACTACTAATGCTATCATCTGAATCGTCACTCCGTTCCCCGACTAGTCCCCGCTACGTTCTCATTTCCTAAAGAGAACAATGAAAATAAAAGGGTGAGCTCAACTAGCCCAGTAAGAAATATTATGACTAAGATAATGGAGAATAAATTATCATTAGCCTTCAATAGTGTTAAATTGATAAAATATAACAAACATCAAGTTTAACTGCAGCGGAATAAGCAACTCATTAGAAGAGTCAAGTAGAGAATAAAATCTACTATCTTCTATGATTTAAAAGGTTTTTCATGACTTTTATCGCTGGGACTCAGCTTAATAAATAATTCACATCATCCCTGCACTACGGCCAAAGATATTCTTTAGTATCACGACCACAATTATCCATGCACTACAGGCCAAGAATATTTGTGTATTCATTAATGGTCATGATCATGCCAACCACTGTCCATCAATGCACTACGGGCCAATAAGGACTTTTACCACATTATTTGTAACATTACGGTCATGATTATACAGAATAATCCCTGGTCATAATCATACCAAGTCCATCTATGCACTACAGGCCACATATGACTTTCAACAGAATATAAACATGAGGATGATGACAATGATATAAGAATTCAATAAAACAAGTTCAAGAATTAATTTATCCAGGAACCAATAACGCCCAAATTGTCAACATGATACTGCTTTGTGGAGTAAAATTCAAGAACGCTCAGAAGAATATTTTCATAAAAAGATACTGGATGAAGCGCAAATATCAAGGATATTCCACTAATTTCATGGAGTATAAAATTCAAAACTTTAACCAACTGAATATAATAAAGAATGAAATAACAAAAGAAATCACCATGCATGCGATAGACCGCACAAACAGGTTATTTCAACAGGAAAATAAATAATGAAACCAGGTCATGCGTAAACACACCGACATGATATTCCGACAGAATAATAAATAATAGAACCAGGTATGGCGTAAACGCACAGACAGGATATTCTGACAGAATAATAAATAATGGAACCAGGTCCGGCGTAAAACGTACAGACAGGATATTTTGACAGAATAATAAATAATGGAACCAGGTCCGGCGTAAAACGCACAGACAGGATATTCCAACAGAATAATAAAAAAAGGAATAACAGAAGAATTTCACCAAGTATAGGGTAGCCCGCGTATACAGGTTATTCCAACATAATAATAAAGAATGGAATAACAGAAGTTTTCTTCATGAATAAGAAAGAAAGAATACCCTTTACAAGTACAACAAATAATATCCCTTACCGTAAAAGAAACTTGATATCGGAGTAGTGAAGTAGCAGAATACTTTTCTTCTTTCTCTCTATAGTTTCTCTCTCTAGAGTTTCAGTGATTTCGTAAGAAAAAACGAATAATTTTATAAAAGATTTTACTATGTAAACACTATGCAAACATTATGCATAATAAAATATAATATATTCTAATTATTGTATAATAAAACAGATAACTTTATAAAAGTATTCTATTTTATATAAAAAGATTTTACTATTAGCTTAATAAAACGAATAACTTTATAAAAGTATTATGTTTTATATAAAAATCTTTTTTGTTTTATTACATTAATAATACCAATAAAACAAAACTGAGTGACTTATCACGTAAGCATCAATAATCAATACCGTGTGCTACTATGCAACCATGCGTATTACTGTACTTTTACTACCGAGTAGTTCAACAGTATTAATGGTAAAACTTCCGCCATTATTTTCATAATGTATTTTTGTCGTTTTCTCAATTCGACAATAATTCTGTTGTGGGGTCCACCAATGATTGTGTCGTCGTACGAATATTTCTTGTTAAAACGAATATTCCCTGACCAATCAAATATTATATAGCAACTTGCGTACTTTGCAAAATTTATAAATATTACCCACAACTATAATATTATATCAATTTCACTCCATAATATTTAAAAATGATATTTATAGTAAATTCATCTTTATTTATAAAAGTTGGGATCTTACAGTTGACGAGATTAAATTCAACTTATTTTTCCATGGATTTGTGGAAGGGTACTTCGTATGGACTCATCACGGGGAATCAGCTGAGCGGATAGATATTCTACGAGATTCATACGCCGAAAACTATGATCCGGTGGAGATGTTGGTTGCTTATGGCCCTACTAATATTAACTGGGCTGAAAATGAGTCTTCTTCAAGCAGTGCTAAACAAGTGCCAAATGATACAGTTGCTGCCTTTTACAAGTTGTTATCTGAATCTAGGGTCTCGTTGTATCCGGGAACCAGTGCGCACACCAAGCTTTCTGTAGTGACAATGCTCTTACACTACAAAAATGAGCACGACTGTAGTGAGAGAGGTTTCAACTATTTTCTTGCCATTGTTGAAAAGTTCTTACCCAAGGATCATACTCTTCTTGCAAATTATTACGAAGTAAAGAAGATGGTCAAAGGGTTAAATATGGGGTATCAGAAAATCGATGCTTGTGAGCAGGATTGCATGTTATACTATGGGGAGGACAGAGATAAGGGCCAGTGTGATATATGCAGCTTTCCGCGCTATAAGGTGACAAAACATGGGGGGAAGGAGAAACATGTTCCCAGGAAGATCTTACTATACTTTCCTCTTGCACCGAGGCTTCAGCGGCTGTTCATGTTGTAAGACCCCGAATTTTATGAAATAAAAGTATTCAATTTTTCTTATAATTACTATTCAGTAAATGGTTAAATTGATAAATGTTAAAGTTAAGGGTGATATATGAATTTTTTTTTCAAATTACACAAGTGGTTATAAAATATTCATTGTTGTCGGGGAATATTCGTTTGGTCGTGGAATATTCTTTCTGTCGGAGAATATTCGTACGACGGCGCAGCCATTTGTGGGCCCCATAACAGAATAACTGTCGGGTGAAGAAAACGATAAATTTGAGTTTTTACAAATAACGGCGTAGTTGTTACCGTTAACACTGTTAGAATTCCCGGTGGTTAAAATACAGTAATACGCGTTATTGCACAGTAACACACGGTATTGCATAGTATTTTTGAAATTATTGATTATTACGTAAGAAGGCACTACTCAATAATTGTTACAGTAATTACTGTTCAATATTTTATTTTATTGATTCAATAATTATTACGTTAAAATTTTATATTATTGTTATTCAATAATTGTCACTGCACAGTATTTTCCATTATCAGATCAATAATTCATATTATTTGAATAATATTATTAGATAACATTATTGGCAATATCTAGAAAGTTCTGTCTAAGGAGAGGTTTGGTCACCTAATTGCGCGATAGTAAGGAAAAATTCTTATTGGAAAGCCCCCTCTTTCCTGGGAACGACCTGGTTGTCATAAATGTGATTCTGTAATATTATTTGTGAATAATTAATTATTGATTCATATGATAAGGAAATATTTATTTTATGTGGATATAAATGAGGGATATATTTTTGTGGTTAAAAATGAAGGAGTTAATGTTGAGGTGTTTTATCTGTATTTTTGTCAGAACGGAGGTATTGAAAATCAAATTAGGGTTTTTAAGATATTTTGCGAGGGTTATAATTTTTAATCCGACCGTTTGATCGTGGTAATAATTGGATATGTTATACATATATAAGTTGAGTATATATCCACAAATTTTGAACCGTTAAAAATGAACATATGATTTATTATGAATTTTACGAGATGACTGGTTTAGAAATTATTGAATTTTCGGAGTTTATCATTTTGGTAGAAAATTCTAGAATTGGTGGGCCCCACTCTTGGTTGGTGAAGAAATGTGCTGAGATTTTTATTCAAATGTGGTGGGTGGGAATAGTAGCAGGTAAAGCCATCAGGTTGCAGGTTAAGTCTGCTTCGGCGTGCTAACATTTTCCTATAAATAGAGGGCTAAGTTAGAATTGAAAATCACACCAGAAATATAAGATTTCTCTCTTTCTCTCTCTATATTATGAAGCATATTTTGTGAGTATTTAGATACTGTGAAAGTTGCTATTCAGTGCAAGTTTCCTTCGGCTTTGCATTCCAGTCAGAAATACTGCACTTTTGAGGTAAGGGATAGTAAGAGATTTTAAGGGATGTTATATTTTCCAGTTTCGTAATTTTTCTGACCTTCAAAAATTCTAGAAACATTTGAAATGATATTTTGATGAGTTTTCTTGATTGTGTCCAAAAATGGTGATTTTTGGATGTATAAATTGAGAGTTATGAATTTTATGAGAAAAGACTATTTTAAAAGTAATCGCTTATAATTCCTTGTGGTTAACTCCAAAATTGATGAAATTTTTATTGGGAGTACATGTATATGATAGAAGTATACTCTGTAAATTTCAGAATTTTTGGATAAAAGTACAATTTTTGATAAATGTCTAAATATTCGGCTGTTTTGGCCATATGAAAAATAGTAAATGACTTTTAAAAATTCTGAGAAAAATATATGTTCACTATGGGACTATATTATCCTAAATCCCAGAAAATAAATATTTTTGGAACTGATTTGGTATTTTTCATGAAAATAGTCTAGTTATGAGTAAATGAATTAAATATGTTTTGTGAAGTAAGAAAATTGGAAAATAGGATTTTATGACTTGAGAATCCTATATGAGGTATATGCAGATTTTTGATGAGGGTTTTGGTTATTGGTGATAAAAAAATCTTATGAGTTTGGCATTTTAGAATGATTAAATGCATTATTTAGTAAAGTGTAAACAATTAAAATAAATTGTTTATAAGCTTAAGAAATATTATTCTTTCAATATCATTATACCGAAATATTGGTATGTATTTTATTGTGGAATTTCAACCTTTTTGTGTCGGGATTACTATTCATGAGTTACTATTCACGAGTTACTATTCACGATAAAATTGGTTTCTTTTTCTAACCAAATTATAGTTGATTTATGAATATTATTTTTGAGATTAAATATATATGTTGATCATATTATTTTTATTATCATATATAATATTTTTATTACCCTGATGTTGAAATTCTCTTTCACTTGAGTGTAAAGATGGGTAGATTATTGGTATGATCATGACTTTGGGTTCTCTTTGGCCAGTAGTGAAAAATTAAATTATTGACTAGTATGATCATGACCATTGAATTTATAATTGAATATCTTTAGCTTAAGTGCAAAGGTGAAATGATCAACATGGTTATAATTATTGTTTATATAAATGATTATATATTTCTTTGAGATATTAATATATTTGGCCTGTAGTGCAAATATGAACTGTTGATGAATATATTTGGCCGTAGTGCAAATATGAACTGTTGAGGAATATCTTTGGCCTGTAGTGCAAAGATGAAATATTGATGAATATCTTTGGCCTGTAGTGCAAAGATGACATGTTGAATATCTTTGGCCAGTAGTGCAAAGATGAGCAGGTATTGAGATGAACATGACCAACTGGTGATATAAATGAATATCTTTGGCCGTAGTGCAAAGATGAAGTATTAGTATGATTATGAACAGGAAATGTGATTTGGTGTAACTATGATCTTTGATGTTTTAGGTAAAGATAGGTGATGAAAATTATCTTCGTCCTGGATGAGAAGAGAAATTTAGAACTACAGTTATGATTATGAGTTATTCATATGATTGTGGACCAGAATTGTTGATTGATGTTACAGGGATAAAACATTGTTGGTGGATTTTTAACATGGAGAAGATAATAGACTTTATAGTCTATTTGACTCTTCTAATAGATTGCTCGTTCCGCTGCAACTATGGTTGAAATTTTTATCATTTACCATATGTTCTAAATCTCTGATTTATTATTGATGAAGGCTATTGATAATTTAATTATCTTTAGTCATGATATTCTTTACTGAGCTAGTTGTGCTCACCCTTTTGCTTCACAATTCCTTTCAGGTAATAAGAGTGTAGCTGGGTCGAGCGAGGGTAACGGGGAAATAGAACGGTGGTCTCTAGCTGTGGATGTTCTCCCGAAGCAGTATAGAAAAGTTTATTTAGTAGTTTTATTTGGTGAATCCAATAGGGTAAGGTGTACCCAATGTTGGAAGGGTGGTTTGCCACTATCATATAAGATGTCTAACGACATACAACCTCGTGTCGTCATAAGATAGGGATGTGCTCATCCACTTGCTGAGTATATATACGAGCACTACCTATATAATCTTGGTGTTTGTTTGAAGTATAATTCTCAATTAGAGACAGTGGAGATAATGATAAGTCAAGAGAAGACTCACCATTGGGAAGAATATGATAGTAATCTTCTCATTTTTTTTGGGGTCTATTGGGTCAACCAAGGATAATTCTGTGGCCATATGATATCTATCATAATCCAGAAGCATTGCCTCCCATGTACAAAGGTTTCCTTGAGCACTTCCCAAAGATTCTAATTTCTAAAACAGTTTTTGACTATACCTTTATGTAAGGTGTCATTGTGAGGTGATGTCCACGGTTGGAACATGAGTCACATTTGGTATATATTTGTATCCAAACTCACAGCATATGTGTTGTTGTATTTTGCACGACAATTGTTGTAATAAAGTTGTAGTTGTTTTCTGTACCATGTATTTGGCGACTCAGAATAGGTTGGATGGAATGGACCTATTTTGGGGTCGTTACACATGTCTTCTCATACGGCTCAACATATGAGTTGGCATCGAACAAGGGATGTCATACCTGGTCAACTGACTCACCCAACGGATGGAGATGAATGGAAGAGATTTGATGCAAATTATCCTGAGTTTGCGAAAGAAGTCAGAAATGTTAGGCTTTGCATGACTACTGATGGCTTTTTCCCTTTAAATAATTTTAGTCAGTCATACTCAGTTTGGCCAGTGATTATGGTTGCTTATAATCATCCACCGTCGATGTGCATGAGGGATCTGTACTTGTTCTTGACTTTAATCATACTAGGGGATACAAGTCCTACAAAAGATATTAACGTGTACCTTCGACCGTTAGTAGATGAACTAAAGATGTTGTGGGAGACGGGGGTCCAGACTTATGATAAATCAAAAAGTGAGAATTTTGTGATGAAGGCAGCCCTGTTATGGACTATCATTGACTTTCCGGCTCTTGGGATGGTTAGTGGTTGGTCAACCCATGGGAAGATGTCATGTCCAGTGTGTATGGGGGATGTGCAAGGCAATCAGTTGCAGCATGGGCAGAAATATACTTTCTTTGGAACTGCTCGTAGATTTTTGCCTCTTGATCACAATTATAGAAAGATGTCTGCACAGTTCAACAGAAAGACAGAGAAGAAGGGGGTTGTTGGTCAAATGTCAGGCATTAAGGTCTTGGGCTGGTTGAACCAACTTGATTTTCCTTTGTCGGGGAAGGAGCACAGTAAATTGAGAGCAGCCGAGTATGGGAAGACTCATAATTGGACACACTCGCCCATATGGTTTGAGTTGCCGTATTGGGGCACACTTTCAGTTCATCATTGTATAGATGTCATGCATACCGAAAAGAATGTTTTCTAGAATTTGTTTTACACCGTGCTAGATGAGAGTGGTAAAACCAAAGATAATGACAACGCTCGAAAAGATTTGGAGGCATTGAACATTAGGCCAGAATTGTGGCTTCGCCAAAACAATACGAAACCTAAAGCTCCATATTATCTTACTAAGCAACAAGTTGAAGACGTGTGTAAGTGGGTTAGTGGGTTGAAGCTTCCAGATGGATACACGTCAAACATAACACGTTGTTGTAAGGTCGAGCAATTGAAAATTTCTGGATTCAAGAGTCACGATTGTCATGTATTCATGCAGAAGTTGATCCCAATTGCATTTCGTGAGATGTTACCCAGAAAAGTTTTGGATACATTGACCGAACTTTCAAATTTCTTTCGAGATCTTTGCTCAACTGTAATTAAGTACACTGATGTGGAGCAGATGGAGAAAAATATTGTTAGTACCATTTGTAAGCTCGAAATGATCTTTCCTCCAGGATTCTTTGACTCGATGGAACATCTGTCTATTCATCTACCGTATGAACTCAAACTTGGAGGACCGGTGCAATATCGGTGGGATGTATCCTTTTGAGAGGTAATAGAAATTACAAATTACTTTATGTTGCTCATCATATTAATAATACTCATACGTATTTGTCGAGATATTTATCTTAGGTATATGCGCCGATTAAAACAAAAGGTGAAGAACAAAGCTCGCGTAGAGGGTTTTATTGCTAAACGTTATACGGAGGAAGAGCTTGTCAACTTCTTTTCATTGTATTTTGACGATGTTGCCTCAACGAAGCACAATCGTTTAAGTAGAAATGAGGTCGTTGGTCCATTGTCTCATACTGATGATGAGTTAGTTGTATTCACATATCCGGTTAAGCCTTTTGGCCATGAGACGCAGACGTTCTTAAGCGACAAAGAGTTGAAGATTGTATCTACATACGTGCTTCTAAATATGCCTAAAGTATCTAGATACATCAGGTATGAATAATTATTTGCGGTATTTAGTGCAATTTATAAGTGTAGTCATCTATATGTTAAAGACATTTTACTATTTACGCAGTTCATTTGAAGAGGAAGCGTATGCTTCAAACCCAGCTTTTACTGTAGCAAAGTTGGAAACATTCACTAATGTTAATTTCCAACAGTGGTTTAAGCAACGGGTTGAAGAAGAGAACAATTATGAGCGTTTTATAGATGTCATCCGAGGACCATACAAAGTTGTTAGTTCTTTTTCCCGGATGCATCGTGAATGGGTACATATTTAGGGTCGATGACTTGAATGAACTCACATCAGTCAATTCTGGGGTTGTGGTGTTAGGAAGTTGCTACCAAGATTGTGAGTCCAATTACTATGGACGTTTACAGGATGTGGTTGTGCTCAATTATCACGGGGGTAAAAAGGTAGTTATATTTAAGTGTAGCTGGTTTAATACTGAAAAGAGGGTTAAAGTTGATTGTAATAGAATCACAACTATATATATCAAGTCGATGTTAAAGTCTGATGACGTGTTCGTGTTAGCAAGTCAAGTGACTCAAGTGTATTACGCTCCTAATGTCGTAAATACTCGAAGCCCCTGGTACACAGTAATCACAACTAAAACACGTTTATTTGATGCTGAGAACATGTTTGGTATAGATGAGGCGTTGCAAGAAGATGTTAGCAACCCTTTGGCCGTAGCGTTCAATGTTGAAGATGTGATGGATACTGATGTCATTGATGTGCTAGATGAGGATGTCGAGGAAAACGTCGTCGTGAGTGATTATGTAGTCGTCGATGATGATAATGATGACGAAACTAATCTCGAAATTGAGGATGAGGAAGATACTGAATCTGAGATTGATATACATGTTGATTCTAATGGGTTTGATGACGTAAGTAATTGAAAATTAGCATTCATATTAGTAAATATCACATTGTTAAACCTTACATATTCATAATTTACCACTTTGGATATTGCAGTAGGATATTCATGGCTAGACAAAGCGGTGGAGATCACCGGAGTGGTGGGCGATCAGGTACAGGAGACAGTAGCCACGCCGACGGCTCGTCTTCAGGAGCTAGTAATGTGACGCCCACAAAATAGGTTCAATACCAACCCATTCTGAGTTGCCAAATACATGGTACAGAATTTCAAATACAAATTTTTTATATCAAAAGGTCGTGAGAAATACGACCACACAACTGTGAGTTTTAATACAAATCGTATATAATACGAAATTTAAATATTCAAATTCATTCTTTATTCATTACAATTATTATCCCACTATTTTACAAGAATAGTGAGGACTACTACTACTCTCCTCTGACCATCACACTGTTCCCCGACTAGTTTCTGTAACATTCTCATTCCCTGAAGAGGACAATAGATGAAAAGGGTGAGCTCAACTAGCCCAGTAAAGAATATTATGACTAAGATAATGGAAAATAAATTATCGTTAGTCTTCAACAAATCAGATAAGATATTATGGACAACAAGTTTTAGATCAATAATCGCAGCGGAAATAACAAGTCATTAGAAGAGTTAAGTAGAGAATGGAGTCTACTAACTTCTATGATTTAAAATGTCCATCATCAATATTTTATCCCTGTAACATCAATATATCTCTCACATCAAATATTCATCTTTGCACTACGGGCCAAAGATATTCATTTGTATCACCAGTTGGTCATGTTCATCTCAACATCTGTCATCTTTGCACTACGGGCCAAAGATATTTATCAGGTAATCATTCATCTTTACACTACAGGCCAAAGATATTCATCAAGTAATCATTCATTCAGTCATATCACCATTTAAGACTGAGAATGATGAAAAATAATACGAATAACGAATCCAGTGAGATAAAGGACAAAGATTTAGGATTCGTAATTTAGTTTATCCAAGTTCAATAATACTCCGTAATAATCAATTGTGGAGCAAAATTCAAAATTGAAATTTAAAACTTGGATACAATCAAAGGTAATTTGAAAAATAAAATAAAATAAAATATTTTTTTACCGTCAAATTTTTACAGTGAATAGTAACTCCCGAATAGGAAATAATTTATAAAAAAATTTTAATATTTTTTTACTGTGAATAGTAAATCGTGAATAGTAACTCGTAATTAGTAACTCGTGAATAGTAACTCAACATTAAAAGATAAAAGTTTCACGGGAAAGCTCAGAAAATTATTCCGGTGAAATGATACTAGATGAAGCGCAAAACTCAAGAAAAATTCTTATCATTTCAGGAATTATAGAAGCAATACTTACTGTAGTAAGTTTAGAGTTAGGAATATGAAACAACATACGAAACTGTAAATGGATTTTCACCCGTCAGGCGGTAGTCCGCGCCGACAGATCATTTTCATAATTTAATAACAAATGAATACGAAGGGTTATTCACCAGTCAGGCAGTAGTCCGTGCCGACAGATTATTTCCACAAAATAATAAAGAATAGAATAATAATAGGATTTCACCATGCATGCGGTAATCCGCGTAGACAGGTTACTCCAACAGAATAATAAAGAATGGAATAACAACAGAATTTTACTATGCATACGGTAATCCGCGTAGACAGGTTATTCCAACAGAATAATAAAGAATGGAATAACAACATAATTTCACCATACATGCGGTAATCCGCGTAGACAGGTTATTCCAACAGAATAATAAAGAATAGAATAACAACAGAATTTCTCCATGCATGCGGTAATCTGCGTAGACAGGTTATTCCAACAGAATAATAAAGAATAGAATAACAACTCTTACGAGTATTGAAAGAAAATAACTCTTCATGAATACGAAAGAAATATACCCCTTATGAGAAAAAAATAATATCCTTTACCTTAGTAGAAGTTTGGAAACTGCAATAGTGAAGTAACAAAATACTCCTCTTCTTTCTCTCTATAGTTTCTCTCTCTATAGATTTAGTGAATTGGTGTGAAATAATGAAGAAATGAGCTTCTATTTATAGAAAACCATAGTTTAATTAATAACACGTTAGGGGCTCGACTTATTACAGTTTAGTACCTCATTAAATGAACCTTAGTCCAGATGACATCATCGTGACATTATCATGACATCATGATGATGATATCATCATTGCATCATCCTTACATCATCTTTGTGTTTCTTTAAGGATGATTTAATGCTTACATCATGCTTGCATCATCTCTTTTCTGATTGGTTGATTCAAGTTCACATGGATTGGTTAACTTCTTTTGGTACCCCTAAAGTTTTCTAAGTTTGTATTATTCCCCCTTAACTTGTAATTCACTTATCTTCAATAAACACATTTTTAATATTTCAACAATTATTCATTATTGATATTATAACTCACAATATTAACAACCAATACTGATAAAACACCTCAGCATTAATTCCTTCTTTCATATCTACAAAAATAAATATTTTTTATCAAATAAATCAATAATTAATTATTCACAAATAATATGAATTATTGATTTGATAATCTAAAACACCGCGCAATGACAATTATTTAATCAATAATATGAGATTTCAACGTAGCAGTTATTGAATCAATAAAATAAAATATTGAACAGTAATTATCGTAACAATTATTGAGTAATGACTTCTTACGTAAGAATCAATAATTAGAATTACTGTGCAATACCGTGTGCTACTGTGCAACACCGTATATTACTGTACTTTAACCACCGGGTATTTCAATAGTTTAACTGTAACAGTTTTACCGTTAATTTATAAAAAGGTTATTTCTGTTGCTTTCTATATCCGACATTCATTCCATTGTGGGGCCCACAAATGATTGTGCCGGTGTACGAATATTCTCTGACAACAAGAATATTTCACGACCACACGAATATTCCCCGACAACAATGAATATTTTATAACCACTTGCTTATTTTGTAAAATTTGCACATTCCACCCATAACTTACCACGTTGATCAAATTAACACCTTACTGTTTCAAAATAATATATAAAGAAAATTAAATCTTTATTACTAAAATTTGGGGTCTTACAAGTAAGTTATCAATTCTAGGATTTAAATATATCTCAAACTACATTAGTTTATGTTTATTGATTCAGTTAAATACAATTATTACAAATGTACCTCGTCGACGACACCGAGGGATGAACCTCGGGCTCTTAGGTCATCTGCCGACAGTTCCACATATCGTACCGGTAGATGTTGCTTTTGGACAGTAAGTGTTAATATGTTGTTAATATTTCTGTCAGTTATTGTAAAACACAATTCACATAACACATATTATTGCAAAATACAGTTTTTTCTGTAGTATACTAGACCCCGTGGCTAAGCACACCCTACACGCCATCTGTTTAACGCACCTCCCTACTGGGTGCATGCGGTTCACCCAGTATGTGCGGTTCGATGCCACATTTATGCAGACTGTCTTGCGGGAGTTTCACATAAGTTAAACATATTATATTAATTAGAACATAGTTTCACGAAATCAATTGTTTCTAATTTTTAAACTTTTGTTATAGGTTTATTATAGATTTGACCCGAGTATCTCTCAGACAGCTGGCGACGATGTCATTATATCACATGTAGCTAAGAATTACTCTGGCTGGCTGTATGAGATGCGACATAGGACAGCCCGGGTAGTTGAGGATCAGCCCGGGACCACCATCAGATCTCACTAGCCTCGCATAGTCTCTGATTTAGCTTGGGAGGCTATGTGTGCGCACTGGGATGCTGATGACTTCAAGAAGAAGTCTGAGCAGGCGAAGAAGAACCGTGGTCAGCTCCGCATAGTACACACCACAGGTTCTCAGCCGTTCGAGGAGGCGAAAACGGTAAGTGCGCTGTATTTTGTTATTTAGTTATCAAGTTCTTACACAAATACTTAATACCTATTTTATGAATGTTTTTATTAGGCCCTGAGTAGGTCCTTGGGTCGAGATTCCACCATTCTAGAGTTTTGGGATAGAGCCCACACGCCCAGGGACGAGCGTGTTTTGTCTCAGGCAGCTGTGCCTATACGGGTAAAACTCATCTTACTATTTAACTTTTAGTAATATTCAATCGTAAATAAAATGATAAATTAACAAACTTATAAAAAATAAATTATAGGACCGATTTCAGAGGCTTCGGGACGATCGTATAGCTAAGCTGGATGCTATTAGGAGGGGTTCTAAGCCGTCAGACTCCGCCACTCCCCTTCCCGATATTGTATTAGATCGGGATGAGGAGCTGAGACTATGGGTCGCGTCTCAGAATCCTCCTACTAGCAGTACCGACAGATATCGAGTGTTGGGTCTACCGAGGATGCCCGCATATACACTCCCTGGAGGTACTAATATTTTTTATGTTTCACGAAATTATCAGAATTTATCACATTACACAAATTATTATTAGTAATGAAATTTGTCTCTTCTTGTAGGATCCAGTCAGCGCCAATGTCCGAGAGCACATATCGGACCATCTGATACGGGCGTTGGGTTGGATGACGAGATCTTTCAGCGGGTTATAGGGGCCGTGTCGGATAGGTTCCGTACCGATCCGGTCTTTCGCCGTCAGCATTTGCCTTCTAGTTCTCGTCTTCACCAGGTTGCTCAGGAGGTTATAGCAGGGGCCTCCGCAAAGAGTACGGGATTACCGCGAGAGCAGTTCGACGTTTTTAGCAGCGAGATGCTGCGGATGGTGATTACCCTCTTAGAGGAGGCTTTTCGTCCTCCCCCGCCTACTCAAGTATTTTTATTGTTTATGTTATTTTTATTTAAAGCTAGCTTGTTAATTCTCACATATATATGGACTAATGATTTTTATTTATAATTTTTTTTACAGGGTGGAGATGGCGAGCGGGCTGGTGGCGATGACGAGCGGTTTGACGATGACGACGAGGAGGACGACACCGAATTTCATACACTAGACGGGCGTCGTCCACCTCCGCCCGATTATGATACTAATAGATTATAGTTCATTTTATGCTATTCATTCAAGTTCATTTGTATGTTGTTTATATAGTTGCGTACGTCTGTATAATGAGATTACGTTGTATTCATTCATTTGTAGAACATTTGTATATATTTAAATGGGCCTCTGATGATACATTAGCTTATATTTGTTATTGTTGGTTTGTGATTATGATGATCAATTAGTCGATTACGTTGTTGCGAATTGGTACAGGTTTTTAGAATTACGTTTGTTGTTGTGAATTGGTACAGGTTTTTTGAATTATATTTGTTGTTGAATGTCAAATATATTGTTGTCTGGCTGTATTGGGATAAAAGAGGTTACAAGTACATATATGAGTTTAAATACCTGGATTTTGCATTTTTAAAAACGATTATTAAAAAAAAACCTTAACTTCGACGGAATAAGGTATTTCCGACTGAATATTCATCGGAATTATAGGGTAATCTAATTTCTGTTTTATTTTTTATTTTTTATTATTCCGTCGGAATTGGGGTACTTCTGAGGGAATAGTCCGTCGAAGTTATGGAATATTTATAGTATTTTAGTTCTTAATATTTTTATTTATTATTTAAATTTCCGTCGAACTTTAGTTATTCCCGAGGGATTATTTCTGTCGAACATAAGGAATATTATCCCCAACGGAACTATTGTGTCGTATATACTTCTGTCGAAGTTAGCGTATTTTCGACAGAATGGCTGGCGAATCTTATCTCTGACGAGGTTAGTTACGACGGCACGTCCGACGAAAAATTCCCACAGAAATAATCTAATTCCGACATAATAGGCTTATGTCCGAGGGAATATTCCGTCGGAAATAGGTCTTTTCTTGTAGTGATTCTCGTTTCCTGAAGAGGACAATAGATGAAAATGGTGAGCTCAACTAGCCTAGTAAAAAATATTATAACTAAGATAATAGATAATAAATTATCGTTAGTCTTCAACAAATCAGATAAAACATTATGAATAATAAGTTTTAGATCAACAACTGCAGCAGAAATAACAATTAATTAGAAGAGTTAAGTAGAGAATGAAGTCTACTATCTTCTATGATTTAAAAGTCCATCATCAATATTTTATTCCGGTAACATCAATTAATATACATCTTAAATCAAATATTCATTTTTGCACTATGAGCCAAAGATATTCATTTGTATCACCAGTTGGTCATGTTCGTCTCAACACATGTCCATATTTACACTACAGGCCAAAGATATTCATCAGGTAATTATTCATCTTTGCACTACAGACCAAAGATATTCATCATGTAATCATTCATCTTTGTACTACAGGCCAAAGATATTCAGTTATATCACCATTTAGGACTAAGGATAATGCAAACAATACGAATAACGAATCCAATGAGATAAAGGACAAATATTAGAGAATTTATCCAGAGTTCAAGAATGAAAATCAAAACCTGGATCCAATTAAAGATAAAATAAATTTTACCGTGAATAGTACCTCGTGAATAGTAACTCGACATGAAAAGATAAAAATTTCACAAGAAATTTTAGAAAATTATTCCAGTAAAATGATACTAGATGAAGCGCATAACTCAAGAAATTTCTGATCATTTTAGGAATTATGAAAGCAATATTTACCGTAGTAAGTTCAAATTTGGTAATATGAAATGAAATATTATCACTTTCATAATATGGAATATGAAAAAAAAATTCTTTATGTTATTGAAATGAAATAACATCATTTACGAGAAAAATAACATCAATTTCCTTGGTAAAATAATAGATCTGACTAAAATATCGGATATAATGCTGAGAAAAATCTTGCACCGTAATCCACACTCAAAATATCCTCATACTCACAAGAAATACGCTCGAAATTATAGAGAGAAAATTTTCTGATTCTGATGTGATTTTCATTTCTAACTAAGTACCCTATTTATAGGAAATTGCCAAAATGCCAGTTCTGACCAAACTTGCAACCAGTGGCTATTACCTCTATGAAAATTAAACGCACACCACTTTGAATTCAGCATTATACTCCACAAAAAAATAAGAGTGGGGCCCACCCATGTTTTTAATAAAAATATTTATTCCTAAACTTCAATAATTAATAATAAATAGCCCTTTTGTAAGACTCCGAATTTTATGAAATAAAAGTATTCAATCATTATTATTATTATTATTATTCAGTAACTGGTTAAATTGTAAATGGTTAAAGTTAAGGGTGATATATGCAAATTTTAAAAAGTAAGCAAGTTGACATTAAATATTCGTTGTGTCGGAGAATATTCGTTTGGTCGGAAAATATTCTTTTTGTCGGAGAATATCCGTACGACGGCGTAGTCTTTGGTGGACTCCACAACAGAATAATTGTCGAATGAAGAAAACGACAAAAATGATGAATATCTTTGGCCTGTAGTGCAAAGATGAACTATTAATAAATATCTTTGGCCTGCAGTACAAAGATAAACTATTGATGAATATCTTTGGCTTGTAGTGCAAAGATGAGCTATTGATGAATGTCTTTGGCCTGTAGTGCAAAGATGAATGATTAATTATTGAATATCTTTGACACGTAGTGAAAAGATGAATTGATTAGCATGATTATGAACAGTAACTGTGTTTTAGTATAACCATGATCTTTGGTGTTTAAGGTAAAGACATGTGATAAAAATTATCTTCGTCCTAGGAGCGAAGAGGAATTTGACAACATAATTATGACTATAAATTATTCACATGATTGTGGACAGGAACTATTGATTGATGTTACAGGGATAAAATATTATTGTGGACTTCTAACATAGATAAGATAATAGAAATTATGGTCTTTTTGACTCTTCTAATGGATTGTTCGTTCCGCTCCAATTATGATTGAAAAGTTTTATCACCTACTATACGTTCTAAATCTCTAATTTATTACTGGCGAATGCTATTGACAATTTGATTATCTTTAGCCATGATATTCGTTTTCGGGCTATTTGTGCTCACCCTTTTGCTTCACAATTCCTTTCAGGTAATAAGAGTGTAGCCGGGTCGAGCGGGGATAACAGGGGAATAGAACGATGATCTATAACTGTTGAAGTTTTCCACTAAACCGTATGAAAATAATTTTACTATGAACTTTAGACGTGTGTATCGTATTTTATATGTTATTTAACAGTTGATTTTGGTGAACCAAATAGGGTGAGGTGAACCCAACTTTGGAAGGGTGTTTTATCACTATCATACAAGATGTCTGACCACGTACGACTTCATGTTATCATAAGACATGGTTGTGCACAACCGCTTGTTGATTATATCTTTGGGCACTACCTATATAATCTTGGAGTACGGTTGAAATATAATTCTCAGTTTGAGACAGTGAAGATAATCATATGGCAAGAGAAGACCCACCATTGGAATGAACAAGCTAGTAATCTTTTTATTTTTCTTTGGGGTCTATTGGGTCAACCAAAGTTAATTCTCAAGTTCTACGATATCTATTATAACTTTAGATGCATGGTCGCCCATCTACGAAGGTATCCTTGAGTATTTTCCAAAGATTTTAATTCCTAAAATAGTTATTGATTGTACCTTTATGTAACGTATCATTGATAAGGAGTATGGGTACTGTATTTATATTAAAACTCACACTTTATGTGTGGTCATATTATGCACAATAATTGGATATAAAAGATTTGTATTTGGATTTTGTACCATATATTTCTTGGCGACCCAGAATAGGTGGGTTCTGGATTGAACTTATTTTTGGGGTGTCACAAATGGTATCAGAGCTTAGAGATATGGTCGCTGGTGGAGATATGAGTCTAGAACTAAGAGTGGAGAGACGAGTAATATACTTCGCTAGTGTGTGACTTATCTAAGCTGAATTTTCTTACTTAATAAATTGACAAATTGTGATATGTTAATTAACCTTTGTTTTGAAGCTGTCTTCTAGAATGAGCAATGGAGAAATAATGATACAGAAAAAATGACCGGGGAGATAGAATCTAGAATGAAAGAAAGGTATTCTCACATCTTCGAGTTACCAGGTACGTAAATTTCGGGGACGAAATTTTATAAGGAGGGGAGATTGTAAGACCCCGAATTTTATGAAATAAAAGTATTCAATTTTTTATTATTATTATTATTCAATAATGGTTAAATTTATAAAAAGGTTAAAGTTAAGGGTGATATATTTAATTTTACAAAGTAAGGAAGTTGACATAAAATATTCGTAGTGTCGGGAAATATTCGTTTGGTCGGGAAATATATTTTTTATCAGAGAATATTCGTACGACGTCATAGTCTTTGGTGGACCCCACAACGGAATAATTGTCGGATGAAAAAAACGACAAGAATGAGTTTTCTAAAAAAAATAACAGCGTAGTTGTTACCGTTTAAACTGTTGAAATACCCGGCGGTTAAAATACAGTAATACGCGGTGTTGCACAGTAGCACACTGTATTGCACAGTAATTCTAATTATTGATTCTTACGTAATAAGTTGCTACTCAATAATTGTTACAGTAATTACTGTTCAATATTTTATATTATTGACTCAATAATTGCTACGTTGATAATTGCAATATTTTATTGATTAAATTGTTGCTGCGTTGATATTTCATATTATTGATTCAATAATTATCATTGAAAAGTATTCAAATTATCAAATAAATAATTCATATTATTAGAATAATATAATTAGATAGAATTATTGGTAATGTCTAAGGAAGTTCTGTCTAGGAGGGGTTATTTAATTGCGCGCCAGTAAAGAGAAATTCTTATCGAAAGACCCCCTCTCTTCTTGGAACGATATGATTGTCAATATTGTGAGTTATAATATTAATAATGAATAATTGTTAAAATATTAAAAATGAGTTTATTGAAGATAAATGAATTACAAAAGTTAAGGGAGAATAATACAAACTTGAAAAACTTTAGGGGTACTAAAGTGTAATAAGTTAACCAATCCATGTGAACTTGAATCAACCAATCAGAGAAGAGATGATGCAAGCATGATATAAGCATTAAATCATCTTTAAAGAAACACAAAGATGATGTAAGGATGATATCATCATCATGATGTCATTATGATGTCATGATGATGTCACCTGGACTAAAGTGCAATTAATGAGGTACTAAACTGTAATAAGTCGAGCCCCTAACGTGCAATATCGAAACTATGATTTCTTATAAATAGAAGATAAGTTCTTTTTTCATTTTCACCAATTCACTAAGACTCACAAGAGAATCTATAGAGAGTGAAACTATAGAGAAAGAAGAAGAGTATTTTGCTACTTCACTATTGCAGTATCCAATTTCCTACTAAGGTAATGAATGGTAAGGGATATTATTTTCTTGTAAGGGATGATAAAGGATATTATTTTTCTTGTAAGGGATATTATTTTTCTAGTAAAGGGTATTATTTCTTTCGTATTCGTGAAGAGAGTTTTTTTCTTTCAATACATCGTATGAGTTGTTATTCCATTCTTTATTATTCCGTTGGAATAACCCGTCTACGTGGATTACCACATCCATGGTGAAATTCTGTTGTTATTCTATTCTTTATTATTCTGTGAGAATAACCTGTCGGCGCGGACTACCGCCTGACTGATGAATAACCCTTCGTAGTCATTTGTTATTAAATTGTGGAAATGATATGTCGACACGGACTACCGCATGACGGGTGAAAATTCATTTGCAGTTTCGTATGATGTTTTATTTCAGATTCCTAACTCTTAACTTACTACGGTAAGTATTGATTCTATTATTCGTGAAATGATCAGAAATTTTCTTGAGTTTTGCGCTTCATCTAGTATCATTTCACCAGAATAATTTTCTGAACTTTCTCGTGAATTTTTTTTTCGTTGAGTTAATATTCACGAGGTACTATTCACAGTAAAAAATAAATAAATATTTTTGTCCAAATTATCTTTGATTTTTGAATCTTACTCTTGAAATTAGTTCCATGTTTTGATCATATTGTTCTTACTATGTCTACTCATTATATATAACATTTTTATAATCACGGTGATGAAAGTTCTCTTTGACTTGAGTGTAAAGATGAGTAGATTATTGGTACGACCATGACTAGGGGTTCTCTTTGGCCAGTAGTACAAAGATGAATTGTTGACTGGTATGATCATAACCATTGAGTTTACAATTGAATATCTTTAGCTTAAGTGCAGAGGTGAATTGATAACATGGTTATAAATGTTGTTTCTATAAATTCTGAAATGATTAAATATTTTGTTGAGATTTGAATATTTTTGGCCCGTAGTGCAAAGATGAGTTGTTGATTTATGAATATTTTTGGCCTGTAGTGCAAAGATGAACTATTGATGAATATCTTTGGCCTGTAGTGCAAAGATGAGCTATTGATGAATGTCTTTGGCCTGTAGTGCAAAGATGAATGATTAATGATTGAATATCTTTGGCACGTAGTAAAAAGATGAATTGATTAGCATGATTATGAACAGGAACTGTGATTTGGTATAACCATGGTCTTTGGTGTTTCTGGTAAAGACATGTAATGAAAATTATCTTCGTCCTAGGAGCGAAGAGGAATTTAGCAACACAATTATGACTATGAATTATTCACATGATTGTGGATAGAAACTGTTGATTGATGTTACAGAGATAAAACATTGTTGGTGGACTTTTAACATGGAGAAGATAATAAACATTATGGTCTATTTGACTCTTCTAATGGATTGTTCGTTCCGCTGCAACTATGGTTGAAAAGTTTTATCATCTACCATACGTTCTAAATCTCTAATTTATTACTGGCGAATGCTATTGATAATTTGATTACATTTGTCATGATATTTGTTACTGGGCTATTTGTGCTCACCCTTTTGCTTCACAATTCCTTTCAGGTAATAAGAGTATAGTCGGGTCGAGCGAGGATAACAGGGGAATAGAATGATGATCTATAACTGTTGAAGTTTCCCACTAAACAGTATGAAATAATTTTACTGTGAACTTTGAACGTGTGTGTCATATTTTATATGTCATTTAACAGTTAATTTTGGTGAACCAAATAGGGTGAGTGATAAGTGGTTTTAGTACCGCTTATTTGAATCCTTTGTAACTCATTCTGTGGCTTAAACTCAAGTAATCCCGTGTGTTTAAGGTGTTTTTGTTCTGTTTTGTAGTTTTCTTATTTAGGAACTCTCCGAGTGCAAATTGAGCGTAAAAGGCCAAAAGTATGCTAAATGGAGCAATGCACTGAAAACGGCTCAAGGCATGAGGATTTCATGCGGAAGAGGCATAATAGCATGATGTTATACTGCTGCAAAAGAAGGCAAGAAGGCAAGAACGGATTAAGAAAACAAGCCAGCAGTAGCAAAAAAATGCATGAACAACTGAAATGCAGAGTCCGCGCCGCAGCGCCAACCACAGTATAAAACCTTGCGCCACAGCGCCAAAGCATGCTGAATTCTCTGGAGAGTCGCGCCGCAGCGCCGACTTCTCCCCTTTCCCTCGTGCCGCAGCGCCAGCCAGCAACTGGGCCGCAGCGCTAAGGATTCGCGCCGCAACGCCGGTCTTCACTCTGCTCGCGCCGCAGCACCGGCTTGCCACGCCGCAGCGCCACCTCCGGTGCCCTGTTTTCTCCTTTCTTTCATGACCTACGTATAAATAGAAAGGGAGGGAGACGGATACATATATACAGAGACGGATAGAGAGATCGATAGAGAGCCCTTAGAACGGCCTTAAGCCGAGTTTTTCCTTTCCTTTTATTTTTCTGTTGTTAGATTAGGAGTAGAGTTAGCTTAGATTAGGGAGAATTTTGGTTTTCTTGGAGCAACAAGAGCAAGAAGCGACACGGATCGAAAATCTTGAAAGGAGCGGATTGCTTGGAGATGGAGGGGCTTTGACAGAGTTTCTTCTTATCTATTTAATTCCTCTACATAAGTGTTGTCTTAATTGCTACTTATATTTTGTTTATTAGCTATGAACTAAATATTTGCTCTAAGATTATAATGGAACCCTTTTGTTATTTGAATTAACTGTCTTATCTCTTTGGTTGGCACCATATGGTTTGGACTAATATATTCGTGCTTAATGATTCTCGCTAAGACATTAGTGAGATTTTGGTAATCTGCATGATATTGAAAGAAGGATTGTAGGTTTACACCTATATATATTGGCATGTGATTATGGGTTTCGACTGCATGATTTGTGCATAAAATAGACATATCTCTGTGTGCCACGTGTGACCTAAAGAGAACTTATGCTTTAATCCTTTTTAGGTTAATTCACATAGACATATGTAGGATTATCACTTAGCTTGGACGTTCATCTATGTTCTATTCCCTAACGGGTGGATTAGGAGAGGAACAGTTCATGCATACCTCTACAGAGGTGTACGAGCACCTTTGTGTTCTTGGTCGACAAACTGTCGTGACCATTAAACCAGAGAGAGAAGGGTAGGAAGTTTGATTAAACATAAAATGCCAGGTGTTCGACGGAATGCCTGTGCGGGGTGAATTTATAACCTTAGCTTGTAATTCCTTTGATTTACATTCGTTATCCATTTACTTACTATGATAATTAGTTTCAATTCAATTTCTTTACTGCTGTTTAAATAAGACTGAGACGATTATATGCTAGTGATTTGGCAACCCTTTATCCATCAATTCCTCGTGGGAACGATATCTTACTTTCACTTTATTACTTGTGGTCCGCGTATACTTGCGCGTTTATTGTCGATATATAAATCGGGCAACAGTGAGGTGAACCCAACTTTGGAAGAGTGTTTTGCCACTATCATACAAGATATCTGACCATGTACGACTTTATGTTATCATAAGACATGGTTGTGCACAACCGCTTGCTGATTATATCTTTGGGCACTACCTATATAATCTTGGAGTACGGTTGAAATATAATTCTCAGTTTGAGACAGTGAAGATAATCATATGACAAGAGAAGACCCACCATTGGAATGAACAAGATAGTAATCTTCTCATTTCTCTTTGGGGTCTATTGGGTCAACCAAAGTTAATTCTCAAGTTCTATGATATCTATTATAACTTAGATGCATGGTCGCCCGTGTACGAAGGCATCCTTGAGTATTTTCCAAATATTTTAATTCCTAAAATAGTTATTGATTGTACCTTTATGTAACGTATCATTGATAAGGAGTGTGGGTACTGTATTTATATTAAAACTCACACTTTATGTGTGGTCGTATTATGCACGACAATTGGATATAAAAGATTTGTATTTGAATTTTATACCATATATTTCTTGGCGACCCAGAATAGGTGGGTTATGGATTAAACCTATTTTGGGGGCGTCACAAATGGTATCAGAGCTTAGGGATATGGTCGTTGGCGAAGATATGAATCTAGAGTTAGGAGTGGAGAGACGAGTAATATACTTCGCTAGTGTGTGACTTACCTAAGCTGAATTTTCTTACTTAATAAATTGACAAATTGTGATATGTTAATTAACCTTTATATTGAAGTTGTCTTCTAGAATGAGCAATGGAGAAATAATGATACAAAAGAAATGACCGGGGAGATAGAATCTGGAATAAAAGAAAGGTATTCTTACATCTTCGAGTTATCAGGTACGTAAATTTCTGGGATAATTTTATAAGGAGGGAAGATTGTAAGACCCCGAATTTTATGAAATAAAAGTATTCAATTTTTATTTTTATTATTATTATTATTATTATTATTATTATTATTATTCAGTAATGGTTAAATTGATAAAAGGTTAAAGTTAAGGGTGATATATGTAAATTTTACAAAGTAAAGAAGTTGACATAAAATATTCATTGTGTCGTAGAATATTCGTTTGGTCGGGAAATATTCTTTTTATCGGAGAATATCCGTACGACGGCATAGTCTTTGGCAACGGAACAACTGTCGGATGAAGAAAACGACAAGAATGAGTTTTCTAAAAAAATAATGGCGTAGTTGTTACCGTTAGAACTATTGAAATACCCGGTGGTTAAAATACAATAATACGCGGTGTTGCACAGTAGCACATGGTATTGCACAGTAATTCTAATTACTGATTCTTACGTAATAAGTTGCTACTCAATAATTGTTATAGTAATTACTGTTTAATATTTTATATTATTGACTCAATAATTGCAACATTGATAATTGCATAATATTTTATTGATTAAATAGTTGCTACGTTGATATTTCATATTATTGATTCAATAATTGTCATTGCACAGTATTTCAAATTATCAAATCAATAATTAATATTATTGAAATAATATTATTAGATAGCATTATTGGCAATGTCTAAGAAAGTTTTGCCTAGGAGGGGTTATTTAATTACGCGCCAGTAAGGAGAAATCCTTATCGAAAGACCCCCTCTTTCCTTGGAACGATCTGATTGTCAATATTGTGAGTTATAATATCAATAATGAATAATTGTTGAAATATTACAATTGGGTTTATTGAAGATAAGTGAATTACAAAAGTTAAGGGGCAATAATGCAAACTTGGAAAACTTTAAGGGTACCAAAGTGTAATATGTTAACCAATCCATGCGAACTTGAATCAACCAATCAGAGAAGAGATGATGCAAGCATGATGTAAACATTAAATCATCCTTAAAGAAACACAAAGATAATGTAAGGATGATATCATCATCATGATTTCATGATGATGTCACGTGAACTAAAATGCAATTAATGAGGTACTAAACTGTAATAAGTCGAGCCCCTAACGTGCAATATCGAAACTATGATTTTCTATAAATAGAAGATTAGTTCTTCTTTCATTTTCACCAATTCACTAAGACTCACAAGAGAATCTATAGAGAGAGAAACTATAGAGAGAAAGAAGAAGAGTATTTTGCTACTTCAATATTGCAGTATCCAATTTTCTACTAAGGCAATGGATGGTAAGGGATATTATTTTCTTGTAAAGGATGGTAAGGGATATTATTTTTCTTGTAAGGGATATTATTTTTTTGGTAAGAGATATTATTTCTTTCGTATTCATGAAGAGAGTTATTTTTTTTCAATACATCGTAATTGTTGTTATTCCATTCTTTATTATTCTGTTGGAATAACTTGTCTACGCGGATTACCGCATTCATGGTGAAATCCTGTTATTATTCCATTCTTTATTATTATGTGGGAATAACTTGTCGGCGCGGACTACCGCCTGGCTGGTGAATAACCCTTCGTATTCATTTGTTATTAAATTGTGGAAATGATCTGTCAGCGCAGACTACCGCCTAACGGGTGAAAATCCATTTGTAGTTTTGTATGTTGTTTCATTTCAGATTCCTAACTCTAAACTTACTTCGGTAAGTATTGATTCTACAATTCCTAAAATGATCATAAATTTTCTTAAGTTTTGCGTTTCATCTAGTATCATTTCACCGGAATAATTTTCAGAACTTTCTCGTGATTTTTTTTCCGTTGAGTTACTATTCACGAGTTGCTATTCACGAGTTACTATTCATAAGTTTACTATTCATGAGTTACTATTCACAGGATACTATTCACGGTAAAAAATAAATAATTTTTGTTTGTCCAAATTATCTTTGATTTTTGAATATTATTCTTGAAATTAGATCCATGTTTTGATCATATTGTTCTTACAATGTCTATTCATTAATATAACATTTTTATAATCATGGTGATGAAAGTTTTCTTTGACTTGAGTGTAAAGATGAGTAGATTATTTGTATGACCATAACTAGGGGTTCTCTTTAGCCAGTAGTGTAAAGATGAATTGTTGACTGGTATGATCATGACTTTTAAAATTGAATATCTTTAGCTTAAGTGCAGAGATGAATTAATTAACATGGTTATAAATGTTATTTCTATAAATTCTGAAATGATTAAATATTTCGTTGAGAATTGAATATCTTTGGTCGTAGTGCAAAGATGAGCTGTTGATTTATGAATATATTTAGCCTATAGTGCAAAGATGAACTATTGATGAATATCTTTGGCCCGTAGTTCAAAGATGAGTAATTGATGAATGTCTTTGGCCTGTAGTGCAAAGATGAATGATTAATGATTGAATATATTTGGCATGTAGTGAAAAGATAAATTGATTAGCATTATTATGAACAGGAACTGTGATTTGGTATAACAATGATCTTTGATGTTTCAGGTAAAGACAGGTGATGAAAATTATCTTCGTCCTAGGAATGAAGAGGAATTTACCAACACAATTATAACTATGAATTATTCACATGATTGTGGACAGGAACTATTGATTGATGTTACAGAGATAAAATATTGTTGGTGGACTTTTAACATGGATAAGATAATAGACATTATGGTTTATTTGACTCTTCTAATGGATTGTTCGTTCCGCTGCAACTATGGTTGAAAAGTTTTATCATCTACCATACGTTCTAAATCTCTAATTTATTGCTGACGAATGTTATTAAAAATTTGAATATCTTTAGTTATGATATTCATTACTGGGCTACTTGTGCTCACCCGTTTGCTTCACAGTTCCTTTCAGGTAATAAGAGTGTAGCCGGGTCGAGCGGGGATAACAGGGAAATAGAACGAGAATCTATAACTGTTAAAGTTTCCCACCAAACCGTACGGAAATAATTTTATGGAGATTTTAAATGTGTGTGTCATATTTTATACGTCATTTAACAGTTGATTTTGGTGAACCAAATAGGGTGAGGTGGACCCAACTTTGGAAGGGTGTTTTGCCACTATCATACAAGATGTCTAACCACGTACGACTTCATGTTATCATAAGACATGGTTGTGCACATCCGCTTGCTGATTATATTTATGGACACTACCTATATAATCTTGGAGTACGGTTGGAATATAATTCTCAGTTTGAGACAGTGGAGATAATCATATGACAAGAGAAGACCCACCATTGAAATGAGCAAGATAGTAATCATCTCATTTTTCTTTGGTGTCTATTGGGTCAACCAAAGTTAATTCTCAAGTCCTACGATATCTATTATAGCTTAGATGCATGGTCGCCCGTGTAAGAACGTTTCCTTTAGTATTTTCAAAGATTTTAATTCCTAAAACAATTATTGATTTTTCATTTATGTAACGTATCATTGATAAGGAGTGTGGGTACTGTATTTATATTAAAACCCACACTTTATGTGTGGTCGTATTATGTACGACAATTGGATATAAAAGATTTGTATTTGGATTCTGTACCATGTATTTCTTGGCGACACAAAATAGGTGGGTTGTAGATTGAACTTATTTTGGGGGCGTCACAAATGATATCAGAGCTTAGGGTTATGGTCGCTGGCGGAGATATGCGTCTAGAACTAGGAGGGAAAAGACGAGTAATATACTTCGCTAGTGTGTGACTTACCTAAGCTGAATTTTCTTACTTAATAAATTGACAAATTGTGATATGTCAATTAACCTTTATTTTGAAGGTGTCTTCTAGAATGAGCAATGGAGAAATAATGATACAGAAGAAATGACTGGGGAGATAGAATCTAGAATGAAAGAAAGGTATTCTCACATCTTCGGGTTACCAGGTACGTAAATTTTGGGGACGAAATTTCATAAGGAGCGGAGATTGTAAGACCCCGAATTTTATGAAATAAAAGTATTCAATTATTATTATTATTATTATTATTATTATTATTATTATTATTATTATTATTATTATTCAGTAATGGTTAAATTGATAAAAGGTTAAAGTTAAGGGTTATATATATAAATTTTACAAAGTAAAGAGGTTGGCAAAAAATATTTGTTGTGTCGGAGAATATTCGTTTGGTCGAAAAATATTCTTTTGTCGGAGAATGTCCGTACGACGGCATAGTCTTTGGCAACGGAATAACTGTCGGATAAAAGAAAACGATAAGAATGAGTTTTCTAAAAAAATAACGGTGTAGTTGTTACCGTTAAAATTGTTAAAATACCCGGTGGTTAAAATACAGTAATACACGGTGTTGCACAGTAGCACACAGTATTGCATAGTAATTCTAATTATATATTCTTACGTAATAAGTCACTACTCAATAATTATTGTAATAATTACTGTTCAATATTTTTTTTATTGACTCAATAATTGATACATTGATAATTGCATAATATTTTATTAATTAAATAGTTGCTACGTTGATATTTCATATTATTGAGTCAATAATTATCATTGCACAGTATTTCAAATTATCATATCAATAATTCATATTATTGGAATAATATTATTAGATAGCATTATTGACAATGTCTAAGGAAGTTCTGTCTAGGAGGGGTTATTTAATTGCACGCCAGTAAGGAGAAATCCTTATCGAAAGACCCCCTCTTTCCTTGAAACGATCTGATTGTCAATATTGTGAGTTATAATATCAATAATGAATAATTGTTAAAATATTAAAAATGGGTTTATTGAAGATAAGTGAATTACAAAAGTTAAGGGGGAATAATGCAAACTTGGAAAACTTTAGGGGTACCAAAGTGTAATAAGTTAACCAATCCATGCAAACTTGAATCAACAAATCAGAGAAGAGATGATGCAAGCATGATGTAAGCATTAAATCATCCTTAAAGAAACACAAAGATGATGTAAGGATGATATCATCATGATGATGTCATGATGATGTCACCTGGACTAAGGTGCAATTAATGAGGTACTAAACTGTAATAAGTCGAGCCCCTAACGTGCAATATCGAAACTATGGTTTCCTATAAATAGAAGATTAGTTCTTCTTTCATTTTTACCAATTCATTAAGACTCACAAGAGAATCTATAGAGAGAGAAACTATAGAGAGAAAGAAGAAGAATATTTTGCTACTTCAATATTGTAGTATCCAATTTCTACTAAGTAAATGGATGGTAAGGGATATTATTTTCTTGCAAGGGATGGTAAGGGATATTATTTTTCTTGTAAAAGATATTATTTTTCTGGTAAAGGGTATTATTTCTTTCGTATTTTATGAAGAGAGTTATTTTTCTTTCAATACATCGTATGGGTTGTTATTTCATTCTTTATTATTCTGTTGGAATAACCTGTCTACGCGGATTACCGCATACATGGTGAAATCCTATTGTTATTCTATTCTTTATTATTCTGTAGGAATAACCTTTCGACGCAGGCTACCGCCTGATTGGTGAATAACCCTTCGTATTGATTTGTTATTAAATTGTGGAAATGATCTGTCGGCGCGGACTACCGCCTAACGGGTGAAAATCCATTTGCAGTTTCGTATGATTTTTCATTTTAGATTCCTAACTCTAAACTTACTACGGTAAGTATTGATTCTATAATTCCTAAAATGATCAGAAATTTTCTTGAGTTTTGCGCTTCATCTAGTATCATTTCACCAGAATAATTTTCTGAACTTTCTCGTGAATTTTTTTTTCGTTGAGTTACTATTCACGAATTACTATTCACGGGATACTATTCACGGTAAAAAATAAATAATTTTTTTTGGGTCCAAATTATCTTTGATTTTTGAATCTTGAAATTAGATCCATGTTTTGAATGTTCTTACTATGTCTATTCATTATATATAACATTTTTATAATCATGGTGATGAAAGTTCTCTTTGACTTGAGTGTAAAGATGAATAGATTATTGGTACGACCATGACTAGGGGTTCTCTTTGGCCAGTAGTACAAAGATGAATTGTTGACTGGTATGATAATAACCATTGAGTTTACAATTGAATATCTTTAGCTTAAGTGTAGATGTGACACCCCCAAATTCGGTACTTCCATTTCCACAGTAATTGGTGTTCACGAAATAAATATCATCTATCTATCTACCCATAATAACTGTAAACCATATAAAAGATAGAAATAAATCCTTACAACATCTGAATAATAATAATACAATCCCAAGTTAAACTAACCTTAAACATCTGTGCGGAATCATAAACAAATAAGTCTTAAACAATAACATTAACTCAAGTCTTAAACAAATACATCGTCAAATAAAAATACAGGTCTTCGTCACTTTCTAACTTTGCCCTTGCCTTTACTAGTGGAAGGTTCATCAGTTCTTTCGTTCTTAACTGCAATGTTATTATTAAGCAAGAGTGATCACAAATGCCCACAAGTATAAAAATGAAATAACAGTATAATAATATGCGAATAAATCAAAGACATCTGAATAAAAGCTCAACTTTTGAATCAAGAGTGAATAACAAGAATCAAAAGAATTCTGAGGGTCATAAGACCTTGAACTATGTCCTAGGTTAACAAGGATTATACTTGAAACCTTTAACAGTCATAAGACTATGGACCTTCTTCTCGTACTTAGGGGAATCAGCCCTTAGTACCATACTGTGCACAATATCTTAACGCTAAAGCGTAAATAATCCCCTATACAGGGTTGTTCATCTCAGTTTGACATTCGAGTCCGCACCCAAGGAAGTTTGGTTTGGATAATTCATCAAGGGTTTTGAAATTTAGAACGCCCATCAACTATGGACTAATTGAATCATTAAGGGTTCACTAGTCTAATAAGGTTCAACAATAGTGATATTCAATTTGAATAATAATAATCTCAAAACGTATACAATAGGACAATTATTGTATAACTGAATCATGCTTTGAAAAGATAATCAATCTTTAATATAACATTTGAACTTGAATAATAGAATTGATAATTTACTCGAGGTAAATAATAAACTTGAACAATAATGACAAGTAGGGTTAGGAAACTTGCTCAAATTTAAGAGTTTAAGTTTAGGAAACTTGCCTCGCGCGTATATTATACTTTAACTAAGAACGTTCTTTGAATTAAATCCTACATACCATACATATACACAATACCAGTTAATTATAAATTAATTAATCAACGTAAACTCATTCTCGTTGTCTACTTTAATTATCGAATATACTTAGTCAATTTATCTCATTATCACATAATTTGTACTTCATGAATAATAATCTAGTTAGGAATTCAATAATTTAAATCACATGTAATTATGTTATTTACATGTTTAAACAACTATTTTTATCATCACATTATTCTTATATCATATTTGCATGTTCATTACATCAATTCACTAACACTTGTTAGACTTTAATATTTTAAAAATCTTATTTCTGAATTTTCTAGAGAGTGGCGTTGCGGCACCACTGATACACGTGATCGTCGCGCTGCAGCGCGGTGGCGCTGCAGCCGAACACTTGACGCTGTAGCGCTGTGGCGCCGTGGTTTGAGTCTTGGCGCTGCTGTGTGATGGCGCTGCGGCGCGGGATCTCAGTTCTAAAGTTGGCGCCGCAGCGCGAGACTCCAGATTCTGTTTCCCAGTTCGCGAAGAACACAGAGTTCAACGAAAAGAACACTAAATAATCATTAATTTCACTAATTTAACATACCCACATGTTAATATTCACATATAATCATTACCCAACATCTGTAAAGTAATTTTAACCCATTAAAACACATAATCACAGAATTAAATCTTGTAAAATTGGACTGTTCTTGATGTTCTTGAAGTTAATGAACAAAATCATAAATTTAACACTATGAATTCATTATAACACCGAATCCGTCCGTTTAAGGCTTGGTCTCTTCGTATCAACATGCATAATAATGTAGGAGTGTAAAATTTAGGGATAATATACGATCACTACATAAAATTTCACGTATAAGGCCATAAGACCAAAACCCAAACTCTGTAATTTTGCAGCAATCATATACGACATAAAATTATGAATTGATGATATGGAATCATGCAATATATATATATATATATATATATATATATATATATATATATATATATATATATATATATATATATAAAACACATATATTCACAAAAGCCTAACAAATTCCCATCATAAAACTTTACAGTACTTAAAAACCATATGTATAAAAACTTAAACACGTAAAAGTAGAAATTGAGTTTGGGAGAAATTACCCAGAGTATAAACTAATGGAAGAGATGATCAGTGGTGATTCTTTCATAAGTAATTGATAATTATACACTCAAGCTTTTCTCTCAAATTTCTCAATCTTTCTCTCTGTGAACTCTAAAGACTTAGGAAAAAAATGAAAGAAAAGGAGACGTCTTATTCAATGAACTGACGCGTTGTGGTCAGTTATCCAATCATGGGTAACTGACCCCAACTCCCAATAAGGCCTTGTTTGGATAGAAAGAAAAAGTTTTCAAATCATTTAATTTAATAAAGCTTTATTATGTAGTTTAATTCATGTCACACTCCTTTATAAAAATAAATTCAATATTTTATTTAATTTATTTTAAATATAATATACTAAATTCTCATAAATTCACATAGTCACATAAATAATTTTCTCATTAATAAATAATGTTAAATTATTAAATCTCTAATTAATTATTACATTAATTAAAATAACATGACTTATTAAATATTTCTTTTAATACTATAAGCTCACATAATCACATACTTCGAATAATAAAATTTTTCACATTAATTTAATAAATGTAACATATATAATTAAATTAATCTACCATAACTGTATCAATTAATTATTTAATCCAATAATTAAATCATCAAAAATATTTATTTAATTCAATAAATATTAGAAATTAATTACAAAAATCTCGTTCGTCACATCTTTCCCCCCTTAAAAGGATTCTGTCCCCAGAATCACGACTCAATAAATTCGATCCGTTACATTCTACCCCCTTACAAAGATTCTGTCCCCAGAATCGCAGACACAATTTTAACACATAACTTAGAGAAATCTTTCATCATTTTATCTAAATATAGATTTTATATTTCATACTACATTCCTTACAAATTCTAGGTTTCATTTCATAACTTTCACTTGAACGCAATTATATTTGAGTATTATATTCTTAACCCATTCATTTCCTTTTCTAAGGATCGCTATCATAAACACTCGGGATATTACATTCACCCTTTCTTCTAAGAATTTCGTCCTCGAAATTTTATTTATTAATCTTTATACATTCAATCTATCAAAGTAGATTTTACGTCACTACTTCATTCATTCATTGATTTCTATAACCACTTTCTTTTCACAAATATCATTCTACAATTATTAAATTTTTCTATTAAAAGTTTCACATTACTCTTTGATAACTCACATCCTTCTCACTTCAAAATTTCTTTTCTCATTTATTCAACACATTCATCATTCAGTGTCATATTCTACGACTTACTTCTTTCTAAGGAATACTTTCCTTTTTCAATTCCATCTTGCAAAATAACAAGAGTCCTCCACAATTGTTCAATAATTGGGAAGTAGTATGAATAACTCAGAAATTTAAAAGATTTCAAATCATGCTGAGGGTCACAAGACCATGAACTCTATTCTCTAGGTTTAATAGTGCTTCACCCCCGGTTCTTCACACTTTAAACCCTCTTTGGCAGAATGTTTATCAATCACAAAGACTGAAAACACCCTCCGCAAGTACTCTAGGTGATCAACCTATTGTACATGTATTGTATACAAATATTTCAGCGCAAAGTATAAAACTAAGCGCAACCCCTAGTAATAGGGTTGTTCATCTCAGCTTTTCAATATCTGAATCCGCACCAAAATAATTTGGTTTGGCATAACTTCTCAAGAAACTCTTAAATTTCATGAACATCTTTCAATATTTGTCTAGCTGAATCAAATAGCATAGACCTCTACAACAATTCAGACATCAACCAAAATATACATATACATACATACATATGTATTCTCATATCTTAAAGAAATCTCAAAAATCTTTTTATGACGTCATGATACCGCACTGTATTTACAGTCCGTTAAAGATTTCATCATTTGGTGATTTTATCATACTACATCGTACCATAGTGGGCTGACGATTCTTAGATCACATCCAACACTAAGTAATACTGCATTGATGACTACATCATTTTTATCATCTTTGCATCAGGTTACATGATGCATTAATGATGTAAAATACATTTTGATATATTGCAAATCATTTTTGTCTAGCCGAAACAATTAGCATAGACATACAAATAATGGTATTGTTGTTAAAACTCATTGGTTCCATCATTTGATCCAATGTTTTTCAAAAAAATAAAAGTGTAAACATCAGCACGAAGTCAATAAATTTTGAAACTCTAGCATAGCTAGTAGATTTAGAATACCTATGCTTCCACCATTAACTCCACTTTCTATAATGATCCATTGCTTAATAGGTCTATCTATTCCTATTATCCTCAATACTCCATTTACATTTATATATACCCAGTTCGTCAAACTTACCACACGTTATGAGTTCAGGAACTTGTCATAATCATATGAGTTTAAGAACTTATCCTAGTCAGACCATAGGCGTCCATTCGTTGAGGGGTTCAAATATATACCATATAATTATGAGTCACGAACCTACCATAAGTATGAGTTTTAAGAACTCGCACTTAACCTTATAATATTCTCTAACTATACTCTACCTATCTGTTATACACATGAGAGAAGAATCACCTTCTCAACAGGCATATAGCAAATAGCGCGACACAAATATTCCAATGATTATCAATGTGATAAACTGAGTGCAAGCACAAAACCCTCGCCCATACAAAGATTTATACAACTCAGCCATCACATGAGTCCTCAATTGAAATCTCACCTAACTCTATCTTACTCTTAACTTGCTCTTTGCTCGATACGAATTCCTCGTATCACATTATCTATAACTCCCCATGAGTTATCTCGTACTTTTTCATAATACACCATCTTCATAGCATCAAGCTATAATCATTTAAACATTAAAAACCATCTTCCTTTTATAACTTAAACAGATAACGTCGTGATCTTATTCTATAATCATCTCATTTATAAAAAAATTTCTTAACTCGTGATCTTGGCTTTTGGAGTTAGGAAACTCCTATTTCTTATCTTTATATCTCTTAGATTCTTCTTTGAATCTTCTTGTTTATATAACAATTCTTACTTTAAGAATTTTCAACTTCATTTACATCGCTTCAAATTTCACTCAAGTTACACAATTTCATCACACGTGTCCATTTTCTACACTTGGTACACATCGAGTCTCTAACAGTTTCAATATGGTACGCTGAGTGATTTCCCACAAACAACCAACAAACTAGGTTCCGAGTTGCTAGTTCGTATATACCTCCGCTCTATGAAGGAATCGTTTAGCCCAGATATCATACATCAACTATTAAAGAGTACAATTGCACCATACTTAAAATATAAATTTCTATTCTTAACTTCTTTATCATCCTCTTTTTATAGACACTGTCTATTTACCATCACCTTACATCCTTATTATTGGAGTTGGGTAACCCCACATTCATATTCCTTATAACTCTTGCGAGATTCTTCTTTGAATCCTCTTTCGCATGTTTTAAATCCTTATTGATCAAACTCTATTTGAGCTTATTCGTTCATTATCTTCACCTCCCATCTCTAAGGTTATAGCCTAAGGTACTCTTACCTAAGGTTTCTAACCTATCAACTTTGATACCAACCTATGACACCCCCAAATCCGGTACTTTCATTTCCACAGTATTTGGTGTTCACGAAACAAATATCATCTATCTATCTACCCATAATAACTGTAAACCATATAAAAGATAGAAATAAATCCTTACAACATCTGAATAATAATAATACAATCCCAGGTTAAACTAACCTTAAACATCTGTGCGGAATCATAAACAAATAAGTCTTAAACAATAACATTAACTCAAGTCTAAAACAAATACATTGTCAAATAAAACAACAGGTCTTCGTCACTTGCTAACTTTGCTCTTGCCTTTACTAGTGGAAGGTTCATCAGTTCTTTCGTTCTTAACTGCAATGTTATTATTAAGAAAGAGTGAGCACAAATGCCCACAAGTATAAAAATGAAATAACAGTATAATAACATGCGAATAAATCAAAGACATCTGAATAAAAGCTCAACTTTTGAATCAAGAGTGAATAACAAGAATCAAAAGAATTCTGAGGGTCATAAGACCTTGAACTATGTCCTAGGTTAACAAGGATTATACTTGAAACCTTTAACAGTCATAAGACTATGGACCTTCTTCTCGTACTTAGGGGGATCAGCCCTTAGTACCATACTGTGCACAATATCTTAACGCTAAAGCGTAAATAATCCCCTATACAGGGTTGTTCATCTCAGTTTGACATTCGAGTCCGCACCCAAGGAAGTTTGGTTTGGATAATTCATCAAAGGTTCTGAAAATCAGAACGCTCATCAACTATGGACTAATTAAATCATTAAGAGTTCACTAGTCTAATAAGGTTCAACAATAATGATATTCAATTTGAATAATAATAATCTCAAAACGTATACAATAGGACAATTATTGTATAACTGAATCATGCTTTGAAAAGATAATCAATCTTTAATATAACATTTGAACTTGAATAATAGAATTGATAATTTACTCGAGGTAAATAATAAACTTGAACAATAATGACAAGCAGGGTTAGGAATCTTGCTCAAATTAAAAAGTTTAAGTTTAGAAAACTTGCCTCGCGCGTAGATTATACTTTAACTAAGCACGTTCTTTGAATTAAATCCTACATACCATACATATACACAATACCAGTTAATTATAAATTAATTAATCAACGTAAACTCATTCTCGTTGTCTACTTTAATTATCGACTATACTTAGTCAATTTATCTCATTATCACATAATTTGTACTTCATGAATAATAATCTAGTTAGGAATTAAATAATTTAAATCATATGTAATTATGTTATTTACATGTTTAAACAACTATTTTTATCATCACATTATTCTTCTATCATATTTGCATGTTCATTACATCAATTCACTAACACTTGTCAAACTTTAATATTTTAAAAATCTCATTTCTGAATTTTCTGGAGAGTGGCGCTGCGGTGCCACTGATACACGTGATCGTCGCGCTGCGGCGCGGTGGCGCTGCAGCCGAACACTTGACGCTTTGGCGCTGTGGCGCCGTGGTTCGAGTCTTGGCGCTGTGGTGCGGTGGCGCTGCGGCGCGGGATCTCAGTTCTAGAGTTGGCGCCGCGGCACGAGACTCCAGATTCTGTTTCCCAGTTCGCGAAGAACACAGAGTTCAGCGAAAAGAACACTAAATAATCATTAATTTCACTAATTTAACATACCCACATGTTAATATTCACATATAATCATTACCCAACATCTGTAAAGTAATTTTAACCCATTAAAACACATAATCACAGAATTAAATCATGTAAAATTGGACTGTTCTTGATGTTCTTGAAGTTAATGAAAAAAATCATAAATTTAACACTATGAATTCATTATAACACCGAATCTGTTCGTTTAAGGCTTGGTCTCTTTGTATCAACATGCATAATAATGTAGGAGTGTAAAATTTAGGGATAATATACGATCACTACATAAAATTTCACATATAAGGCCATAAGGCCAAAACCCAAACTCTGTAATTTTGCAGCAATCATATACGACGTAAAATTATGAATTGATGATATAGAATCATGCAATATATATATAAAACATATATATTCACATAAGCCTTACAAATTCCCATCATAAAACTTTACAGTACTAGAAAATCATATGTATAAAAACTTAAATAAGTAAAAGTAGAAATTGAGTTTGGGAGAAATTACCCAGAGTATAAACTAATGGAAGAGATGATCAGTGGTGATTCTTTCACAAGTAATTGATAATTATACACTTAAGCTTTTCTCTCAAATTTCTCAATCTTTCTCTCTGTGAACTCTAAAGACTTCGGAAAAAAAATGAAAGAAAAGGAGACGTCTTATTCAATGAACTGACGCGTTGTGGTCAGTTATCCAATCATGGGTAACTGACCCCAACTCCCAATAAGGCCTTGTTTGGATAGAAAGAAAAAGTTTTCAAATCATTTAATTTAATAAAGCTTTATTATGTAGTTTAATTCATGTCACACTCCTTTATAAAAATAAATTCAATATTTTATTTAATTTATTTTAAATAAAATATACAAAATTCTCATAAATTCACATAGTCACATAAATAATTTTCTCATTAATAAATAATGTCAAATTATTAAATCTCTAATTAATTATTACATTAATTAAAATAACATGGCCTATTAAAAATTTCTTTTAATACTATAAGCTCACATAATCACATACTTCGAATAATAAAATTCTCCACATTAATTTAATAAATGTAACATATATAATTAAATTAATCTACCATAACTGTATCAATTAATTATTTAATCCAATAATTAAATCATCAAAAATATTTATTTAATTTAATAAATATTAGAAATTAATTACAAAAATCTCGTTCGTCACAGCAGAGGTGAATTACTAACATGGTTATAAATGTTATTTCTATAAATTCTGAAATGATTAAATATTTCGTTGAGATTTGAATATCTTTGGCCCGTAGTGCAAAGATGAGTTGTTGATTTATGAATATCTTTGGCCTATAGTGCAAAGATGAACTATTGATGAATATCTTTGGCCTATAGTGCAAAGATGAGCTATTGATGAATGTCTTTAGCCTGTAGTGCAAAGATGAATGATTAATGATTGAATATCTTTGGCACGTAGTGAAAAGATGAATTGATTGGCATGATTATGAACAGGAACTGTGATTTGGTATAACCATAATCTTTGGTGTTTCAGGTAAAGACATGTGATAAAAATTATCTTCGTCCTAGGAGCGAAAAGGAATTTAGCAACACAATTATGACTATGAATTATTCACATGATTGTGGACAGGAACTGTTGATTGATGTTACAGAGATAAAACATTGTTGGTAGACTTTTAACATGGAGAAAATAATAGACATTATGGTCTATTTGACTCTTCTAATGGATTGTTCGTTCTACTGCAACTATGGTTGAAAAGTTTTATCATCTACCATACGTTCTAAATCTCTGATTTATTACTGACGAATGCTATTGATAATTTGATTACATTAGTCATGATATTCGTTACTGGGCTATTTGTGCTCACCCTTTTGCTTCACAATTCCTTTCAGGTAATAAGAGTGTAGCCGGGTCGAACGGGGATAACAGGGGAATAGAACGGTGATATATAACTATTGAAGTTTCCCACTAAACAGTATAAAATAATTTTACTGTGAACTTTAAACGTGTGTGTCATATTTTATATGTCATTTAACAGTTGATTTTGGTGAACCAAATAGGGTGAGGTGAACCCAACTTTGGAAGGGTGTTTTGCCACTATTATACAAGATGTCTGACCACGTACGACTTCATATTATCATAAGACATGGTTGTGCATAACCGTTTGCTGATTATATCTTTGGGCACTACCTATATAATCTTGGAGTACGGTTGAAATATAATTCTCAGTTTGAGACAGTGAAGATAATCAGCAAGAGAAGACCCACCATTAGAATGAACAAGATAGTAATCTTCTCATTTTTCTTTGAGGTCTATTGGGTCAACCAAAGTTAATTCTCAAGTTCTATAATATCTATTATAACTTAGATGCATGGTCGCCCGTCTACGAAGGTATCCTTGAGTATTTTCTAAAGATTTTAATTCCCAAAATAGTTATTGATTGTACCTTTATGTAACGTATCATTGATAAGGAGTGTGGGTACTGTATTTATATTAAAACGCACAGTTTATGTGTGGTCGTATTATGCACGACAATTGGATATAAAATATTTGTATTTAGATTTTGTACCATATATTTCTTGGCGACCCAGAATAGGTGGGTTGTGGATTGAACCTATTTTGGGGGCGTCACAAATGGTATCAGAGCTTAGCGATATGGTCGCTGGTGGAGATATGAGTCTAGAACTAGGAGTAGAGAGACGAGTAAAATCAATAACGCTGAGACTCAGCTCAATAGTATCACGACCACGAATTATCCATGCACTACAGGCCAAGGATAATCGTGCTTTCATCAATGGTCATGATTATACCGAATAATCCCTGGTCATAATCATGCAAATCAACTATCCATCTTTGCACGTAAGCCAAAGAGGATTTTTACCACATCATTTGTAACATTACGGTCATGATTATAACGAATAATCCCTGGTAATAATCATACCAAGTCCATCTATGCATTACGGGCCAAAGATGACTTTTACCTCATCATTTGTAACATTACGGTCATGATTATACCAAATAGTCCCTGGTCATAATCATACCAAGTCCATCTATGCACTACGGCCAAAGATGACTTTCAACACAATATAAACATGAGATTGATGACAATGATATATATAATGAATAAACATGAATAATCAGAATAATAAGATAACATAGATCTTAGTGATTTTCAACTTAATTATCCAGAGTCCAAATTGATAACATAATAATAGATGAAGCACAAACTATTAAGGATATTCTAATCCTTTCAGGACTTTTTACCATTCAATGATAAACTGAATAAATGAATAATAATATCTTACCATAATATGAAGTATGAAAGAAAATGATATTCTTTTTACCATAAAAATGATACCCTTTTACCACAATACTGATATCCCTTGCCTTAGCATGTGACTTGATTCTGCTCTCTATGAAATTGATCAACTTAAACAATACTTGCATTCCTTATCTACACTTGGAGTAACATTACACTCAATAGAAATACTCACAATATTATACTCACAATATTAAAGTAAAAGAATTCTATATTTTTAGTGTAGTGATGATGTGTGTTTAGTTACTCAACCGAGCAATCTATTTATACTAAAAATTTAGTAAACAACTAGCACACCTGCTTTGATAAAATAGCCAAATGAGCTATATAATAATGGTAGTGGAATTTATGGTCCCACCGAGAAAATTAAACCAACTTGTACAGGTTTTAATAAAATTTGTTCAATAATAGAGTTGTAGTCCATACTACTTTAGAAAAAGTAGAGTGTCGGCAAGTCCTGCCAAACTTACTTTTGTAAAAAGAAAATAATTGAACAAACATCTGTACATCATACTTATCTTTAATCAACACCTTTTATTCATCAATTATTTACACATTTTCAATCTTTCAATAATTATTCACAATTATTAACAGAGACTCACAATACTTTCAACTGGTATAATTATATCATATCAAATAATATAAGTCATTGTGCAATAACTACTGTGATAATTATTGAATAAAAGACTGAGTGACTTCTTACGTAATTAAGAATCAATAATATAAATCACTGTGCAATAACTACAGTGATAATTATTGAATAAAAGACTGAGTGACTTTTTACGTAAGAATCAAATCAATACCTTGCTATAAATAATTTAAATTTTATTAAAAGTAAGGATCAACATCAAATCATATTTATCTCGAATGACATATAAACCAACTAATCATTCATTATTCATTTAAGTTGTCTTTATTTATCGCATAACATCATTATATTTAATATTGTTCATGTTTTATAACTTTGAACAACATCCATTATCGTCGAAAACATTACACGTTGCATACGTGCATGCCCGACGTCCTTCGATTGCCTTTGAAAACACAATAGTCCCAAAGATAATAATTTTGACCCCAACTAACGACCTCAAATTGAAACACTTAAAGAATAAAAGTTGTAGGTCTATTCGTTCTCGTTCCGGATCATCTTGAATCGTCTCAATCGGAGTTCGTATGAAAAAGTTATGCCCAATTTACTAAAGGATGTCCGAACAGATTTTGGCTTAACACTTGACCAGCACCTAGGCGCCCAAATTTGGCCTTGGGCAAGCGCCTATGTGACGCCCCCAAAATTAGGTATACATCACCCATCTTAGGTCGCCAGATACATGGTACAGAATTCAAATACATCTTACTAATACAACTGTCGTGTACAACACGATAAAACATAAACTGTGAGTTTGAATACAAATATTGTCTACTAGAGATTATACAAACTCAAAAGGAGTCCTCATTACAATTATTATCACACTATTTCACAGAATAGTGAGGACTACTAATGTTATTCTCTGGACCATCACTCCTTTCCCTGACTCGTCCCAGCTATATTCTCATTTTCTGAAGAGAACAATGAAAGCAAAAGGGTGAGCTCAACTAGCCCAGTAAAAAATATTATGACTAAGATAATGCAGAATAAATTATCATTAGTCTCCAACAATGTTAAACTGATAAAATATAATAGACATCAAGTTTAACTGTAGCAGAACAAGCAATCCATTAAAAGAGTCAAGTAGAAAATAAAATCTACTATCTTTTATGATTTAAAAGGTTTTTCATGACTTTTATCGCTGGGACTCAGCTTAATAAATAATCCACATCATCGAATCACCCCTGTACTACGGCCAAGGATATTCTTTAGTATCACGACCACGAATTATCCATGCACTACGGCTAAAGATAATCATGTTTTCATCAACGGTCCTGATCATGCCATAAAACAATTCATCTTTGCACTACGGCCAAAGAGAATCCATAGCCATAATCATACCAAAAACTATCCATCAATGAACTACAGCAAATGAAGATTTTTACCACATCATTTGTAACATTACGGTCATGATTACACCGAATAATCTCTGGTCATAATCATACCAAGTCCATCTATGCACTACAGGCCACAGATGACTTTCAACAAAATATAATCATGAGGATAATGACAATGATATACGAATTCAATAAAACAAGTTCAAGAATTAATTTATCCAGGAACTGATAACGTCCAAATTGTCAACATGATACTGCTTTGTGGAGTAAAACTCAAGAATGCTCAGAAGAATATTTTCATAAAAAGATACTAGATGAAGCGCAAATATAAAGGATATTCCACTAATTTCATGGAGTATAGAAGTCAAAACTTTAACCAACTGAGTATAATAAGGAATGGAATAACAAAAGAAATCACCAGGCATGCGATAGACCGCATAGGCAGGTTATTCCAACAGAATAACAAATAACGGAACCAGGTCCGGCGTAAACCGAACAGACAGGATATTCCAACAGAATAGTAAAGACGGAACCAGGTCCGGCGTAGAACGCACAGATAGGATATTCCAACAGAATAGTAAAGACAGAACCAGGTCCGGCGTAGAACGCACAGACAGGATGTTCCAAAAGAATAATAAATAATGGAACCAGGTCCGGCGTAGAACGCACAGACAGGATGTTCCAGCAGAATAATAAGGAATGGAATAATAGAAGAATTTCACCAAGTTTGCGGTACTTCGCATAAACAGGTTATTCCAACATAATAACAAAGAATGGAACAACAGAAGTTCTCTTCATGAAGATGAAAGAAAGAAATAATATTCCCTACCTTTGAAAGAAACTGGATATAGGAGTAGTGAGGGAGCAGACTTCTCTTCTTCTATAGATTTTCTCTCTATAGCTTCTCTCTATAATTTCTCTCTATAATAATGGCTCTAAAGCTTTAGTGAATTCGTGAAAAATGAAGGAAGAATGAGCTTCTATTTATAGAAAAATATTGTTTCGATAATTGCACGTTTTGGGGCTCGAAATATTATAGTACAATACCTCCAACTTTTTTTTCATTTTTAATTCAATCATCCAAGTATTATCAAACTTGCACCAACTCCCCTAATAGTAAATCATGTGAATCAATAGTAAAATCATGTGACTCAATAGTTCTAAACATGTGAAAAATTAATTACAATATAGTACCTCCCTCTATACCTCAATTTTTAACTTAGTCATGCAAGTATTATCAATCTTGCACCAACTCCCCTAATAGTAACAAGAATGTGAGTCAATAGTATAACATGTGAACAAATAGTTATAATCATGTGAAATAATAGCAATCAATTGATCATTTATCCGGTTAATACCCGATTGGTCAATATAACCTCCAGATATCAATTATTATCGAAATAAATGTCAATTTTCACTAACACAAACAATTCCAACATAATGAAACTATTTTAATCAAAAATATAAATTTTGAAATTTCGAAGTTTGACTTTTTCTGAAAAAGTCAACTATTGACTTTTTGACCAAATAGTGAATTTCAGAAAATTTTGTGTTTATAGACTATTTTTACTAATTTCGATGTTCCGGACTCAAATATCACGTCTGCGTCTTCAAATTCAACTCCGAACAACATTCATCATTAATATTATAACTCATGAATAGTAACTCGTGAATAGTACTCCGACACAAAAAGCACCCCAAATACCCGAGTGAATAATATTCGGGTGAATAGTAATTTAGGTGAATAGTAACCCGTGAATAGTAACTCATGAATAGTACTCCGACACAAAAAGTGTCCCGAATACCAGATTGAACAATACTGAGTGACTTTTCACATAAGTATCAATAATCAATACCGTGTGCTACTATGCAACCACGCGTATTACTGTACTTTTAACACCGGGTGTTTCAACAGTTAACGGTAAAACTTCCGCCGTTATTTCCATAAAATATTTTTGTCATTTTTTCAATCTGACAATAATTCTGTTGTGGGGTCCACCAATGATTATACCGTCGTACGGATATTCTCCGACAAAAAAAATATTTTCCGACCAATCGAATATTATATAACAACTTGCATACTTTACAAAATTTATAAATACTACCCACAACTATAACATTATATCAAATCCATACCATAATATAAAAATAAATAAATAAATAAATAAATAAAAATATTTCGAGAATATTAAATATTTATTCATAAAATCTGGGGTCTCACAATCTCCCCTCCTTATGGAATTTAACCCTCGAAATTTACGTACGTACCTGGAATGCTAAAGACGTGAGGATACCTCGTCAAATTCTAACTTTTGAGGTATAACCTTTGAGTGTTGAATACGATTCTTCTTATCCAAGATGTTAACATGTATCTCCTCATACGTTAAATCTTCTACTATCTCGTCCGGTTCTAAATTAATAATGTGGTCCGGGTCGTCCACATTTTTACATAACATCGACACGTTAAAAACGTTATAAACACGCGACATACTTGGCGGTAAAACGAGTATATAAGCCACAGTTCTTACTTGATCGAGAATTTAAAATGGGTCAATTAAATCGAGGGTTGAGATTTCCTCTCTTCGTCGATTCTTGCTTCTAGAATAACGCCCTCTTGAACCTTCTTCTTCACATTCATCAGTTCCGGGTTTGTAGCTTGAGCGGCTTTAACTTTATCGATTAAAGCCGATTCTACTCGTATATTCGTTATCTTCACGTGGGTTCCTAGAGTCTTTAACTCTATCTTCATCATTTGTAAGTCGTACGAAATGGGTCTTTGTGTTAACAACATCGCACTCGTAAACGCATACAATCTTCTACTAAACGCGTCAGCTACCACGTTCGCATTTCCACGATGATATTGCATGGTACGATCGTAATCTTCAACAGCTCGAGCCGACGTCTTTGGCGCATTATACGTTCGTTTTGGTTGAAGAAATATTTGAAGGTTTAAGAAATGGGTTTTGTACTGGGGTCAATACAAAATTCGATTTCACGCTCTAAGGGTAGGCTAAGAAGTCTTCAAGAATACGTCAAGAAATTTATTAACGATAGAACTATCATTCAAACCTGTGACTCTCATCCAAGACTTGGATAGTACGTCACATTGATACCTATCAACTTGACATCGTCATTCACAACGTCCCCTACGAAAAGTTCGGCTTCGGTGCATTCCACACAAGGAAGTCACCAGCGAAAGGCTCGGGGCTCTTTACTTATGGCTTGATATGACAATGATTGACTTTAGTGGTTTGGTTGCTTGAATTCGCATAGCAGGTTGGTTAGGAATATGAAAGTTAACCACCTTACGAAAAGAATGATGAGTAGTTAACAAATCGTTCCTAAAATCACATCAGAGGCAAGTATTTTCAAAGAGATACGATCGACAGGTAACGTGAAAGTGTTGATTTGAACAAGATTTATAAATAGTGGATGTAACGAAGGTTTCTACTATCAAAGTTTTAACCAATAAGTGAAAGTCTAATTTCTTCGAAGTCAAATTTAAACGTTGAGCGCAAGCAAGAGAGATAAAAGAATGGGTAGAACCGGTATCTAATAAGGTATAGACTTCGCAAGAATTTGTAATTAACTAACCCGTGATAACTTCGTTTGATTCCTCGTTAGGGTAATTCAAAACTCGATGCTGGATTTTCCCAATTACTGTCCAAAAAAAAATTACATATCATCTATTTTAGCTTTCTTGGATCAGACTTCTCTTTTCACAATATCAACGCGTCGTGCGGCTTTCACCCATACATCTTTCATTCTCACTCGTTCAGTTATTTCTTCTTTCAGCTGCTCCTTGACATTTGAATTCTCAGATTCTAGCTTTAATATCATATACTCTGCCAAAGAGTGCTTCTGTTCAACCATCGCACATCGGGTAGTACAATTTTGAATTATTGCATCCCTTTGTTCTACGACCGCTTGTCGTTCTTCAGCCTGCTCTTCTAACTCATGAATACGATTTTGTAATTCTACATTTTGATCAATAAGTTCTTCTAATAAATCAACCTTAGGTTCCTCTTCTTCCTCACTCTCAGTTGCTACCTTTGCGACTAGCTTGAGTGCAACTTTTAATTCCTCAATCACCACATGGATATCTCTAATCACATTAACCTGGTTGGTGATTATAGGTGTCTCCACGGTCTCATTCACTCCATTGTAAACATTTTCAGCTATCATTCCCAAACACTGTCACAAAACAAAGGTTAATTGACATGTAACATATTATCCCTATATTCTGACCGACTAATTAAATACCAAATAAATTTAGGTAGGTCATACTAGCGAAGAAATTCCCCGTCTCTCCCCTCCTAGTTCTATTCTCACATCCTAGCCAGGGATCATATCCCTAAGCTTTGATACCAACTGTGATGCCCCCAAAATTAGGTATACATCACCCATCTTAGGTCGCCAGATACATGGTACAGAATTCAAATACATCTTACTAATACAACTGTCGTGTACAACACGATAAAACATAAATTGTGAGTTTGAATACAAATATTGTCTACTAGAGATTATACAAACTCAAAAGGAGTCCTCATTATAATTATTATCACACTATTTCACAGAATAGTGAGGACTACTAATGCTATTCTCTGGACCATCACTCCTTTCCCTGACTCGTCCCAGCTATATTCTCATTTCCTGAAGAGAACAATGAAAGCAAAAGGGTGAGCTCAACTAGCCCAGTAAAAAATATTATGACTAAGATAATGCAGAATAAATTATCATTAGTCTCCAACAATGTTAAACTGATAAAATATAATAGACATCAAGTTTAACTGCAGCGGAACAAGCAATCCATTAAAAGAGTCAAGTAGAAAATAAAATCTACTATCTTTTATGATTTAAAAAGTTTTTCATGACTTTTATCGCTGGGACTCAGCTTAATAAATAATCCACACCATCGAATCACCCCTGTACTACGACCAAGGATATTCTTTAGTATCACGACCACGAATTATCCATGCACTACGGCTAAAGATAATCATGTTTTCATCAACGGTCCTGATCATGCCATAAAACAATTCATCTTTGCACTACGGCCAAAGAGAATCCATAGCCATAATCATACCAAAAACTATCCATCAATGAACTACAGCAAATGAAGATTTTTACCACATCATTTGTAACATTACGGTCATGATTACACCGAATAATCTCTGGTCATAATCATACCAAGTCCATCTATGCACTACAGGCCACAGATGACTTTCAACAAAATATAATCATGAGGATAATGACAATGATATACGAATTCAATAAAACAAGTTCAAGAATTAATTTATCCAGGAACTGATAACGTCCAAATTGTCAACATGATACTGCTTTGTGGAGTAAAACTCAAGAATGCTCAGAAGAATATTTTCATGAAAAGATACTAGATGAAGCGCAAATATAAAGGATATTCCACTAATATCATGGAGTATAGAAGTCAAAACTTTAACCAACTGAGTATAATAAGGAATGGAATAACAAAAGAAATCACCAAGCATGCGATAGACCGCATAGGCAGGTTATTCCAACAGAATAACAAATAACGGAACCAGGTCCGGCGTAAACTGCACAGACAGGATATTCCAACAGAATAGTAAAGACGAAACCAGGTCCGACGTAGAACGCACAGACAGGATATTCCAACAGAATAGTAAAGACGGAACCAGGTCCGGCGTAGAACGCACAGACAGGATGTTCCAACAGAATAATAAATAATTGAACCAGGTCCGACGTAGAACGCACAGACAGGATATTCCAGCAGAATAATAAGGAATGGAATAATAGAAGAATTTCACCAAGTATGCGGTACTTCGCATAAACAGGTTATTCCAACATAATTACAAAGAATGGAACAACAGAAGTTCTCTTCATGAAGATGAAAGAAAGAAATAATATTCCCTACCTTTGAAAGAAACTGGATATAGGAGTAGTGAGGGAGCAGACTTCTCTTCTTCTATAGATTTTCTCTCTATAGCTTCTCTCTATAATTTCTCTCTATAATAATGGCTCTAAAGCTTTAGTGAATTCGTGAAAAATGAAGGAAGAATGAGCTTCTATTTATAGAAAAATAATGTTTCGATAATTGCACGTTTTGGGGCTCGAAATATTATAGTACAATACCTCCAACTTTTTTTTCATTTTTAATTCAATCATCCAAGTATTATCAAACTTGCACCAACTCCCCTAATAGTAAATCATGTGAATCAATAGTAAAATCATGTGACTCAATAGTTCTAAACATGTGAAAAATTAATTACAATATAGTACCTCCCTCTATACCTCTATTTTTAACTTAGTCATGCAAGTATTATCAATCTTGCACCAACTCCCCTAATAGTAACAAGAATGTGAGTCAATAGTATAACATGTGAACAAATAGTTATAATCATGTGAAATAATAGCAATCAATTGATCATTTATCCGGTTAATACCCGATTGGTCAATATAACCTCCAGATATCAATTATTATCGAAATAAATGTCAATTTTTACTAACACAAACAATTCCAACATAATGAAACCATTTTAATCAAAAATATAAATTTTGAAATTTCGAAGTTTGACTTTTTCCGAAAAAGTCAACTATTGACTTTTTGACCAAATAGTGAATTTCAGAAAATTTTTGTTTATAGACTATTTTTACTAATTTCGACGTTCCGGACTCAAATATCACGTCTGCGTCTCTAAATTCAGCTCCGAACAACATTCATCATTAATATTATAACTCATGAATAGTAACTCGTGAATAGTACTCTGACACGAAATGTACCCCAAATACCCGAGTGAATAATATTTGGGTGAATAGTAATTTAGGTGAATAGTAACCCGTGAATAGTAACTCATGAATAGTAACTCATGAATAGTACTCCGACACAAAAAGTGTCCCGAATACCAGATTGAACAATACTGAGTGACTTCTCACATAAGCATCAATAATCAATATCGTGTGTTACTATGCAACCACGCGTATTACTGTACTTTTAATACCGGGTGTTTCAACAGTTAACGGTAAAACTTCCGCCGCTATTTCCATAAAATATTTTTGTCGTTTTCTCAATCCGACAATAATTCCGTTGTGGGGTCCACCAATGATTATACCGTCGTACGGATATTCTCCGACAAAAAAAATATTTTCCGACCAATCGAATATTATATAACAACTTGCATACTTTACAAAATTTATAAATACTACTCACAACTATAACATTATATCAAATCCATACCATAATATAAAAATAAATAAATAAATAAATAAAAATATTTCAAGAATATTAAATATTTATTCATAAAATCTGGGGTCTCACAGCCTAGGCGCCCAAGAACAAATTCTAAGCGCCGAGCCTACCGCCTAGGCGCTCGACCCTTGTCACTTAACTCTAATTTTCCAGATTTTATAACTTTTGATACACATACTTCAAATCTTCATAACTTCTTCATTTTAAGTCGGAATTAGTTTGTTTTCGAGGCTATGGAAAGATTGTAACATGCTCTACAAAACCTCCATGATTTCATAATTTTTCAGATTCATTAATTATTCCGAAATTTGGCTCAAAAGTCCCCCAAGACTATGTTTTTCATCATTTAACATGTTTTACAAAAACTTTCACCACTACTTTGGTTTAAATCATTTTTAGTCCGTTCAAATTGCAATATTTCCATAACTTCTTAATCTATAGATCATCCTCCTCGGATATTACACATAAATCAACTATCAACACTTTTACAAGTTTGATTTAAGTCCTCAAAATAACTTTTATTCATCCTCAAATACATGCCTAACTTTTTGATCTTAAATTTGATTATGAAATGGAATAAACATAAAATCATCATATACTTCATTATTACTTTAGATCCATCATGATTCCCTATAACCCAACCTTCAATAAATCAAACTCTTAGGAAAATTAAAGAGATGAAAAGTTTTGATTTTACCTTTTGAGTTCTTATTCTACCTTCATGCTTTCATGCTTTCATGCTTCCATGGTTTCATCTTCTTCTTTCTTTCTCTTTCCTTTCTCTCTTCTCTCTTTCTTCTTCTAAACATGGCTACGGGAGGGAGCATGAGAGAATGAGAAAGGGTGCTGAAAATAAAAATGATGGTGTTTTTCTTTTTCTTCCTTTCTTCTTCTTTCTCCTTTTCTCTTTCTCTCTCTCTCTCTTTTCTTCCATTATTGATACGGGAGGGAGTGTAAGAAGTATGTTAAGAATGCTTCTTAATTACATAATTAACAAACATCAAGGCCCCCCCTCATACCCACAAATTTTCAACCAACCAATTAAATAAGGTGTTGGTGAGAAATTTGGAAAAATTTTGGAAATAGGTGAGCAAGAATTTCAGCATTCTATAATTCCCCTATAGCCGCCCACATGACTACTCCTCAAAAATTATGTCCTTTTCTTATTATTTGGTCTTTTATCCGATTAAATGTTCGTTTGACAATTTATCAATTTAACATTTTACAATTTTAAAAAATAATAATCATAAATTAAATTAGACTTTTATTTTCTAAAAGTCGGGGTTTTACAGTGAAGAGGAATTTACCAACACAATTATAACTATGAATTATTCATATGATTGTGGACAGGAACTATTGATTGATGTTACAGAGATAAAACATTATTGGTGGGCTTTTAACATGGATAAGATAATAGACATTATGGTCTATTTGACTCTTCTAATGGATTGTTCGTTCCGCTGCAAATATGGTTGAAAAGTTTTATCATCTACCATGCGTTCTAAATCTCTGATTTATTGCTGATGAATGTTATTAATAATTTGAATATCTTTAGTCATGATATTCGTTACTATGCTATTTGTGCTCACCCTTTTGCTTCACAATTCCTTTCAAGTAATAAAAGTGTAGCCGGGTCGAGCGGGGATAACAGGGGAATAGAACGAGGATCTATAACTGTTGAAGTTTCCCACCAAACCGTATGAAAATAATTTTATTGAGTTTTTAAATGTGTGTGTCGTATTCTATACGTCATTTAACAGTTGATTTTGGTGAACTAAATAAGGTGAGGTAAACCCAACTTTGGAAGGGTGTTTTGCCACTATCATACAAGATGTCTAACCACGTACGACTTCATGTTATCGTAAGACATGGTTATGCACATCCGCTTGCTGATTATATCTATGGGCACTACCTATATAATCTTGGAGTACGATTGAAATATAATTTTCAGTTTGAGACAGTGGAGATAATCATATGGCAAGAGAAGACCCGCCATTGGAATGAATAAAATAGTAATCATCTCATTTTTCTTTGGAGTCTATTGGGTCAACCAAAGTTAATTCTCAAGTCCTACGATATCTATTATAATTTAGATGCATGGTCGCCCGTGTATGAACGTTTCCTTGAGTATTTTCTAAAGATTTTAATTCTTAAAATAGTTATTGATTTTACCTTTATGTAACGTATCATTGATAAGGAGTGTGGGTACTGTATTTATATTAAAACTCACACTTTATGTGTGGTCGTATTATGCACGACAATTGGATATAAAAGATATGTATTTGGATTCTGTACCATGTATTTCTTGGCGACACATAATAGGTGGGTTAAACCTATTTTGGGGGCGTCACACCTTTTATCAGAAAAATACGAACCTTATGTCCATTCCATATGAAATTTAATTCTCTACAACTTTGTAGAAGAAAGTTTTTCCAAATTTCAAACGAAAAAAATGACCCAATTTATATACGGATGATTTTTCTACACTTCCATTTCGACAAAATACATATACTGATAAAAATAACCATCAGCACTAATCCCTTCATTTATATCCACATTGAATAAATATTTCTTTATCATATAAATTAATAATTAATTATTCAAAAATAATATTACAGAACTACAATATTGACAACCAGGTCGTTCTCAAAAAAGAGGGGTCTTCCGATAAGGATTTCTCTTTACTAGCGCGAAATTAACTAACCCCTTTCCTAGACAAAACTTCCTTAGACATTGCAAATAATGCTATCTAATAATATTATTCAAATAATATAAATTATTGATTTGATAATTTGAAATACTGTGCAATGACAATTATTGAATCAATAATATGAAATATCAACGTAACAATTATGCAATTATCAATGTAGCAATTATTGAGTCAATAATATAAAATATTGAACAGTAATTACTGTAACAATTATTGAGTAGTGACTTCTTATGTAAGAATCAATAATTAGAATTATTGTGCAATACTGTGTGCTACTGTGCAACACCACGTATTACTGTATTTTAACCACCGGGTATTTCAATAGTTCTAAAGGTTACAACTACGTCGTTAATTTAAAAAACTCATTCTTGTCGTTTTCTTCATCTGGCAGTTTTCCGTTATGGGGCCCACAAATAGTTGCGCCGTCGTACGAATATTCTCCGACAACAAGAATATTCCACGACCAAACGAATATTCCTCGACAACGATGAATATTTTATTACCACTTGCTAACTTTGAAAATTTTGCACATATCTCCCATAACTTATCACATTTATCAAAATAACACCTTATTATTTCAAAATAATATATAAAGAAAATTAAATCTTTATTCATAAAATTTGAGGTCTTACAGCTGATACTTAATTTTTTTAAAAAAAATTGACTGCTTTGGGGATTTTCCGACACACAACAATATCTATGTGTACCTGTTTGTACATGTTTTATATCCCAACACTCTATAAATAAACCAACATCCATACAAATTCATCGATCCATCAATTAAAATAAAATCAACATAATATATATAAACATCCACGCATGTATAAACATAAACAAATATCGCCCGATTAAAATTTATATACAAATAAAATGCCATAACGTACAGTATAAACTCTGTACATTCAGTCGATAAAAAAAGAATAATAAAAATGTAGAACTAGATAAGAGGACAATACAAATGTCTTCATGCATCAAATATCGTCCAAATGAGGCTATAACAAAATAATAAAATATGTTAAATATAAAGTATATATGTTCATACTGGTATGACTTATGCAAAGCAAAAATCGACCATTTTTGATGAATAACAAAAAGCTAAACATGTGTTATTGAATGTAAAGCTAAACTAAACATGCAAAGCTAAACATAAAGCTAAACAATGACAATACTACCTCAGAATCATCATTCTGCTGTTGTGCTGCTCTCGCCACTGCATAAGCTAACTTCTCAGGACTTAGAGACTGCAAATGTCCGCCAAGTGTAAGAAGAAGATTACGATTTTGATAGTCGGTCGTCGTCGATAAAGTTTGTCCCAATACTCTTTGATAAGTGTATGCTAGTTGTGGCCCACATTTCCATGAAATCGGTGAACATCCTCGATTTTAAAACCCTAGGCATTTCAGTTGTTACTCCTGTTTTTGCAAAAATCAACTAGCATAAAGTTAAGGGTTACCAACTGAAGATATTTTTTACTCATAATTTTATCTGACTCAAGGTCTGCATGTACCAAATGTGCAGTAAAGATTGTACCGAAGGTATAATTGATTAGATAGTTAATTAGTAAAGAACTTTTGTATTTCCTACAAATTCAATAAATTGGGAAATATGAGAAACAGAGGGAGAGTTTTGACAACGTAATTATCTTGGACTATTATCAACATAAATAAAATACAATTTAGCTTTAAACTACCTCTATAAGGTCACATCATGATCCATCAGGCGTGGTCTGTCCGGTGTAGTACTTTATGGTGGGTACAGTTCGACGTTGGATAAGATTATCATCCCTACTTATGAAATTGAGCTCAGTCATATAGAGCTAACTCTTCCACTGCCAAAGTTGTTAGTGCATTGTAATTGAACTAATTAAGGAAGTAACATTCCAATAGATAGAGAGGAAGAGAGGGCCACGACTGCGAACTGGAAGGGAGTTGATGAGCATACAAAGTCCCACTATTCTTAGACGTTTCTTCTGCAATTTCTGTGTATTGACAATTATATACAAATAAATGAAGCTATTTGTTTCAAAAGTGGACATTCCATTTTTATACACTCCCATTATTTCTTAATGTACATCATATATTCTTGATGCAGAAGATCAACCAAACACTTCCGCTCAATAGCAGAAACAATTACCCGATTCTCTATAAACTTTTTAGCTATTCCCAAAAAGTTCATTGCTGACAAAGGTTGTGAGTTTTAAAATAATTTAATGTAGATGAATTTGGGGGCTTTAAACTTTATTTATGAATTAAAAAAATTGTGTTTGAATAAATTCATGTAGACGAAGAGAATGATTAATAACAAAAATCCTTACAAACTTTAAGTCCCATACCAAACATGCATATAGATTCTTGTCCTATCGCAGCTTCAAAAGCACATATTTAGTTCTCTAGCTTATTAACTTTTTTTTCTCTTTTCAACTCTATCTTCTTCCACTAGTTCTCTATTTTCTCCATCTTATATCCTCAAACTCATTATAATTTTTGATGATTCGAGATCCAATTTCGGCGCAATAACACGAGATCTTTCTGGGTCTACAACAAAGCTTAATTTTGATTACCCAAACAAATGGTCCGATGTTTTGGTTTCTTGTGACAACTTAATTTTAGTTGCCGACAAAGAATTTGGGTTTATACATCCAGTGATGATTACAAAGTTGTTACATCGTGGATTCGATTATCATGAAGTTAACTTTATGATAAGTTAGTAAATTGATCAATAAAATACTAGTAACACATAGAAAGAGAAATCACTTTCCGACTTGCGTGTCGACACTGTATTAATCAATTAATTAAAGTTAAATTCATGATGACCACACTCTTCCGAAAATAAACCTGATTGCACAAAAAGTGAGATAAAGTTGTGTTCGTAAGATGGAGAAAATGGAGAACAAAAGAAGAAGATAAAGTTAAAAGAGGAAGAGAAAAAGAGTAAAAGTGCGTAAAAGAAATTTGAGCCTTGGATTTTATTTGATTGATAACTTTTTGTAAGTCCAAAGTTCATACCACTAAAAGCATTGGTCCGTAGCTATTTATTTTGGTTGCAAATTGGCCCATAGGTTTTTGTGTGATCACCTAATCAAATCACACATCTAGTTACAATAAGGGTTACTAACGAAAAATCGTACCAAATTAATTGAACAAATAAAAGTGGGTGGTTCAATTTTTTTCGATTTATTAAATTTTCCGTCGGTTACAATTTTTTTACGATTTGGTTTGCAATTTTTTTTTTGTTTCCTTTTTTTTTGAAAGCCCTAGTGATCACACTAAATAAAAGATGGTGCAATAATGGGTACTTTACAGAACTATACAACTTTTACAAAGTAATTACAAAAAAGTGCATCCACAAAATAATTACAAAAAAAGTGTAAAAAGTCAAACCATTCAATTTCAAATTAAATATGGAAACCTAAAATCCACAAAAATTAAAATGGTCACCTTTATACGAAATTTGGCTACCAACTGCATCACATTCAAAATAATTCTCCTCTCTCTCGTCGCCGTCGCCGCCACCACCGGAGTTACTATTCTGAATTTTTTTTGACGATTTGGTTACCCACAAAATTTAAAATGGTTACCTTTATACGAAATTTGGCTAGCAAATGCATCACATTCAAAATAAAATTAGTAATCAAATAAAACTGAATTGGTTACCTTATCAAATAGTTTGGTAACCAACGACATGAAGTTTGGTTACCAACTACATCGCATCCAAAATAAATTAGTAACCTAATAAAACTGAATTGGTTACCTTATCGGAAGGTTTGGTAACCAACTGCATGAATTTTGGTTACCAATTGCATCACATTCAAAATAAATTGGTAACCTAATAAAACTAAATTTGTTACCTTCATACTAAGGTAACCAAACCTTAAAGAAGGAAGGGGAGGCGGAGGAAGGGAGGCGGGAGGAGGGGGATGTGGGAGGAAGGGGAGGCGGAGGGAGGGGATGTGGCGGGGCGGGGGCGGGAGGAGGGGGAAGGCGGAGGGAGGAGGGGGAGGCGGGAGGAAGGGGAGGCGGAGGGAGGGGAGGTGGTGGGGCGGGGACGAGAGGAGAGGGAAGACGGATGGAGGGGGAGGGGGAGGGGGAGTGTGACACCCAAAAATTCGGTATCTTACTTTCCACGGGATTTGGTGTTCACTGTTCAAATATCATCAAACTATTTACCCATAATAATAGACTTTTATTGAATAGATAAATAAATTATCATCTTACAACATCTGAAATAATAATACATCATAAATCCCAGGTTATACTTAACCTTAAATCTCTGTTGTAGAAACATAAATAAATAAATCTTAAGTCATCACACATAGATCTTAACTTTAACATTGTTCACATCTACACAAGGCTTCATCACTTGTTAGCTTTTCCTTTGCCCTTGCTACTAGAAGGTTCATCATGTTTCACTGCAATGTTATTATGCAAGAGTGAGCACGGAGGCCCGCAAGTATAAAGATAAGACAATAATAACATGCGAATGAAAGAAATCTAATTAACAGATAGCTCAACTTTGAATCAGGAATATTAATCGAGAATCAAATTAATTTTCAACTCTTGAATCAAGAATATTAATCAAGAATCGAATTACTTCTTCCCTTTTGAATCAAGAATATTAATCAAGAATCAAATTACTTCTGAGGGTCATTAAGACCTTGAACCTAGTCTTAGGTTGTCAAGTATATTAACCTTGAAACCTTTAACAGACTTTACTTCTAGTACTTAGGGTGATCGACCCTTTGTACTGGTACTGTGCACATTATCTTAACGCTTAAAGCATAATTCTTCAATCCCCTATATTAGAGTTGTTCATCTCAGTTTGACATCAAAATCTGTACCAAATAAAATTGGTTTGGATAACTCAATCAAATATATTCAATTTGAATATTAACTTCTCAAAGTATACAATCGAATAAGTATTGTAAACTTAAATGATACTTTAAAAGAATCATGACATCTCAATTGAAATTCTGGACTTGAATAATCAAGAATAAGAACTTGCTCAAATTAAAAGTCTGAATTTAAGAAACTTACTCAAATTTAAAAGTTTGAGTTTAGGAAACTTGCCCAACAATAATAATAAGTAGGGATAGAAAACTTGCATAATATAAATAACAAGTTTTTAGAGATAGGAAACTTGCTCAAATTTAAAAGTTTGAGTTTAGGAAACTTGCCTCGTACGCAAGCTACGAATATAATTCACTTCTTTAGTTACTCTTACCTATCAATACATTCATAACATCAATTAATCACAGTTCAATATGATTATTGATTTATAATAGTGTTCCTTCAATTTCATTATTAGGTTTCCAAATAATGATTCTCGTTGATTAATGAACTTATTAATTAATCACACGCTTAGGTTATTAACTTGTATTAATAACTTATTAAATATAAAACATATCTTAATGTTTATTATTCAAAATAATGTATTAATATTTATAACACATTATTTAATCCTTACAATTAATAATTTAAGTCACATAATTACTTCATCAATTAGTCATATAACATAATCTATTAAACTCATATTAACATCTTAACATATACACAACATGCTTTCATGTTTATTAAATTCAAAATAATGTATTAATATTTATAACACATTATTTACACTTTATAATTATTAATTTAAGTCACATAATTAATTTATTAATTAATCACATAACATAATTTAGTAAACCCATATAAACATCATAACATATTCACAACATGTTTTCATGTTTATTAAAGTCAAAAATATTTTTCTCAAGTTCCAACACTTAACCAAAAATTTTCTTAACTTTTCTGCTTGGCGCGCGGCCACGTGCCATTTTGCCTTGCAACCCGCGCAGGTGCAAAATTTCAGATTCTGACATTCGCGAACGAACACAGAATTCGGCCATTTTCTCCCAATTTACACCATTACAATGACTTGTAACGTTACCCATGAAGTATAAACTTCATAGTAACATCACAAACCACTGTTAGCACATTTCTACCAAATTAGATCATGTAATTACATCAATTACATCGATCAATTTCACTGTTCTTCATAATTTTCCAAACTTTAATGAAAAAATATAAAATCTAACATTATGGATTCGTTACTACACCGAATCCGTTCATTTTAATTTCATTCTCTTTGTTTAAACATGTACAACTATAATCAAATGTCAATTTTAATCAAAACATATGATTCAATTATTAATTTAACCCATATGGGTTATCAACCCATATTCAACACTCTGTATTTTATAAAAACCCAATTTAGGCCAAATTGCATGATTTTGATCTTTTTAAATCATACATACTAACTATAAACACTATATAATCACACACCCATATAAATAAAGTTGTATCGTAACCCAATTCACAGAAAACTAAACATACGTAATGAAAAACTTTAGAAAATAGATTTTGAAAACTTTAAAAGAAAAATTACCCTTTGTATAAAGATAGCACAATCACAACAATATTTCTCAATCTCTTTCTCTCAATCTTCCTTTCTCTCTCAATTTCTCTTCTCACTTTCTCTCTAAATTTTTCTCTGAAAACTTTTCTTCTGATAAAAATGGCTTAGGCCATATATATATATATATATATATATATATATATATATATATATATATATATATATATATAAATAATATTACCGTTGTATTAACAACGGACAACTTCTACAAGGGCCTTGTTTGGCTACACCTACTTTTCTTTTCCCTTTTTAATTAACTAATATACTATATAGTTAATTGTCACACCTTAATTATATTAATTAATTTTATTTAAATTAATTAAATAAAATAAGATAATTCACATTAAATCATATTATCACATAATTAATATTTCTAATTATTAATTATGTTAATTCATTAATCCTCTAATTAATTAGAGTAACACTATACTTATGTAATTAATTCAATTAATCCAATAACTCAATTAATTAAATACTTTGAACTATTAAATTACTACACATTAATTCAATTAATGTAGCACATATAATTAAATTAATCTACCACAAATTCATGAATTAATTATTTAACTCAATACTTAAATCATTAAAAATATTTATTTAATTCAATAAATATTTAAATATCTTTACAAAAATCTCGTTCATCATATTTTTCCCCCCTTAAAAGGATTCTGTCCTCAGAATCACGGGTCGATTAATAATTTCGTCCCATCACATTCTTTAAATCATTATTAAATATTTATTTATTTCAATAAATATTCAATAATCGTACAAAATTCTTATTTGTTACATCTTTCCCCCCTTAAAAGGATTTTGTCCCCAGAATCACGTTCACCTATTTAAGAAAATAAGTGTGAATAATTCTTCATCATATTCTCTTCGAGTTCTCACGTAGCTTCTTCAGCGTTGTGGTTCCTCCAAATCACCTTAACAGAATGTATTACTTTGTTCCTGAGAACTTGCTCTTTCCTGTCAACAATTTGAACAGAAACTTCTTCGTATGATAAATTTTTCTTAAATTGTAGGCGTTCATATTCTATCACATGTTTGTAATCGGGTTTATATCGTCGTAACACCGACACATGGAAGACGTTGTGGACATGCTCCAGTGCCGGAGGTAAAGCTACCTCATAGCTAGGCTACTTCTACAATTCTTCGTAGTTGTGACGAACGAGAATTTGTAATTAAATTTTAATATTTATTGAATTAAATAAATATTTTTCGATGATTTAATTATTAGATTAAATAATTAATTGATGCAATTGTAGTAGATTAGTTTAATTATATGTGTTACATTTATTAAATTAATGTAGAGAAATGTTATTATCAAAGTATGTAATTATGTGAGCTTATTGAATTAAATGAAATATTTAATTAAGCATGATGTTATTAGATTAATTTAATTATTAATTAGAGAATTAATAATTTGACATTTATTATTAATGAGAAAATTAATTATGTGACTATGTGAATTTATGAAAAATTATTATATTTTATTTAAAATAAATTAAATAAGATATTGAATTTATTTTATGAAGGAGTGTGACATTTATTAAAGTATATTGTAAAGGTTTTATTAAATTAAATAAGTTTAAACTTTTTAAGGCTAGCCAAACATGGCCTTAGTAGTGGTTACTAGCAGTTGCCCATGACTGGGTTAACTGGCCATTTTGTGTGTCCGTTTTCTCTTCCTTTATTATACGTATTCTTTCCTTTATTTTTACTAAGTCCGATAAAACTAATCAGAGAGAAAGTCAGAGAGAAATTAGAGAAATTTCATAGAATTGTGAATACTGTGATTGAAGAAGTAGAGAGATATTATCATCCTTAATCATCTACGCTTTGGGTAATTTCATCCAACCCAATTTTTATTCTACGTCTTTTAAAGTTTTCATAACTATGGCTTAAGTCCTCTGTAAAGTTTCTGTAGTTGAATAGGGTAACAATTATGAGTATATATGTAATAATTCGAGTGGCATAAGATGTTTTATATATATATTGCATGATTCCATACCCTAAGTTTCGTAATCTGATGACTTGCTATTTCAAAAATACTCAGACTTTGGTTTTTTTGGCCATATGGCCTTATACGTGATTTTAGTATGTCAAACATAAATGTTTTCATAAATTTTACACCCTTATATTATTGAGCATGTCAATACGAAGAGATCGAAGTTTAAATGAACGGATTCGGTGTTATAACGAATCCGTAGGAACAATTTTCATGTTTTATTTTCTAAACCTTCATGAACATCAAAGTCAGTGAATTTTTATGTTTTAAATCTGTTATTAAGTGTTTAAAATTGTTAATGTCAGTATATAAATGTTGGGTTGTGTTTATACATGAACTATAACATGTGGGTATGTCTAATTTCGAGTAGAAAATAAGAAATTGGGAGAAATTGGCATGTTCTGCGATTTTTCGCGAACTGCCATTTCTGTGTCTGGTGCTCCGCGCCGCAGCGCCGGCTACCTGTACATTTCCCACGTCGTAGAGCCATGGCGCCATAGCACCAAGTGTCCAGCCACAGCGCCACCACGCGAAGATCACGTGTATCAGTGGCGCCGCAGCGCCACTCTCCAAAAAATTCAGAATGAGTTATTTTTTTAAAAAAAATGTTAAGTCTAGCAATGTGTTAGTAACTTAATGTAATGAGCATGTAAACATGTTAGAAGAATAATGTGATGAAAAAAAATAGTTGTTTAAACATGTAAATAACATAATTACATGTGATTTAAATTATTGAATTCATAATTAGATTATCATTCATGAAGTACAAATTATGTAGTAATGAGATAAATTGACAGTATAGTCGATAATTAAAGTAGACAACGAGAATGAGTTCATGTTGATTAGTTAATTTATAATTAACTGGTATTGTGTATATGAATGGTATGTAGGATTTAATTCAAAGAACGTGCTTAGTTAAAGTATAATCTATGCGCGAGGCAAGTTTCTTAAACTTAAACTCTTAAATTTGAGCAAGTTCCCTAACCCTACTTGTCATTATTGTTCAAGTTTATTATTTACCTTGAATAAATTGTCGTTACTATTATTCAAGTTCAAATGTTATATTAAAGATTGATTATCTTTTCAAAGTATGATTTAGTTATACAATAATTGTTCTATTGTATACTTCTTGAGATTATTATTCAAATTAAATATCATTATTGTTGAACGTTATTAGACTAGTGAAACCTTATTGATTCAACTAGTCCATAGTTGATGAGCGTTCTAAATTTCAGAACCCTTGAGGAATTATCCAAACCAAACTTCTTTTGGTGCGGACTCGAATGCCAAACTGAGATGAACAACCCTGTATAGGGGATTAATTACGCTTTAACGTTAAGATATTGTGCACAGTATGGTACTAAGGGCTGATCCCCCTAAGTACGAGAAGAAGGTCCATAGTCTTATGACTGTTAAAGGTTTCAAGTATAACTCTTGTTAACCTAAGACATAGTTTAAGGTCTTATGACCCTCAGAATTCTTTTGATTCTTGTTATTCATTCTTGATTCAAAAGTTGAGCTTTTATTCAGATGTCTTGAATTTATTCGCATGTTATTATACTGTTATTTCATTTTTATACAAGTGGGCATTTGTGCTCACTCTTGCTTAATAATAACATTGCAGTTAAGAACGAAAGAGCTGATGAACCTTCCACTAGTAAGGGCAAGGGCAAAGTTAGCAAATGATGGAGACTTGTTATTTGATATGACTTGTTATTTTATATGATGTATTGTTTAAGACTTATTTGTTTATGATTCCGCACAGATGTTTAAGGTTAGTTTAACCTGGGATTGTATTATTATTATTCAGATGTTGTAACCCTTAAGGGAAAGATTTTATTTCTATTTATTGCATGGTTTGCATTTTTTTTTGGGTAGATAGATAGATGATATTTGTTTCGTGAATACCAAATCCTGTGAAAATGGAAGTACCGGATTTGGGGGTGTCACAATAGTACCTCAAAGAGTCCAATGAATCTTGGGCTTAATTTTCCCTTCTTACCAAATCTGATCTTTCCCTTCCAAGGAGAGACCTTCAAAAATACAAAGCTACCCGATTCAAACTCTACATTCTTGCGGTGTGGATTGGCGTATTTCTTCTGCCTATCCTGAGCCGCTACCAACCTAGTCCGTATTACTTTAACTATCTCTGCCGTTTGTTGGACCAACTCTGGTCCTAGCAATTGTCTTTCACCAACTTCATCCCAGTACAGTGGAGTTCTGCACTTTCTACCGTACAACGCTTCGTAAGGTGGCATACCAATACTAGCGTGGTAACTGTTATTATAATTGAATTCCACAAGCGATAAATGATCATCCCAATTGCCTTTAAAATCCATGATACAGGCTCTTAACATATCCTCTAAGGTCTGTATTGTCCTTTCACTTTGTCCGTCAGTCTGAGGGTGATAAGCAGTACTCATCCTCAACTGTGTTCCTATACATTCCTATATTTTCCAAAAATTCGATGTGAAGTGCGGATCACGGTCCGAAACAATCGACATTGGCACCCCGTGCCTTGAAATAATTTCTTTTACATATAGCTTTACCAATTGTTCTAAGTTAAATTTAATTCTGATTGGAAAGAAATGTGCAGATTTCGTTAATCGGTCGACGATAACCCATACTGCGTCGTAACCTTTTTGGGTCATCGGAAGGCCAACAACAAAATTCATTGTAATATGTTCCCATTTTCATTCTGGGATTTCTAAGGGTTGTAGTAAACCACTTGGTCGCTGATGTTCTGCCTTGACCCTTTGGCAAGTCAGACACTTGGCAACACAATCGGCCACCTCCCTCTTCATGTTTGGCCACCAAAAGTGTTGTCGTAAATCTTGATACATCTTAGTTGTAAGACCCCAACTTTTATAAATAAAGATGAATTTTCTATAAATATCATTTTGAATATTATGGAGTGAAATTGATATAATGTTATAGTTGTGGGTAATATTTATAAATTTTACAAAGTACGCAAGTTGCTATATAATATTCGATTGGTCGGGAAATATTCGTTTTAACAGGGAATATTCGTACGACGACACAATCATTGGTGGACCCTACAACAGAATTATTATCGGATTGAGAAAACGACAAAAATATTTTTATAAAAATAACGGCAAAAGTTTTACCGTTGATATTGTTGAACTACTCGGTAGTAAAAGTACAGTAATACGCGTGGTTGCATAATAGTACACGGTATTGATTATTAATGCTTACGTAAGAAGTTATCTCAGTTTTGTTTTATTACTTATATATATATATATATATATATATATATATATATATATATATATATAAGTATAGTGGTTATGTTGTCAAAATTGGGTGGGATGAGATTGATGTTGTCGGGTGAGTAAGAATTCCAAAAGGTATGTGTTATATATATATATATAAATATTATATAATAGGTTTATTTTATTTGATCATTATTGGTATCAGTTGAAAAGTTAGCATGAGGAGTATTATTATGTTGAATAATTCACAGATTTTTGACAGGTTGAATCACGGGGGTGATGTCCCGTGAGATTATATATATATATATATATATATATATATATATATATATATATATTATTTTATTTAAACTATTTTGCTTTAAATATGGACCGTCAGATTAAAGTAAATCAATTTGGGCATTCCATTTTTCTATAAATAGAAGCTCATTCCTTCATTATTTTCTTACGAATTCACTGAAACTCTAGAGTGAGAAATTATAGAGAGAGAGAAGAAAAGTATTCTGCTACTTTACTACTCTGATATTAAGTTTCTTTTACGGTAAGGGGTATTATTTCTTTTGTATTCATGAAGAGAACTTCTGTTATTCCATTCTTTATTATTCTGTTGGAATAACCTGTATACGCGGGATACCCTATACTTGGTGAAATTCTTCTGTTATTACATTTTTATTATTCTGTTGGAATATCATGTCTGTGCTTTACGCCGGACCTGGTTCCATTATTTATTATTCTGTCAGAATATCTTGTCTATGCTTTACGCCGGACCTGGTTCCATTATTTATTATTCTGTCGGAATATCATGTATGTGCGTTTACGCCAGACCTGGTTCCATTATTTATTATTCTGTCGAAATATCCTGTCGGTGCATTTACGCATGACCTGGTTCCACTATTTATTTTTCTGTTGGAATAACCTGTATGTGCGGTATATCGCATGCATGGTGATTTCTTTTGTTATTCCATTCTTTATTATACTCAGTTGGTTAAAACTTTGACTTCTATACTCCATAAAATTAGTGGAATATCCTTGATATTTGCGCTTCATCCAGTATCTTTTCGTGGAAATATTCTTCTGATCATTCTTGAATTTTACTACACAAAGCAGTATCATGTTGACAATTTGGACGTTATTGGTTCCTGGATTAATTAATTCTTGAACTTGTTTTATTGAATTCTTATATCATTGTCATCATCCTCATGTTTATATTTTGTTGAAAGTCATCTGTGGCCTGTAGTGCATAGATGGACTTGGTATGATTATGACCAAGGATTATTCAGTATAATCATGACCGTAATGTTACAAATGATGTGGTAAAAGTCCTCATTGCCCCGTAGTGCATTGATTGACAGTTGTTGGCATGATCATGACCATTAATGAATACACAAATATTCTTGGCCCGTAGTACATGGATAATTGTGGTCGTGATACTAAAGAATATCCTTGGCCGTAGTGCAGGGGTGATACAATGATGTGGATCATTTTATTAAGCTGAGTCCCAGCGATAACAGTGTTGAAAAACCTTTTAAATCATAGAAGATAGTAGATTTTATTCTCTACTTGACTCTTCTAATGGATTGCTTGTTCCGCTGCAGTTAAACTTGATGTTTATTATATTTTATCAATTTAACACTGTTGAAGGCTAATGATAATTTATTTTGCATTATCTTAGTCATAATATTTCTTACTGGGCTAGTTGAGCTCACCCTTTCCTTCACTGTTCTCTTCAGAAAATGAGAATATAGCTGGGACGAGTCGGGAAACGGAGTGATGGTCCAGAGGATAGCATTAGTAGTCCTCACTATTCTGTGAAATAGTGTGATAATAATTGTAATGAGGACTCCTTTTGAGTTTGTATAATCTCTAGTAGACGGTATTTGTATTCAAACTCACAGTTTATGTTTTGTCGTACTGTACACGACAGTTGTATTAGTAAGTTGTATTTGAGTTCTGTACCATGTATCTGGTGACCCAAGATGGGTGATGTATACCTAATTTTGGGGGCGTCACATTAGTACTCCCGGGATGGATGAAATACCTCGAACTATGAGCCTCACTCAAAATGTCCTCCTTTATTTCTGGTACTGGCGGTACCCAAACTCTATTTTCAAACCTCAACAATCCCTCACTGTCCAGTTTAAACCTAAGTTCAATTCCGTCATATATCTTTTTCTTTACTTCCTCACATTCCCTATCTAGGATATGTGCTTCCTTAACCTTATCCAACAAAGTTATACCAGATTGCATCTGGAACAGCTTCTCGTCGGTTTTTATTGAACATCTTACTTCTAATTCCAGCTTTTCCATTACTGAAATCAATTCTTCCTGTGCTGTCAACATTATTAACTTTTCCCGACCCTTTCTGCTTAAGGCGTCGGCTACAACAATCGCTTTGTCGGGGTAGTATAGGATTTCACAATCATAGTCCTTAATTAACTCCAGCCACCTTCTTTGGCGCATATTCAAGTCTTTCTGTGTGAAAATATATATCAAACTCTTGTGGTCTGTATATATTTCACACTTCTCCTCATAGAGATAGTGTCTCCAAATCTTTAAAATGAATACCACCGCAGCTAATTCCAAAGCATGGGTTGGATACCCCTTCTCGTACTCTTTTAATTGTCGTGACGCATACGCAATGACTCTGCCGTTTTGCATAAGCACACAGCCAAGCCCTTTATGCGATGCATCACTATATACCATAAAGTTTCCTGTATCATCCGGAAGGGACAACACAGGTGTTGTACTCAACCGTTTCTTAAGTTCCTGAAAACTCTCCTCACACTTCTCCGTCCAAACGAATTTCACATCCTTCCTAGTCAAATTTGTTAGCGAAGTTGCAATCATGGAAAAATCCTGAATGAATCTTCTATAATAACCGGCTAATCTAAGAAAACTTCTTACTTCCGACGGTGTTTTTAACTGATCCCAATTCATCACTGCTTCGACTTTGGAGGGATCCACCGAAATTCCGTCCTTATCAATCACATGTCCGAGAAATTGCACCCTTTCAATCCAAAATTCACACTTTGAGAACTTGGCGTACAACTTCTCTCTTCGTAACACTTGCAATGTTAATTTCAAATGTTCAACATGCTCTTCCTTGGTCTTAGAATATACCAATATATCATCAATAAAAACCACTATAAATTTGTCCATAAAGGGCTTGAACACTCCATTCATTAGGCCCATGAATGTTGCAGGCGCATTCGTTAGACCAAATGACATAACCAAAAATTCGTAGTGACCATATCGTGTCCTAAACGCTGTCTTAGGGACATCTTCAGGTCTCACCTTCAATTGATGATAACCACTTCTCAGATCTATCTTCGAGAAATATCTCGCTCCCTTTAACTGATCAAACAGATCATCAATCCTTGATAACGGATACCTATTCTTAATGGTAACCTTATTCAATTCTCTATAATCCATGCAGAGTCGCATCGTTCCATCCTTTTTCTTAACAAATAATACCGGCGCTCCCCACGGTGATACGCTCGGTTGAATATATTTCTTGTCCAACAACTCTTGTAGCTGTACCATCAATTCCTTCATTTCTACCGGAGCCATCCGGTACGAGGCTTTCGATATGGGAGTCGTCCCTGGCACCAAATCGATAACAAAATCTACTTCTCTGTCAGGTGGCAGGCCTGGCAGATCGTTCGGGAAAACATCCACGAAGTCCCTTACGACGGGTATTTCTTCTAACTTTGGATTCTCTTTTCGACTATCGACTATGTAGGCTAAATATCCCACACAGCCTTGTCTTAATAACTTCCTGGCCTGCATCATCGTCAGATAACTCGCTTGCCTAAGCGACTTGCTGTCATAAAACACCACCTTTGACGGAGTCATAAGGTTAATACATTTCTTCTGGCAATCAATTACAGCTCCATAATTGAATAGCCAATCCATTCCCAGGATAACGTCAAATTCCCCAAGTTTAATCGGTATAAGATCTACGTTCATAACATTACCCTTAATATCCACTCTACAGTTCTTGTGTATATACTTAACAGGAATCACTTCCTTGTTTGCAATCTCTATGTTCATAGGGATCTCTAATTCATCTTTATGGAATTCTAAGTTCTTTGCAAAGTCATCGGATATAAATGAACAAGTAGCACCCGAATCAAATAAAACATAAGCATTGACTTTATTGATCGGAATGATACCTGACACCACATCGCGAGACTGCACCGCGTCCTGTATGGTTATGTTGAATGTTCTTGCGGTTGGTTGGTTTGTCAAAGTCGGTCCAGTAATGGTAAGAGGATTTCCACTATTATTTCCCTTATTTCCACCTGACCCTGTCCCTCCAGATGCCTTCTTTGGATAGTCCCTAGCCAAGTGATCCTCTGCCCCATATGTATAGTAGGCGGCCTTCATAGGGTTAGGGTAGTTAGGTGTTATGTGATCCTCCTGACCACAATTGTAGTAAACTCCCTTCCCTTTCATGCAGACTCCCAAGTGAGTCTTTCCACAGGTTGGACACGGTTCTAACATTTTCTTCTGACTACCTTGCTGGCTTACAGACGACGAGTTGTTACTCCATTTTCGTTTATGATTATGATTTCCTCCCATATTACTGCCACTAGCCTTATTAATCCCTTCAGTTTCATTCTTCCTCTTCTTTTGATCCTGATTATACTTGGACACTGCCTCGCTTCCATTTTCAGCGAGGATGACCTTCTCCAGAACTCCAGCAAAAGTGTTCAACTGAAACATTGACACCTTATTATACAACCAGGGTTTCAGTCCCTGTTCAAAACGTCTAGCCTTCCTTTCATCGGTGTGCACCTGATATTGGGCAAACCTAGCCAATTCATTAAATTTTGCTGCGTAGTCGGGCACAGACATATTCCCCTGCTTCAACTCCAGAAACTGCACCTCCATTTGATTCTACGAGCTGGTGGGAAAATACATCTCGAAAAACATTTTCTTAAACTTTTCCCAGGTTATTACACCTTCTCCTTCCCTGACCTTATTTGCCTGCCACCAGTAGCTGGCTTCTGACTTTAACATAAATGTTGCGTAGGCGGTCTTTTGGTCCTCCCTAACTCGAGCGACCTCAAACACTTTCTCGATCTCCATAACCCAAGTCTGAGCGTCTATCGGGTTCGTGGAACCCTTAAAATCTGGCGGTCCTACTGTCTTAAAGTCTTTAAACGAAGTGTTAGGTGGAGCCTGAGGCTGATTATTCATCGCTCCAGCTAATAAATTCACTAATTGCTGAACGGGGTTCGCATTGGCATCATTGTTATTATTATTATTGGTTGACCCTTCTTGGGCTTGTCGACGATTTTGTCTCCTTCTTGGCGGCATATTTCTGCTAAAAATATACGCTTCTTAGAACTTTGTTCACTCTCTTAAATTTTAAGACTTTTACTCAAATATTTAATATAATCACTTTAACTCTTTTCTTCTCAAATAACCTTTGATATTTTATTGAAATCAAAAGTTTTAAACATAATACTATAGCATCTCTATCATTTACTTCAAATATCCTGAAATAAAGTTTCTACAGGATTTACATCATCATAATATTCCTTTGTTTATTAACACATCGGAATTTACATTATGTACTTATTATATAAGTATTCACATAATCATACTGTCCTATCACGGTCTGCTAAGACATCAGACAACTTCACTACGCTTCTCTTCTATAATGCGAGACATAGTCCTGCGATCTAACATATACCCAGGCAGTCCCTCGAACTGAATAGGATATCTCATAACTCGGTCTTGGGCCTCATCCATTGCCCTCAGAAATGTGTAGCACATCTCTGCAATCTTAACTCTCTTCGCACGTGCATCATCCTCTGCCAGATCTGCACGTTGTGCATTTCTAACCCAAGCTTCTTCCACTATGGCGAGTCGTTCAGATTTCTCCTTCAACTCATTCTTTAACTTTTCTATCTCTTCTGTCTTCTTCTAAGTTTGACCCCTCTCGTGAGCCAATTCCCACCCCACATTGCCAAGACTAGTGTGGAGTGCCTCAATCTCATCATCCTTCTGCTCGATTGTATCTCGTAACTCCACGTTGCGATCATACAATAAAGTATACATATCAGCGCTGACAGAGTTCGGTGGGAACTCCTCAAGTTCGTCTTCGTCTTCCTCTTCCTCTTCCTCTTCCTCTTCCCCTTCCTCTTCTTCCTCCTCGGCTGCCTCAGCCGGGACCTCAACCTCCTCAGGGTCCTCCTCTGAGTCAGTCTTTGGCTCATGCTCCTAACCAAAATCTGGAATCATAAGAGATGACTCTGGTTGTACTAACTGCTCCCAAACAACATGTATGTCCCGGGGCTCCTCATCTCTAGTCTCTAGGGGCCGGGTACAACATCCCTGGGTGGACTAGCTCCTCCAGTATCTGACATCCTGACAAAATAAATTTTAAATCTTAGTTATTAAGTGATGCTAATCGATACTCTAACAAGTATGAGCACATAAACACATAGCACATAGGTAATTTTTATTATCTTTCTTAAAACTCAATCAGAGTTATCATTACTATCTTCTCGAAGGCTACTATCCTAAGGTTTTCCCCCCACCTAAGGTTCATAACCTACGACTCTGATACCAACTTGTGACACCCCCAAATCCGGTATCTTACTTTCCACAGGATTTGGTGTTCACTGTTCAAATATCATCAAACTATCTACCCATAATAATAGACTTTTATTGAATAGATAAATAAATCATCATCTTACATCATCTGAAATAATAATACATCATAAATCCCAGGTTATACTTAACCTTACATTTCTGTTACAGAAACATAAATAAATAAATCTTAAGTCATCACACATAGATTTTAACTTCAACATTTTTCACATCTACACAAGGCTTCATCACTTGTTAGCTTTTCCTTTGCCCTTGATACTAGAAGGTTCATCATGTTTAACTGCAATGTTATTATGCAAGAGTGAGCACGGAGGCCCATAAGTATAAAGATAAGACAATAATAACATGCGAATGAAAGAAATCTAATTAACAAATAGCTCAACTTTGAATCAGGAATATTAATCGAGAATCAAATTAATTTTCAACTCTTGAATCAAGAATATTAATCAAGAATCGAATTACTTCTTCCCTTTTGAATCAAGAATATTAATCAAGAATCAAATTACTTCTGAGGGTCATTAAGACCTTGAACCTAGTCTTAGGTTGTCAAGTATATTAACCTTGAAACCTTTAATAGACTTTACTTCTCGTACTTAGGGTGATCGGCCCTTCGTACTGGTACTATGCACATTACGTTAAGGCTTAAAGCATAATTCTTCAATCCCCTATATTAGAGTTGTTCATCTCAGTTTGACATCAGAATCCGTACCAAATAAAGTTGGTTTGGATAACTCAATCAAATATATTCAATTTGAATATTAACTTCTCAAAGTATACAATCGAATAAGTATTGTACACTTAAATGATACTTTAAAAGAATCATGGCATCTCAATTGAAATTCTGGACTTGAGTAATCAAGAATAAGAACTTGCTCAAATTAAAAGTCTAAATTTAAGAAACTTGCTCAAATTTAAAAGTTTGAGTTTAGGAAACTTGCCCAACAATAATAATAAGTAGGGATAGAAAACTTGCATAATATAAATAACAAGTTTTTAGGGATAGGAAACTTGCTCAAATTTAAAAGTTTGAGTTTAGGAAACTTGCCTCGTACGCAAGCTACGAATATAATTCACTTCTTTAGTTACTCTTACCTATCAATACATTCATAACATCAATAAATCACAGTTCTGTGACGCCCCCAAAATTGGTATACAACACCCATTCTGAGTCGCCAAAAATATGGTACAGAAAGCAAACTACAATTTCAATAATACAATTGTCGTGCAAAATACGACAACACATACTGTGAGTTTAAATACAAATATTATCTTCTGGACAATATCCACACTCAAATAAATCCTCATTACAATTATTCAAACACTATTTTACAGAAATAGTGAGGACTGCTAAAACATCTTTCTAGAACCATCACTCCATACCCCGACTAGATCCTGCTATGTTCTCACCTCCTGAGAAAAAATGGAACAAAAAGGAAAAGGGTGAGCTCAACTAGCCCAGTAAAGAATATTATGACTAAGATAATATACAACAAATTATCGTTAGTCTTCAACAGGGAAAAATCTGATAGAATATAATCGACAACAAGTTTTAGATCAACAACTGCAGCGGAAACAGCAAACCATTAGAAGAATCAAGTAGAGAAAGAATTCTACTATCTTCTAAGATTTAAAAGTCCATCATCAATATTTTATCCCTGTAACATCAATTAATAATCATCTTTATCCAAATATTCATCTTTGCACTACAGGCCAAAGATATTCATTTGTATCACCTGTCAGTCATGTTCATCTCAACACCTGTTCATCTTTGCACTACAGGCCAAAGATATTCATCAAGTAATTATACATCTTTGCACTACAGGCCAAAGATATTCAGTAATGTCATCATTTAGGACTGAGGATGATGAAAAATATCTTAAAGAAAACGAATCCAGTGAGACAGAAGGACAAATAGTAGGGATTCGTATAACAGTTTATCCAAGATCAATAATACTTCATAATAATCAATTGTGAAGCAGAATTCAAAAATAAAGATCAAAACATGGATACAATCAAAGATAGTAACCATAATAGACATCTTGGACAAAAAGGAAAAATTTTATTTTTTGATGAATAGTGCCGTATTCGTGAATAGTACCGTATACGTGAATAGTGCCGTATACGTGAATAGTAACCCCGACACAAAAAGTTCCAAATTTGATAAAAACTCATATCAATATTTCAGCATAATGATATTGAAGAAAATAATATCATTAAGAAGAAAATAATATCCCTTACCTCAAAATATCAGTACTTCTGGTCAGAATACCGGTATAAGGCTGAAAGAAACTTGCTCTGATGAATAGAAACTCTCAAAGTATCTAAATACTCACAAAATACACTCAATAATCTAGAGAGAAAAAAGTTGTTTCTGGTGTGATTTTCAATTCTAACTTAGCCCTCTATTTATAGGAAAATGTTAGCACTCCGAAGCAGACTTAACCTGTAACCTGATGGCGTTACCTGCTACTATTCCCACCCACCACATTTGAATAAAATCTCAGCACATTTCTTCACCAACCAAGAGTGGGGCCCACCAATTTTAGAATTTTCCATCAAAATGATAAACTCTGAAAATTTAACAATTTCTGAACCAGACATCTCGTAAAATTCATAATAAATCATACGTTCATTTTTAACGGCTCAAAATTTGTGGACATATATTCAACTTATATATGTATAACATATCCAAAAATTACCACGATCCAACGGTCGGATTAAAAATTATAACCCCCACAAAATATCTCAAAAACCCTGATTTTTAATACCTCAATTCCGACAAAAATAATGATAAAAACCTCAACATTAACTCCTTTATTTTTAACCACAAAAATATATCCCTCATTTATATCCACATAAAATAAATATTTCCTTATCATATGAATCAATAATTAATTATTCACAAATAATATTACAGAATCACATTTATGACAACCAGGCCGTTCCCAAGAAAGAGGGGGCTTTCCAATAAGGATTTCTCCTTACTGGCGCGCAATTAGATGACCAAACCTCTCCTTAGACAGAACTTTCTAGACATTGCCAATAATGTTATCGAATAATATTATTCAAATAATATGAATTATTGATCTGATAAAGGAAAATACTGTGCAGCAACAATTATTGAAACAACAATAATATAAAATATTAATGCAGCAATTATTGAATCAATAAAATAAAATATTGAACAGTAACTAATGTAACAATTATTGAGTAGTGCCTTCTTACGTAAGAATCAATAATTGGTGTAATACCGTGTGCTACTGTATTTTAACCACCGGGTATTCTAACAGTATTAACGGTAACAACTACGCCGTTATTTATAAATAACTTATACTTGTCATTTTCTTCATCCAATCGCTTTTCGTTATGGGGCCCACACAAGGCTGCGCCGTCGTACGAATATTCCCCGACAGCAAGAATATTCTACGACCAAACGAATATTCCCCGACAAAATGAATATTTTATAACCACTTGCTTATTTTGCAAAATTTGCACATTTCACCCATAACCAAAGTATTATATCAAATTAACCCCTTATTATTCACAATAATATTTAGAGAAAATTTGATTTTATTCATTAATAAGTTGGGGTCTTACAACCTCCCCTCCTTATGAAATTTCGTCCTCGAAATTGACGTACGTACCTGATGTTTCAAAAAGGTGAGGATACCTCGCTTTTATTTCTGATTCCAACTCCCCGATCAATTCTTCAATAGCATGGTTTCTCCACAAAACCTTAACTTGTGGTATAACCTTCGTGCGTAGGACATGCTCTTTCCTATCCAAGATCTTAACAGGTACCTCCTCGTACGTTAAATCTTCAGTTATCTCGTCTGGTTCTAACTCAATAATGTGGTTCGGGTCTTTAACATATTTACGAAGCATAGATATGTGAAAAAGATTATGAACACGAGACATGCTTAGAGGTAATGCGAGTCTATATGCCACATTTCCTATTCGCTCAAGAATCTCAAATGGACCAACAAATCTTAGATTGAGCTTTCCTCTCTTCCCAAATCTTGTAACTCCCTTCTATGGTGCAACACGTAATAATACATGATCCCCAATATTAAATTTCACGTCCTTCCGATGAAGATCCGCATAACTCTTTTGTCGATCATGTGCCGTTTGTATACGTTGTCGAATCGTTTGGATCTTCTCTGTAGTAATGCGTACCAACTCTGGTCCCAACAATGTTGCTTCACCCACCTCGTCCCAGCATACTGGAGAACGACATTTTCTTCCATACAACGCCTCGAATGGAGCCACACATGTGCTCGCCTGATAACTGTTGTTGTAGGAGAATTCCACCAATGGTAGGTACTTATCCCAACTCCCTTTGAGATCTAGGACACAAAGTCTTAATAGATCTTCAAGAGTTTGAATAGTCCTCTCTGATTGTCCGTCCGTTTGAGGATTATATGCCGAACTGAATCGTAAATCTGTGCCCATAGCTTTCTGCAAGCTAACCCAAAATCGTGAAGTGAATCTTGGGTCACGATCCGAAACTATGGATACTGGCATGCCATGCAATCTCACAATCTCGTTCACGTACATACTAGTAAGATGTTCAAGGGAATAAGTCTCACGTATCGGCAAGAAATGAGCGGACTTGGTTAATCTATCAACAATAACCTAAATTGCATCTATGCCTTGAGAAACCTTGGGAAGACCCGTAACAAAATCTATAGTAATGTGTTCCCACTTCCATTTTAGAATCTCAAGTGGTTGCAATGGACCCTTTGGTACTTGATGCTCCGCTTTTACACGTTGACAAGTTAAACATCTCGAGATAAACTCTGTGATCTCTCTTTTCATATTGCTCTACCAAAATGTATGTCGAAGATCGTGATACATTTTGGTACTCCCAGGATGGATTGCAAACAGTGTGTTGTGTGCCTCCATCATTATTCTATGCTTCAAGTCAAAATCGTTAGGAACACATAGTCTGGAGTTGACTCGAAGTATTCCTTCTTCATCGATTCTTGCTTCTGGAATAGCACCTTCTTGCACTTTCTTCTTCATACGCATCAGCTCCATGTCCGTAGCTTGAGCAGCTTTAACTTTATCGATTAAAGTCGATTCTACTCGTATATTTGATATCATCATGTGGGTACTTGGAGCCTTCATCTCTATCTCCATCCTTTGCAAGTCATACAAAATGGGCCTTTGTGTTAACAACATTGCACTCGTACCCGCATATGATCTTCTACTCAATGCGTCAGCTACTACGTTTGCTTTTCTAAGATGATATTGGATGGTATGATCGTAATCTTTCAACAGCTCGAGCTAACGTTGCTGCCGCATGTTGAGTTACTTTTGGGTGAAGAAATATTTGAGGCTTTTATGATCTGTATAGATCTCCACTTTCTCCCCATACAGGTAGTGTCTCCAGATCTTCAACGCGAAAACGACTGCTGCCAACTCCAAATCATGAGTAGGATAATTCCTCTCATATTCTTTGAGTTGTCGCGAGGCATAGGCTATGACTTTTCCATGTTGCATGAGAACACATCCTAACCCTTTGCCTGAAGCATCGCTGTAGATAACAAATCCATCCGAACCAGATGGTATTGTCAGAACAGGTGCCGAAATGAGTCTCCTCTTGAGTTCTTGGAAACTCTTCTCGCATTCCTCACTCCATACGAATTTTGTATCTTTCCGAGTCAGCTGAGTTAACGGAGTAGCGATTCGAGAAAATCCTTCCACAAATCTCCGATAATAACCAGCTAAGTCCAGAAAGCTACGTACATTGGTCACCGACTTCGGTTGCTCTCAATTGTGATTCATATCCCAATCTTGGATAGCACGTCACAATGGTACCTATTGTTTTACCACCACACAAATATAGAGTCCCTTACGGAGAGTCTGGCTTTGGTGCATTCCACAAAGGAAGTCACTAGATAGAGGCTCGAGTACCAACTTCTATAGTTGGGTTTTTAACTCCTGAAGTTCAATAGGAGCTATTCAATATGAAATTTTAGAAATGGGTTTTGTATCGGGTTGGAGATCAATATAAAAATTCAATATCACGCTCTGGGTTAGGCCAGGAAATTCTTCAGGAAATACGTCAGGAAATTCACTAACAATAGAAATATCATTCAAATCTGACGTATTTTTGTTCAAGTCCATGACATGGGCTAAGAAAGCTTGACATCCGTTTTTTAATAAACGAATGGCTTTATGGCTTGGTATGACAGCGATTGATTTTAGTGGTTTAGTAGTTTGAATCCGTATGACAGGTTGGTTAGGAATATGAAAACTAACAACCATACGAAAACAATCAATTTTAGCATGATGAGTGGTTAACCAATCAATTCCTAAAATCACATCAAAAGCAAGTATCTTTAAAGAGATAAGATCAACAGGTAATGTGATAGTGCCAACTTGGATCATGCAAGATTTATAAACTGTAGATGTAACGAAGGTTTCACCCAACGGAGTTTCAACAGATAAGTTAAAGTCCAATTTCTCCGGAGTCAAGTTTAAACGTTGAGCACAAGCAGGAGAGATAAAAGAATGGGTAGAACCGGTATCTAGTAAAGTATAAACTTCGCAAGAATTCAAGATTAGCTTACCCGTGATCACCTCGTTCGGGTTTCTCGCGTTTTGGCCAGTCACGACAAACGCCCTTCCAGGAACCGCTGATTTCGACTTATCCGGGACAACTTTTGGAGTCACCATCCCCGCTGAACTTGGTTTGCTACAGAACACTCTCGAGCTATATGACCCTCCTTTCCACAGTTATAACATACCTTAGATTGTTGTGGGCAGTTTGGGCTGATATGTCCCTCTTTCCCACATTTGTAACATACGACCGGTGGTCGTTCTCCTCCCCTAGAAATAGTTGATGTTTGTGCTGACGTCTTCACGTTATCATTGTTGTACCTTCTCTTCTTGAAATCTCCTCCCGACTCGCTCCTTTTATTATCACGACCACGATTACCACCAGAGTGGTTACCGCTTTTGTCCGAATGTTTTCCTCCCTGCTGGTTTTCATTGCTTCGATGACTGCCGCCACCGGTATGACCCTGGTTGTGGTCCCTCGGTTGCACATACTCATTATCTCGCTCTAATAATTGAGCCCTGTTTACAACATCTGAATATAAAGAAAATTTATGAGAGATAAGATATTGTCGAATCTCGGGTTTTAGACCTCTCAGAAACATCCTTGTCATTCGTTCCTCATTTTCGACCAAATGAGGTGCAAACCTGGATAACTCTGTAAACTTCGCTTCGTACTGGGACACCGTCATGTTTTTTTGTTCCAGTCCGATAAACTCCACCTCCTTCATATGACGAATACTTTCAGGAAAGTACTTGTCATTGAACAGTTTTTGAAATGTTTCCCAAGACATGTTGAGTGCATCAGGCTGGGTATGCTTCACAGACTCCCACCAGTAGTCTGCCTCACCGCGGAACATAAAGGTGGCGAATGGAACCTTCTGTTCCTCCGTGCATCCCAAGACATCGAATATCTTGGTAATTTGCTTGACCCACGTTTCCGCCATGATCGGATCCGGCTTTCCTTTAAATTCTGGTGGTCCCAATTCTTTGAACTGCTTAGCTGTGACAAACCGCGCGTTGTTATCATTTCCACCCGTATTCTGCACACGAGTCTCCCTCGTCTGATTTTGCATAAACTGCAAAAAGCTCCTAAACATTCCATCATTCATCGTTTGCTCGGTAACGTTGTTTACAGGAGGAATATTGCCTTCCTGTTGCACGTTCCCCTGGGTGGTGATCAAAGGTGTCTCCACGGTCTGATTTACTCCATTATTAACGTTCTCAGCTGCCATTCTTAAATACTGCCATAAAACAAGGGTTAATAGTTATGTCATATATTATCCCTATACTCTGACCGACCAAATAAACACCAAATAAACTTAGTCAGGTCATACTAGCGAAGGAATTCCCCGTCTCTCCTCTCCTAGTTCTTGTCTCACATCTCAGCCAGGGATCATATCCCTAAGCTTTGATACCAACTGTGACGCCCCCAAAATATGTATACAACACCCATTCTGAGTCGCCAAATACATGGTACAGAAAGCAAACTACAATTTCAATAATACAATTGTCGTGCAAAATACGACAACACATACTGTGAGTTTAAATACAAATATTGTCTTCTGGACAATATCCGCACTCAAATAAATCCTCATTACAATTATTCAAACACTATTTTACAGAAATAGTGAGGACTGCTAAAACATCTTTCTAGAACCATCACTCCATACCCCGACTAGATCCTGCTATGTTCTCACCTCCTGAGAAAAAATGGAACAAAAAGGAAAAGGGTGAGCTCAACTAGCCCAGTAAAGAATATTATGACTAAGATAATATACAACAAATTATCGTTAGTCTTCAACAGGGAAAAATCTGATAGAATATAATCGACAACAAGTTTTAGATCAACAACTGCAGCGGAAACAGCAAACCATTAGAAGAATCAAGTAGAGAAAGAATTCTACTATCTTCTAAGATTTAAAAGTCCATCATCAATATTTTATCCCTGTAACATCAATTAATAATCATCTTTATCCAAATATTCATCTTTGCACTACAGGCCAAAGATATTCATTTGTATCACCTGTCAGTCATGTTCATCTCATGTTCATCTTTGCACTACAGGCCAAAGATATTCATCAAGTAATCATACATCTTTGCACTACAGGCCAAAGATATTCAGTAATGTCATCATTTAGGACTGAGGATGATGAAAAATATCTTAAAGAAAACGAATCCAGTGAGACAGAAGGACAAATAGTAGGGATTCGTATAACAGTTTATCCAAGATCAATAATACTTCATAATAATCAATTGTGAAGCAGAATTCAAAAATAAAGATCAAAACATGGATACAATCAAAGATAGTAACCATAATAGACATCTTGGACAAAAAGGAAAAATTTTATTTTTCGATGAATAGTGCCGTATTCGTGAATAGTACCGTATACGTGAATAGTGCCGTATACGTGAATAGTAACCCCGACACAAAAAGTTCCAAATTTGATAAAAACTCATATCAATATTTCAGCATAATGATATTGAAGAAAATAATATCATTAAGAAGAAAATAATATCCCTTACCTCAAAATATCAGTACTTCTGGTCAGAATACCGGTATAAGGCTGAAAGAAACTTGCTCTGATGAATAGAAACTCTCAAAGTATCTAAATACTCACAAAATACACTCAATAATCTAGAGAGAGAAAGAGAGAAAAGTTATTTCTGGTGTGATTTTCAATTCTAACTTAGCCCTCTATTTATAGGAAAATATTAGCACACCGAAGCAGACTTAACCTGCAACTTGATGGCTTTACCTGCTACTATTCCCACCCACCACATTTGAATAAAAATCTCAGCACATTTCTTCACCAACCAATAGTGGGGCCCACCAATTCTAGAATTTTCCATCAAAATGATAAACTCCGAAAATTCAACAATTTCTGAACCAGTCATCTCGTAAAATTCATAATAAATCATACATTCATTTTTAACGGTTCAAAATTTGTGGACATATACTCAACTTATATATGTATAACATATCCAAAAATTACCACGATCCAACGGTCGGATTAAAAATTATAACCCCCGCAAAATATCTCAAAAATCCTGATTTTTAATACCTCCATTCCGACAAAAATAATGATAAAAACCTCAACATTAACTCCTTCATTTTTAACCACAAAAATATATCCCTCATTTATATCCACATAAAATAAATATTTCCTTATCATATGAATCAATAATTAATTATTCACAAATAATATTACAGAATCACATTTATGACAACCAGGCCTTTCCCAGGAAAGAGGGGGCTTTCCAATAAGGATTTCTCCTTACTGGCGCGCAATTAGATGACCAAACCTCTCCTTAGACAGAACTTTCTAGACATTGCCAATAATGTTATCTAATAATATTATTCAAATAATATGAATTATTGATCTGATAAAGGAAAATACTGTGCAGCAACAATTATTGAAACAACAATAATATAAAATATTAATGCAGCAATTATTGAATCAATAAAATAAAATATTGAACAGTAACTACTGTAACAATTATTAAGTAGTGCTTTCTTACTTAAGAATCAATAATTGGTGCAATACCGTGTGCTACTGTATTTTAACCACCGGGTATTCTAACAGTATTAACGGTAACAACTACGCCGTTATTTATAAATAACTTATACTTGTCGTTTTCTTCATCCAATCGCTTTCCGTTATGGGGCCCACACAAGGCTGCGCCGTCGTACGAATATTCCCCGACAGCAAGAATATTCCACGACCAAACGAATATTCCCCGACAAAATGAATATTTTATAACCACTTGCTTATTTTGCAAAATTTGCACATTTCACCCATAACCAAAGTATTATATCAAATTAACCCCTTATTATTCACAATAATATTTAAAGAAAATTTGATTTTATTCATTAATAAGTTGGGGTCTTACAAGTTCAATATGATTATTGATTTATAATAGTGTTCCTTCAATTTCATTATTAGGTTTTCAAATAATGATTCTCGTTGATTAATGAACTTATTAATTAATAACACACTTAAGTTATTAACTTGTATTAATAACTTATTAAATATAAAACATATCTTAATGTTTATTATTCAAAATAATGTATTAATATTTATAACGCATTATTTAATCCTTACAATTAATAATTTAAGTCACATAATTAATTCATCAATTAATCATATAACATAATCCATTAAACTCATATTAACATCTTAACATATACACAACATGCTTTCATGTTTATTAAATTTAAAATAATGTATTAATATTTATAACACATTATTTACACTTTACAATTATTAATTTATTAATTAATCACATAACATTATTTATTAAACCCATATAAACATCCTAACATATTCACAACAGGTTTTCATGTTAATTTATTAAAGTCAAAAATATTTTTCTCAAGTTCCAACACTTAACCAAAAATTTTCTCAACTTTTCTACTTAGCGCGCGGCCGCGTGCCATTTTGCCTTGCACCCCACGCGTCCGCGCGGGTGCAAAAACCCAGATTCTGACATTCACGAACACAGAACTCGGCCATTTTCACCCAATTTACACCATTACAATGATTTGTAATGTAAGACCCCGAATTTTATGAAATAAAAGTATTCAATTTTTTTTATAATTACTATTCAGTAAATGGTTAAATTGATAAATATTATAGTTAAGGGTGATATATGAATTTTTTTCAAAATAAGCAAGTGGTTATAAAATAATCATTGTTGTCGGGGAATATTCGTTTGGTCGTGGAATATTCTTTCTGTCGGGGAATATTCGTACGACGGCGCAGCTATTTGTGGGCCCCATAACGAATAACTGTCGGATGAAGATAACGACAAATTTAAGTTTTTATAAATAACGACGTAGTTGTTACCGTTAACACTGTTGGAATACACGGTGGTTAAAATACAGTAATACACGTTATTGCACAGTAGCACACGGTATTGAATAGTATTTTTAAAATTATTGATTCTTACGTAAGAAGGCACTACTCAATAATTGTTACAGTAATTACTGTTCAATATTTTATTTTATTGATTCAATAATTGCTACGTTGAAATTTTATATTATTGTTGTTCAATAATTGTCGCTGCACGGTATTTCCCATTATCAAATCAATAATTCATATTATTTAAATAATATTATTAGATAGTATTATTGGCAATGTCTAGAAAGTTCTGTCTAAGGAGAGGTTTGGTCATCTAATTGTGCGCTAGTAAGGAGAAATCCTTATTAGAAAGCCCCCTCTTTCCTGGGAACGGTCTGGTTGTCATAAATGTAATTCTGTAATATTATTTGTGAATAATTAATTATTGATTCATATGATAAGGAAATATTTATTTTATGTGGATATAAATGAGGGATATATTTTTGTGGTTAAAAATGAAGGAGTTAATGTTGATGTGTTTTATCTGTATTTTTGTCGGAACGGAGGTATTGAAAATCAAATTAGGGTTTTTAAGATATTTTGCGAGGGTTATAATTTTTAATCCGACCGTTGGATCGTAGTAATTTTTGGATATGTTATACATATATAAGTTGAGTATATATCCACAAATTTTGAACCATTAAAAATGAACGTATGATTTGTTATGAATTTTACGAGATGACTGGTTCAGAAATTATTGAATTTTTGGAGTTAATCATTTTGGTAGAAAATTCTAGAATTGGTGGGCCCCACTCTTGGTTGGTGAAAAAATGTGCTGAGATTTTTATTCAAATGTGGTGGGTGGGAATAGTAGCAGGTAAAGCCATCAGGTTGCAGGTTAAGTCTGCTTCGGCATGCTAACATTTTCCTATAAATAGAGGGCTAAGTTAGAATTGAAAATCACACCAGAAACATAAGTTTTCTCTCTTTCTCTCTCTAGATTATTGAGTATACACTACAAGAAAAAGGTCTATCAGTGACCAATAATATCAGCGACCGCAACTGCGGTCGCTGATATTAGTACTAGCGACCGCCATCTGCGACCGTAATTATATCCAGTCGCTATTCAATATCAGCGACCGCATGCGGTCGCTACGTGGTCGCTAGAACAATTTTACCTCCAAAAATTTGGCAGGAAATGTTGGCGCGAGAATTCTTTGCGACTACTTGATATCAGCGATCGCATGCGGTCGCTGATAAGTCCATGTCATTAAAACATAGCGACCGCATGCGGTCGCGAAAGGCGGTCGCTGATCAAACTTAATCTAACCAGTATCAGTTATTCGCGAAAGACAAAGACGAAAGAAAAAAAAAGAGGGAGCAGATAGAGAGAAGAGGGAGAAAGGGGGGAAGAGAAGAAGGAGAAGAATTAGCTGCCATTGTCACCGCCGCCGGCCCGCCGCCACCACTGCTATTATCAACGCCGCCCACAGGTAATCCCTAACTGCCATTTATGTTGAATGTGGTATATAGATTTCTGAATTGGGTGTTATGTAGATATCTGAATTGGGTATTATATAGTTTTCAGCATAATAACCCTAACATTGCAATAATTTTTATAGTTTTCTACTAATGACTGTAGTTTATTACTGGCAAATTAATGTGTTTCAGCATAATAATACTAACTGCCATTTATGTTAAATGAATGAATATGGCTAGCATGCTTAAATCAGTATGTTATTGTTTACTACGAATTTGTTCGATTTATTGAAGAAAATTTGCAAACTGAGTCTGATAATAATGGAGGCAAATTTTATTTTTTTTGGGTGTGATATAATGAATGCAACTTCTCTAAAATAGATAGTAGTTTTCCTTATTCGATCAAGTTTTTGAGTTTACTCGCCTGGGCATGGATAAAAATTGAAAAGAAAAAGAAGAGGGGCTGTTAATTTTCCTCCATTTCTCTTACTTTTTTGGCTGTCAAGTACACTTGAATTTTGGGCAGGTTGGGTAGAATGCATTCTTGTAACAAACTGGGCCTTGCAAAGAAATCAAATGAACATAAAACTAATGCCCATATTTATCATTCTAAAAAAAGAAAAAAAGAGCCCATATTTATACACACAAAATTGTCTGAAAGTTGTTGGAAACTAGGACACTTATATTTGTAAGCTAGATTTCATTTTCTTTTTTCATGTTTTATTACAACTTCTTCAGAGGTCTTATCTCTAAGCACAATAAGGATTACTGACTTTAGACTTCTTCAGAAGTTCAATCCAACACAAGACAGGTGATAGGACCTATATCTACATATTGAACATGACCTTAATAGCAATACCACCATGAGCACTAGTTTCAAAGGCTTCTTCGACCTCCTTCTGGGAGAATCCAAATCTATGGGTTATTAGAGGCTTCACGTCAATCTTACCACTTGTGAGAAACTCGAGGCACAGAGGCAATGTGTTCTTGTAGCAGAAGATGCCTACCACATCGACCTCCCTGAATTTATTCAGGCAATGTATAATCACTATCAAGAATGCTTCAAAAACTAAAAGGAAAGAAGGAACTAATAATTGATTAACATCGATTAACACATCAAACATCGATTATAAGTAACTAAGAACTCATAATTGCTATAACATGAGTTCAAATACATAAAACTTAAATAGGTACTTTAAGTTTGCCATTACAAATGGGGGAAATATATATTTTGTGATTTTGGCTTCATTCCAGATTTATATGATTGTGTCTGATTCTGGGGAAATATATATTTTGGTATTTTGTATATTTCTCTTGCTTTGTGTCTTGGGTGCTTAGAAATGACCATATATGCATGCCGTCGTGCATGTGGCTAGTCCATATTGTAGGGGAGACTCTGGCGAATTTTTTTTAAGTATTATAAGTATATTGGTGATCCACTAGAGCCTATTAAGGGGTTGTTGAAGTTGATGGGCTGGGATTGGGGCCGCGAGGGCACACGAGGCCACGCCAAGCTTAGCTAAGCCTCACGGGGCCAAGCCAAGCTTGGTTGTCAGCATGGTAAGCTATTGGGGGGCTATTAAGCCAAAATAGGCAGTGTTAGGGAACTGTTAGTATAACAGAGAAGGTAACTAGACACACTTGGTTAATAAAGAGACTGTTTTGGCATCTGAATACCAGCCAAATATGTATTACTGATATAAAGGTAGCATAAATAAAATACCTTACGTATTCACTTACGATTAACAATAAGAACAAATTTAAAACAAATTAAAATAAAATAACATGATATATTATAAAGTTTCTCATACCGCTGTAATTTACATTCATTCGTTAACATATGCTTACAAGTATGCTCAAGTCATATGGTTTCAAGTATGCTCAAGTCATATGATTAATAAGCTCATGTTGTCTGTAGTAGGTACCGTGGAATCATGGACCTCTATTCAGACCGTAGTTGGATGGCACGACGAAAGTCAAGTGCCCAGATAGGTGCTACAGCTGAATTTAGAGCTGGTTGCCAGGTGTTTTTGGAGTATGCGTATAGTCACCCGGAATGTATGAATGGTAAGTCGCAGATACGATGTCCATGTTTGAAGTGTAAGAATGTAAATTATATGGACAGAGACATGGTAAACTATCATTTACTTGTTTCTGGGTTCATGAGAAATTACGAAGAATGCTGGTGGGCACATGGGCAGAGAAGAGATGGTGGCATCACACAAGTACACAATTCAGGCAGTAGTACTTATCGTATGAATGAAATGGTTCATGATATTGCAGGGCCAGATTTTGATTTGGAGCAATGCAGAGAGCAACCTATGAATTATGATGCCAAAGACTTTTTTAAGTTGTTAGACGAGGGTAGCGAGCCATTGTGGCATGGTTGTACCAAACACACTACATTGTCTGCAGTGGCGACATTACTTAACATCAAGGCTGATCACAACATGAGCCATGAGTGTTTTGAGTCGCTCTTGAAGGCCATTAAGAGTATGTTGCCTGACGGTGAGAAATTACCTGGTAACTATTACTTTTGTAAGAAAATGGTGAAGAAGTTGGGTCTTGGATACCAAAAGATCGATGCATGTCCCAACGATTGCATGTTGTTTTATAAGGAAAATGAACAGATGACAAGGTGCACGTTTTGCAGTCATGATCGGCTTAGGCCTAATAAAGAGGGTGTGACTACAAAAAAATCAAGTATACCGTTTAAGATTCTAAGGTATTTTCCAATAACACATCGGCTAAAAAGATTGTACATGTCTTCAAGAACAGCTGAACATATGAGTTGGCATACGAAATCTCCAGCTAAAGATGGAGAACTAAATCATCCCGCAGATGGGCAGGCTTGGAAAGATTTCAACTTAGCACATCCTGAATTTGCATTGGAACCTAGAAATGTGAGGCTTGGATTGTCCACCGATGGTTTCAATCCGTTTGGCCACTCAGCTGTTTCGTACTCATGTTGGCCTGTAATTGTTACCCCGTACAACTTGCCTCCTTGGATGTGTATGAAACATCCATACTTGTTTCTTTCACTCGTGGTTCCTGGTCCTAAGAGTCCTGGAAAGAACTTAGATGTTTACTTGAGACCTCTTATAGACGAGTTGAAGGTATTGTGAGAGGATGGAGTACAGACTTGGGATGTTGCAACGAAAACAAATTTCAACCTTAGGGCAGCGGTTATGTGGACTATAAGTGACTTCCCAGCTTATGGTATGTTAGCTGGATGGAGTACACACGGGAAGTTGGCTTGTCCGTATTGTATGGAGCATACAAAGTCGTTTACTCTATCAAAAGGTCGAAAGCCTTGTTGGTTTGACTGTCATCGTCGGTTCTTACCGGTAGATCACCCGTTTCGAAGAAATAGAGAACACTTCAGGAAAGGGAAAGTAGACAATGATATGCATGCACCGCGATTGTCGGGAACGGAGATGCGAGATCGTGTGATGAGATTGCCGGTTATCCCATTTGGTAAGGTTGATGCCACAAACATAATCAATGGGTTTGGCGAATCTCATAACTGAGTTCGGAGAAGCATCTTTTGGGAACTGCCTTATTGGTCTACAAATTTGATTCGTCATAATCTAGATGTGATGCATATTGAGAAGAATGTGTTTGACAATATGTTTAACACTGTGATGAATGTTACGGGGAAGACAAAAGATAACGATAAGGCACGTTTGGACATGAAAGATATTTGTAAGCGTCCTGGATTAGAACTTTATGAATCTCCTAATGGTAAGATTGTCAAACCGCATGCAAGGTACACATTGTCCAAAAAGCAAGTTGAAGATATGTGCACATGGGTTAAGTCTCTGAAACTACCAGATGGATATGCGTCAAACATTGCAAGGTGTGTTACGGGTGGGAAATTGCAAGGGATGAAGAGTCATGACTGTCATGTGTTCATGGAGAGACTCATGCCTATAGCATTTCGGGATTTGCTTGATAAACCAATATGGGATGCTTTGACGGATCTTAGTCGTTTCTTCAAAGACTTATATTCAAAGTCATTAAATGAGAAGGACATGTCTGTACTTGAGAAGAACATCATAGAGATCACGTGTAAATTGGAAAAAATATTCCCACCTGGTTTTTTTGACTCCATGGAGCATTTGCAAATCCATCTTCCCTATGAAGCTCGTGTTGGGGGTCCAGTTCAATATAGATGGATGTACCCTTTCGAAAGGGTGATGGGAAACCTTAAGAGGAAGGTGAAGAATAGAGCTTATGTCGAGGGGTCGATATGCGAGGCATACAGTTTCGATGAGATATCTACATTTGTCTCAGACTATTTTCCGGACGAAGTCTTGACAAAGGCCAATCGAGTATCGAGACATGATGATGGGGGAAATGTTGAACTAAATGGTCGGCTCTCTGTATTTGGTCTATCGGGCCGCGCTTATGGAAAAGGAAAGCGTATATTCCTCTCTGAGCAAGAATTACATCCTGCACATACTTACATTCTTCTTAATTGCGAGGAGATTGACGAATTTGTGAGGTACACATGTAAACTTGATAATTTATCTTTTAAGTTGAAAATTTATTCTAATATGTTAATTTTTATAACATGGTATAGATTGTACGATGACGAGTTAAAAGTGAAGCAACCCGGCATAACTGATAAAGATATTCAAATCAATCGGGATAAAAACTTTGCACTTTGGCTAAAGGACAAAGTAAGTTTAATTTTTAAGCACGTAGTTCAATTTTTAACTATGACTTCATTTAATAAGATGGAGTTTTTATAGGCTTTGACTGAGGGATCAACGATTCCGGCTAATGTACAAGTCCTAGCTATGGGACCAGACAGGGACCAAGTCAGCCGCAATGGTTACAAAATAAATGGTTGTGAATTTCACATAAAGGCATATGGGCGCGGTAAAAGAACAACGAACTCTGGAGTGTGTGTCCAAGGAGATTGTTACAATGAGCTTGGTCGTGCCTTTTATGGGGAGTTGGAGGAAATCGTAGAGTTATCGTACAAGGGCACGTACGGGGGTCATATTCATTTGTTCAAGTGCCGTTGGTTTGATTCAAAAAAAGGAATACGTGTTGACAGACATGGAATCGTCGATATTGACCTCCATAGGTCTGCGTACTCTAACGAACCGTTTGTTTTACCAACTCAAACAGTACAAGTATACTACACTCCTAGTCCTGTTAGGAAAAGGGATAGACCGCCTACAGATTGGCAAGTTGTAATTCATACTCCCGCGCGTAGTCGTGTAGAATTAGTTGATGGAGAGATTTACCAAGAGCAGATGCTTCATAGTCAAACCATAATAAATGTGGAGGATGACAATGAAGTAATCCAGTTAGATGGTGGAGATGAACCACATGAATTAGATCCTGAGTCAATACTTGTGTCAGCTGACATTGATACTGAGGAGGAAGAGTTATTGACTGAATCTGACACTGAATCTGAAGCAGATGATGGTTATGAATCTGCAACACGTATACATGATGATTCTGAATCAGACACTGACACTTGAAATGTATGTTTAGCATTACATGATTCTGAACAAATGAAATGTATGTTTAGTATTACATATTTTTTATATTCATATATATACATGTTTATATCACGGTCATGCATGTTTATGTACTAAACTATTTAAAAGCAACTTTTGTTTATTGTCATTTTATATTCATATATATACATGTTTATATCACTGTCATGTTTATTGTCATATATACATGTAATCAAACATGACTCATAATAACATCTTGAAATTTGTAATATACAGATGGCTTCTGAAGCAGCACAGAAAAAGCGCGGCTTGGGTAGGGGGCCTAATCATGTGCCCAAGGCCCCTAGTAATCCAGATGATCGGATTCTTATTCAGATTCGCCCTCCTCTGAATAGCACGTACGTCCCACATATATCATTTATATATAAGCATTTAAGATTCCATTCAATCGTTATTGTTCGTGTCTTATATACTGTATTGAAAATTTGTATATTTCTCTTGGTTTGTGTATTGGGTGCCTAGAAATGTCCATATATGCATGTCGCCGTGCATGTGGCTAGTCTATATTGTAGGGGAGACTCTGGTGAATTTTTTTAAGTATTATAAGTATAAGTTTGAAAAATGTTCATAAGTATTATAACTTAGATATAATTTGCTTTAATATATGCTAATTGATGTTGTATATTATAGTGATTTTTCAGATAATAAGATCGTCAAGTGTATATCACAGCTGTGTTTACAGAATTGGCCTACACCTGTGATTACGTGGGCGAGCACACCTATCGCCCACAAGGATGCTGTTTGGGCAGAATTTCAGGTATGTTTTTTTAATTATGACAAAGGATAATTATTTAGTATTCGAAGGATAATTATTTAGTAATGTTTTTATTGTTGTTTTATTTGCAGAAACGGTATAGATGGGAGGACGCGCAGGCTTCAGTGATACAGACATTATTCTGGCAGAAGTGCGCGGTCCGTACCAAAGACAATTTGAATAAAGAAAGACAAAAAGCCCTTCACAATGCAGAGATCGACCATCCAGGCCAGGGAGAAGATTACATGCATGAGCATAGTCCATGGTGGTGCACCCAGGCCATATGGGCTGAGATGTGTGCCCAATGGAGGGCTGAGAGCTGGGTGAAAAGACGAAAGACTGCCGTCAGCAACAGATCCTCGGGTGTACCCGAAGGTGAAAAGGCTAAAGGGACATACAAGGGCGGTAGTATTTCACAGTTGCAGCATATCACTGCCAGGGTACGTATTTAATTACAAGTTTTAATGTGTTTAAAATCATGAATTGTAGAAAATATATCACATTTTTACTTAGTAATATTATGCTTTTTTTGTATAGGAGTCTTAGTCTCAAGGTACACCTATCCATTGGCTGGATGTGTACGTGGCCACCCGTGATGGTCTGCCTGAGGCTATCCAGATAGCGGTAATAAATTTTAACAACTTGATCTTGTTTATTAAAGCTTACAGAATTAATTTATTTTTCACTATTTAATTGTTAACATGATGATAGGACACTTATAAGCGTTTATTGAATGAACGCTATCCTGAAGGCACTCCACGTCCGTCTATCGATCAAGAGTTATGGGAGAGGGCGTCTGTTGTGAAGAAGAACTACATTAAAGGTCAAGGACAACGACGACGCCCATCCTTCAGTGGCTCAGGCTGCTCTTCTACCCAATCTACACAGTCATCGACCCATCCAGCTGTTCATACTCCGGCTGACTGTGTTAGAGCTATATGTCAAGATCGAAATCTTCTGACGATACTGGGCGGACATCTGGGGGCTCTGGATCCTGAGGAGTTAGCTAAAGCAGTGGCGGCAGCAGCAGCATCACAGCACGGGGATGGCGACGAGGTATAAAATCAATTTGTTGTATATTATCGTAATATACCAATATTAACATAATTAATATATATTTGTAACTTGTTTTATTATTTTGTTAATTACAGGGTGATCAAGGAGGCGGTGATGCTTGACGTACCTGTTTTAGATTAGTTTTATAGTTATAGTATAAGTTTGTACTTGTATATTCATTTTAGGATGTTTGTATGTTACTTAAACAAGTTTTGAAATGTTATTATATTTATTCAAAATCATATTGGTTTTGAATGGTTTATATACTAGTTTGGTGTGTATGTGTGGGTGGACGATGGATGTTTATATTGTTGTGTATGTTGTTGTTGGGTATGTGTGTTAGGATAAAACAGGTACAAAACAGGTACAGGTTTTTGGGATTTCTGCAAAACAGCAAAATTCTGTTTTTTTATTTTTCCATATCAGCGACCGCAGGCGGTTGCGGATAGGTAATAGCGACGGATAACTATTTGTGGACAACAGCGACCGGAGGTGGTCGCGGATATCGGTCGCTGACACGTGGAACACGTCAGCTTTGGCCCTGGACTATGCTGACTCAGCTCAGCGACCGTATTTGTCATTACGGTCACTCATAGCGGTCGCAGATATATCGGTCGCTAATAGTGATCGCGGATGTGCATCTCAGCGACCAGATTTTGTGCGACGCCTTTCAGCGACCGTATATGGTCGCTGCTGGTTATCTGCGACTGTATGCGGTCGCTGATATGCGATCGCTGATAAAGCTTTTTCTTGTAGTGATATTTTGTGAGTATTTAGATACTTGGTGAGTTGCTATTCATCAGTATAAGTTTTCTTCAGCGTTATATCCGATATCCGGTCAGAAGTGCTGCTATTTTGAGGTAAGGGATAGTAAGGGATTTTAAGGGTTGTTATGATTTTCAGTTTCGTAATTTTTCTGATCTTCAAAAATTCTGGAAAAATTCGAAAAGATATTTTGATGAGTTTTCTTGATTGTGTCCAAAAATGGTGATTTTTGGATGTATAGATTGAGAGTTATGAATTTTATGAGAAAAGACTATTTTAAAAGTAACAGCTTATAATTCCTTGTGGTTAATTCCAAAATTGATGAAATTTTTATTGGGAGTACATATATATGATAGAAGTATACTATGTAAATTTCAGAATTTTTGGACAAAAGTACAATTTTTGATAAATGTCTAAATATTCGGCTATTTTGGCCATATGAAAAATAGTAAATGACTTTTAAAAATTCTGAGAAAAATATATGTTCACTATGGGACTATATTATGCTAAATCCCAGAAAAGAAATATTTTTGGAACTGATTTGGTATTTTTCATGAAAATAGTCTAGTTATGAGTAAATGAATTAAATATGTTTTGTGAAAAAAGAAAATTAGAAAATAGGATTTTATGGCTTGAGAATCCTATATGAGGTATATGCAGATTTTTGATGAGGGTTTTGGTTATTGATGATGAAATTGTAAGAGTTGGCATTTTATGATGATTAAATGCATTAATTAGTAAAGTGTAAACAATTAAAATAAATTATTTATAAATTTAAGTAATGTTATTCTTTCAATATCATTATACCGAAATATTGGTATGAATTTTATTGTAGAATTTCTATCTTTTGTGTCGGGGTTACTATTCACGAGTTACTATTCATGAGTTACTATTCACGAGTTACTATTCATGGGTTATTATTTACGAGTTACTATTCATGACAAAATTAGTTTCTTTTTCTGACCAAATTATAGTTGAGTTATGAATATTACTCTTGAGATTAAATCTATATGTTGATTATATTGTTTTTATTATCATATATAACATTTTTATAACCCTGATGTTGAATTTCTCTTTCACTTGAGTGTAAAGATGGGTAAATTATTGGTATGATCGTGACTGAGGAATGTCTTTGGCCTGTAGTGCAAAGATGAATTGTTAACTGGTATGATCATGACCATTGAATTTATAATTGAATATCTTTAGCTTAAGTGTAAAGATGAATTGATTAACATGGTTATAATTATGGTGTATATAAATTCTGAAATGATTATATATTTCTTTGAGATATGAATATATTTGGTCTGTAGTGCAAATATGAACTGTTGAGGAATATCTTTGGCCTGTAGTGCAAAGATGAATTGTTGATGAATATCTTTGGCCCGTAGTGCAAAGATGACCTGTTGTTGAATATCTTTGGCCAGTAGTGCAAAGATGAACTGTTGACGAATATCGTTGGCCTGTAGTGCAGAGATGAATTTATTAGTATGATTATGAACATGAACTGTGATTTGATATAACCATGATGTTTGATGTTACAGGTGATGAAAATTATCTTTGTCCTGGATGAGAAAAGGAATTTAGAACTACAATTTCGATTATGAGTTATACACGTGATTGTGAACAGGAATTGTTGATTGATGTTACAGGGATAAAACATTGTTGGTGGACTTTTAACATGGAGAAGATAATAGACTTTATGGTCTATTTGACTCTTCTAATGGATTGCTCGTTTCGCTGCAACTTTGGTTGAAATTTTTATCATTTACCATATGTTCTAAATCTCTGATTTATTATTGATGAAGGCTATTGATAATTTAATTATCTTTAGTCATGATATTCTTTACTGAGCCAGTTGTGCTCACCCTTTTGCTTCACAATTCCTTTCAGGTAATAAGAGTGTAGCTGGGTCGAGCGAGGGTAACAGGGAAATAGAACGGTGGTCTCTAGCTGTGGATGTTCTCCCGAAGCAGTATAGAAAAGGTCATTTAGTAGTTTTATTTGGTGAATCCAATAGGGTAAGGTGTACCCAACGTTGGAAGGGTGTTTTGCCACTATCATACAAGATGTCTAACGACATACAACCTCGTGTCATCATAAGACAGGGATGTTCTCATCCACTTGCTGAGTATATATACGAGTACTACCTATATAATTTTGGTGTTTGTTTGAAGTATAATTCTCGATTAAAGACAGTGGAGATAATGATAAGTCAAGAGAAGACTCACCATTGGGAAGAATATGATAGTAATCTTCTCGTTTTTCTTTGGGGTCTATTGGGTCAACCAAGGATAATTCTGTGAACATATGATATCTATCATAACCTAGACGCATGGCCTCCCATGTACGAAGGTTTCCTTGAGCACTTTTTAAAGATTCTAATTTCTAAAACAGTTTTTGACTATACCTTTATGTAAGGTATCATTGTGAGGTGCTATCCACGATTGGGACATGAGTCACATTTGGTATATATTTGTATCCAAACTCACAGCATATGTGTTGTTGTATTTTGCACGACAATTGTTGTAACAAAGTTGTAGTTATTTTCTGTACCATGTATTTGGCGACTCAGAATAGGTTAGATGGAATGGACCTGTTTTGGGGTTGTCACAGTTGGTATCAGAGCCATAAGTAAAGAGCCCCGAGCCTCTATCTGGTGACATCCTGTTGATGGGGAATTCACCGAAGCCAGACTCTCCGTAGGGGACGCCGTTCTGCGGTGGCAAGCTGATAGGTACCTTTGTGAGGTGCTGACACATGATGGTGTCCAATGTCACAGTTGGTATCAGAGCTTAGGGATATGATCTCTGGCGGAGATCGGGAAATAGAACTAGGAGGGGAGAGATGAGTAAATCCTTCGCTAGTGTGTCCTACCTAAGCTTATTTGTTGGTCAGTCATAATATCGGGATATTATGTAAATGTTAATTTGTTCAATTAACCCTTATTTTGAAGCTGTATTCTAGAATGATATCTGAAATACAGGAGATGATTAATGGAGAAATTGTGATGATAGGAAAGATGGAATCTGAAATGAAAGCAAGGTATTCTCAACTCTTTGAAATACCAGGTACGTAAATTTCGGGGACGAAATTTCATAAGGAGGGGAGATTGTAAGACCCCGAATTTTATGAAATAAAAGTATTCAATTTTTCTTATAATTACTATTCAGTAAATGGTTAAATTGATAAATGTTAAAGTTAAGGGTGATATATGAATTTTTTTCAAAATAAGCAAGTGGTTATAAAATAATCATTGTTGTCGGGGAATATTTGTTTGGTCGTGGAATATTCTTTCTGTCGGGGAATATTCGTACGACGGCGCAGCTATTTGTGGGCCCCATAACGAATAACTGTCGGATGAAGATAACGATAAATTTGAGTTTTTATAAATAACGACGTAGTTGTTACCGTTAACACTGTTGAAATACCCGGTGGTTAAAATACAGTAATACACGTTATTGCATAGTAGCACACGGTATTGCATAGTATTTTTGAAATTATTGATTCTTACGTAAGAAGGAACAACTCAATAATTGTTACAGTAATTACTGTTCAATATTTTATTTTATTGATTCAATAATTGCTACGTTGAAATTTTATATTATTGTTGTTCAATAATTGTCGTTGCACAGTATTTTCCATTATCAGATCAATAATTCATATTATTTAAATAATATTATTAGATAGTATTATTGGCAATGTCTAGAAAGTTCTGTCTAAGGAGAGATTTGGTCATCTAATTGCGCGCTAGTAAGGAGAAATCCTTATTAGAAAGCCCCCTCTTTCCTAGGAACGGTCTGGTTGTCATAAATGTGATTCTGTAATATTATTTGTGAATAATTAATTATTGATTCATATGATAAGGAAATATTTATTTTATGTGGATATAAATGAGAGATATATTTTTGTGGTTAAAAATGAAGGAGTTAATGTTGAGGTATTTTATCTGTATTTTTATCGGAACGGAGGTATTGAAAATCAAATTAGGATTTTTAAAATATTTTGCGAGGGTTATAATTTTTAATATATATATATATATATATATATATATATATATATATATATATATATATATATATATATATATATATATATTACCGTTGTATTAACAACGGACAACTTCTACAAGGGCCTTGTTTGGCTACACCTACTTTTCTTTTCCCTTTATTTTAATTAACTAATATATTATATAGTTAATTGTCACACCTTAATTAAATCAATTAATTTTATTTAAATTAATTAAATAAAATAAGATAATTCACATTAAATCATATTATCACATAATTAATATTTCTATTTATTAATTATGTTAATTCATTAATCCTCTAATTAATTATTAATTAATTAGAGTAACACTATACTTATTTAATTAATTCAATTAATCCAATAACTCAATTAATTAAATACTTTGAATTATTAAATTACTACACATTAGTTTAATTAATGTAACACATATAACTAAATTAATCTACCATAAATTCATGAATTAATTATTTAACTCAATAATTAAATCATTAAAAATATTTATTTAATTCAATAAATATTTAAATATCTTTACAAAAATCTCGTTCGTCACAGGGAGAGGGAGGGGGAGGGGGAGGGGAGGGGGGAGGAGGAGGGGGTGGCGGAGGGAGGGGGTGGGGCGTGGGCGGGGGTGGAGAAGGGAGGCGGAGGAAGGGGAAGGAGAGGGTGTAGGGCGGGGGCGGGGGCGGGGGGAGTAGTGGCGGGAGGCGGAGGTGGGGTGGCTGCTGGGGGAGCAGTGGCGGGGGCGGAGGTGGTAGAAGGTTGCGGAAGAGGAGGAAGAAGAAGGTGGTTACTCCATTGATTCGTTAGATAAGAATATGGAGGTTGATGAGAGAGATAAGATTTAAATCCCTACAATCATGGACCATTATCAATAACTCATTAAATCACTCAACTAAATAAAAGGGATAAGATTGCACTTTTTTTATAATTAAATATTGCATATGTACTCTTTTTGTAATTATTTTGTTTGTACACTTTTTTTGTAATATTTTAATAAAATGTACTAGGTATTGTAATTGTCCCTAAAAGGAAACTGAAAACCTATGGGTCAATTTACAAACAAAATAAAGAGCTTACGGACTTTGGGCCTGCAAAAAGTTTTGACAATCAAATTAGATCTTATTGATTACCTTGATGTATAAACCCAAATGTTGGCCCACTTATTTGGACATAACGGCGGGTAACAAAACGAAAGCAAATGAGTGTCGTAAAAGGTTGTAGAACTCTCTCGCGCTCTTTCTCTCCCTGTCACCGTGTGTGAATTTAAGTTTAAACAAGAAGTATGGAAAACCCCAGATAAGTCTGGATTCTTCATTTTCACCCTATAAAAACCAATCAAATCTCCCCCATTTACCCGTCAGAAAAAAAAATTCCCATTGTTATCAAATAAATTCCGTCTTCCAAACCCCAATCTGTTAATCAATCCCACCCATTATACAAACGATGGCCCTAATTTCGAGCTTCGGCGGCCGGCGAAGCAGCCTATTCGACCCATTTTCTCTTGATCTCTTCGATCCATTCCAGGAATTCTCCAACGTTCTGGCCAATGTTCCCAATTCGGTTGCTCGGGAAACCTCAGCATTTGTAAACACTAGGATTGATTGGAAAGAGACGCCGGAGGCTCACGTGTTCAAGGCCGATCTTCCCGGTCTGAAGAAGGAAGAGGTGAAGGTTGAGGTCGAAGACGGCAGAGTCCTCCAGATCAGCGGAGAGAGAAGTAGTGAGAATTACTTTTTTCGTCGGGGTTACTATTCACGTATACTGCACTATTCACGAATACGGTACTGTTCATGAGTACTATTCACGAATTATGATTTTTTCTTATGAAATTTCTATCTTTTTCATCTCGGGGTTACTATTCACGTATACGACATTATTCACAAATACGGTACTATGCACCGAAAAATTAAATTTTCTTCTATTTGTCCAAATGGTCTGTTAAGGTTCCTATCTTTGATTGGATCCAAGTTTTGAGATCTATTCTTGAATTTTGCTCCACAAAGTATTATTATGGAATATTTTTGAACTTGGGTAACCTAAAATACGAATCCTTAATCTTTGTCTTTCATCTCACTAGATTCGTTCTTTAAAATATTTTTCATTATCTTTAGTCCTAAATGGTGATATAATTAAATATCTTTGGCCTATAATGCAAAGATGAATGATTATTTGATGAATATCTTTGGCCTGTAGTGTAAAGATGATTGATTACCTAATGAATATCTTTGGCCCATAGTGCAAATGTGACAGGTGTTGAGATGAACATGACCAACATGTGATACTGATGAATATTTTTGGCCCGTAGTGCAAAGATGAATATTTGATTTGAAATATATATTGATTGACTGGGATAAAATATTGATGATGAACTTTTAAATCATAGAAGATAGTAGACTTCATTCTCTACTTAACGCTTCTAATGAATAGTTATTTCTGCTGCGAATATTGATCTAAAACTGGTTGTCCATTATATTTTATCTGATTTATTGAAGGCTAACGATAATTTATTTTTCATTATAGTAGTCATAATATTCTTTACTGGACTAGTTGAACTCACCTTTTTCATTTATTATCTTTTTTAGGAAATGAGAATATCACGGGGACTAGTCGGGGAACAGTGTGATGGTCAGACTTAGATCTGTTGAAGTCCTCACTATTCTATAAAATAGTGAGAAAATAATTGTAATAAATAAGGGATGAATTTGAATGTTTAAATTTTATATTATATACGATTTGTATTCAAACTCACAGTTGTATGGTCGTATTTCCCACGACTTTTTGATATGAAAGATTTGTATTTAGAATTCTGTGCCATGTATTTGGCGACTCAGAATGGGTTGGTATTGAACCTATTTTGGGGGCGTCACAGTTGGTATCAGAGCTTAGGGATATAATCTCTGGCGGAGATCTGAGAATAGAACTACGAGGGGAGAGACGAGTAAATCATTCGCTAGTGTGTCCTACCTAAGCTTATTTGGTATTTGATATGTTAATTTATTTAATTAACCCTTGTTTTATTGCAGTATTTGAGAATGGCAGCTAAAAATCTAAGCAATGGAGTGAATAAGACCGTTGAGACACCTTTAATCACCAACTAGGAGAACGTGCAACAGGAAGACAATATTCCTCCTGTAAACAACACCACCGATCAGACGATGAATGATGGGATGTTTAAAAGCTTTTTGCAGTTCATGCAAAACCAGACGAGAGAGACTCGTGTTCATAATACAGAATAACAACTCGCGGCTTGTCACTGCTAAGCAGTTCAAAGATTTGGGACCACCAGAGTTTCAGGGGAAGCCAGATCCAATCAAGTCAGAGACGTGGGTTAAACAAATTACCAAGCTATTTAATGTTTTGGGATGCACGGAGGAACAGAAGGTTCTATTCGCCACGTTTATGTTCCGCGGAGAGGCAGATTACTGGTGGGAATCCGTTAAGCGTACCCAGCCTGCCGCACTCAAGATGTCTTGGGAGACGTTCCAGAAACTGTTCAATGACAAATACTTTACAGAAAGTATTCGTCACATGAAAGAGGTAGAGTTCATCAGACTGGAACAGAACAACATGATGGTGTCCCAGTACGAGGCTAAGTTCGCGGAGTTATCCCGGTTTGCATCTCATTTGGTAGAGAATGAGGAACGTATGACGCGGATGTTTCTGAGAGGTTTGAAACCAGAAATTCGTCAATACCTCATTTCTCACAAATTTTCTCTATATTCGGATGTAGTGAACAGGGCCCAGTTATTAGAACGAGATAATGATTATGTTCAACCAAGGGACAACAACCAAGGTCGTACCGGTGGCAGCAGTCATCGAAACAATGACAACCAGCAGGGAGGAAAGTATCATGACAGAAGCGGTAACCACTCCGGTGGTTATCGTGGCCATGATAATAGAAGAAGTGAGTCGAGAGGAGATTTCAAGAAGAGAAGGTACAACCATGATAACGTGAAAACATCGACAGCAGCACCAACATCAACTGTTTCTGTGACACCCCCAAAAATAGGTATACATCACCCATCTTGAGTCGTCAGATACATGGTACAGAATTCAAATACAACTTAATAATACAACTGTCGTGTACAATACGACTTAATATAAACTGTGAGTTTGAATACAAATATTGTCTACTAGAGAGTATACAAACTCAAAAGTAGTCCTCATTACAATTATTGTTATACTATTTAACAGAATAGTGAGGACTACTAATACTATCATCTGGTCCATCACTTCATTTCCCGACTCGTCCCAACTATATTCTCATTTCCTGAAGAGAACAGTGAAAGAAAGGGTGAGCTCAACTAGCCCAGTAAGAAATATTATGACTAAGATAATGTAGAATAAATTATCATTAGCCTTTAACAGTGTTAAACTGATAAAATATAACAAACATCAAGTTTAACTGCAGCGGAACAAGAATCCATTAGAATAGTCAAGTAGAGAATAAAATCTACTATCTTCTATGGTTTAAAAGGTTTTTCATGACTGCTATCGCTGAGAATCAGCTTAATAAATAATCCACATTATCTAATCACCCCTGCACTACAGCCAAGGATATTCTTTAGTATCACGACCACAAATTATTCATGCACTACAGCCAAGGACATTCGTATATTCATTAATGGTCATGATCATGCTAACAAATGTCCATCAATGCACTTTGGGCCAATGAAGACTTTTACCACATCATTTGTAATATTACGGTCATGATTACACCGAATAATCCCTGGTCATAATCATACCAAGTCCATCTATGTACTACAGGCCACAGATGACTTTCAACATAATATAAACATGAGGATGATGACAATGATATAAGAATTCAATAAAACAAGTTCAAGAATTAATTTATCCAGGAACTGATAACGTCCAAATTGTCAACATGATACTACTTTGTAGAGTAAAATTCAAGAATGCTCAGAAGAATATTTTCATAAAAAGTTACTAGATGAAGCGCAAATATCAAGGATATTCAACTAATTTCATAGAGTATAGAAGTTGAAACTTTAACCAACTGAGTATAATAACGAATGGAATAACAGAAGAAATCACCATGCATGCGGTACTTCGCATAGACAGGTTATTCTAACAGATTAATAAGTAACGGAACCAGGTCAGGCGAAATTCGCACCGACAGGATGTTCCAACATAATAATAAAGACGAAACTAGGTCCGGCGTAAACGCACAGATAGGATATTCCAACAGAATAATAATAAAGACGGAACCAGGTGCGGCGTAAAACACACAGACAGGATGTTCTAGCAGAATAATAAAGACAGAATAATAGAAGAATGTCACCAAGTATAGGGTAGCCCGCGTATACAGGTTATTTCAACAGAATAATAAGGAATGGAATAACAAAAGTTCTCTTCATGAATACAAAAGAATAATATCCATTACCGTAAAAGATACTGGATATAGGAAAAGAAAGGTAACAGACTTCTCTTTTTCTTTCTCTCTAAAATTTTCTCTCTCTAGAGTTCAGTGAATTCGTAAGAAAATAATGAAGGAATGAACTTCTATTTATAGAAAAATGGAATGCATAGTAACTAATCCATGAACGATCCAGATCGATTTACTTTAATCGGACGGTCCATATTTAAAGCAAAATATTTTAAATAAAATATAATATATTCTATTTATAATCTAATAAAATAAAAAACTTTATAAAAAGATTTTACTATGCAAAATACTATGCAACACTATGCAGGCACTATGCAACACTATGCATAATAAAATATAATATATTCTAATTATTGTCTAATAAAACGAATAACTTTATAAAAGTATTCTGTTTTATATAAAAAGCTTTTCTGTTTTATTACGTTAATAATACGAATAAAACAAAACTTCATCATCATATAAAATATCGATAATAATTGAATCAAACTGAGTGACTTTTCACATAAGTATCAATCATCAATACCATGTGCTATTATGCAACCACACGTATTACTGTACTTTTACTACCGAGTAGTTCAACAGTATCAACGGTAAAACTTCCGCCGTTATTTCAATAAAATATTTTTGTCGTTTTCTCAATCCGACAATAATTCTGTTGTGGGGTCCACCAATGATTGTGTCGCCGTACGAATATTTTCTGTTTAAAACGAATATTCCCCGACCAATCAAATATTATATAACAACTTGTGTACTTTTCAAAATTTATAATTATTACCCACAACTATAACATTATATCATAATATTCAAAAATGATAAATATAGAAAATTCATCTTTATTCAAAAAGTTGGGTTCTTACAACCTCCCCTTCTTAAGAAATTTCACCCTCGAAATTAGGGTACGTACCTGGTATATCGAAGAGGTAAGAATACCTTGATTTCATTTCAGATTCTAACTCCCAAGTTATTTCCTCAACATCGTGGTTTCTCCACAAAACTTTGACTTGAGGTATAACCTTGGAGCGTAGAATATGTTCATTTTTATCCAAGATTTGAATATGAATCTCTTCATACGTCAAATCTTTCGCTATTTCGTCCGGTTCTAACTCAATAATGTGGTTCGGGTCTTTCACATATTTACGTAACACGGATACATGAAAAACGTTATGAACACGAGACATACTTGGCGGTAAAGCGAGTCTATAGGCCACAGTTCCTACCCGATCGAGGATTAAAAATGGACCAATGAATCGAGGATTGAGCTTTCCTCTCTTTCCAAATTTCGTAACTCCTTTCCATGGAGCAACACGTAACAACACATGATCTCCTATAACGAATTTCACGTCCTTTCGATGAAGATTAGCATAACTCTTTTGTCGATCTTGTGAGGTTTTTATACGTTGTCGGATCGTTTGAATTTTTTTCGTAGTCATACGTACCAACTCAGGTCCCAACAACGTTACTTCACCCACCTCATCCCAACATACTGGAGAACGACACTTTCTTCCATACAACGCCTCGAATGGAGCCATGTCAATGCTTGCTTGATAACTGTTGTTGTTGAAAAACTCCACCAACGGTAAGAACTTGTCCCAACTTCCCTTGAAGTCAAGGACACAAAGTCTTAATAAATCTTCCAGAGTTTGAATGGTCCTCTCTGATTGTCCGTCCGTCTAAGGATGATATGCTGAACTAAATTGTAAATCCGTGCCCATAGCTTTTTGCAAACTAACCCAAAATCGTGAAGTGAATCTTAGATCTCGATCATAAACTATGGATACTGGCATATCATGCAGTCTTACAATCTCGTTTATGTACAGAGAAGCAAGACGTTCAAGTGTATAAGTTTTTCGTATTGGTAAGAAGTGAGCAGACTTGGTCAATCTATCAACAATGACCCAAATTGCATCAATGCCTTGAGAAACCTTGGAAAGACTAGTAACGAAATCCATGGTAATGTGCTCCCACTTCCATTCTGGAATTTTAAGTGGTTGCAATGGACCTTTTAGTACTTGATGCTCCGCCTTAACTCGTTGACAAGTTAGACACCTTGAGATAAATAGCGTTATCTCTCTCGTCATATTGTTCCACCAAAATGTATGACGAAGATCACGATACATTTTGGTACTCCCAAGATGGATTGCAAACGGTGTGTTGTGCGCCTCCATCATGATTTTATACTTTAACTTAGGATCATTAGGAACACAAAGTCTGGAGTTGACTCGAAGTATTCCTTCATCATCGATTCTTGCTTCCGGCATAGCACCTTCTTGCACTTTCTTCCTCATACGCATCAGCTCCAGGTCTGTAGTTTGAGCAGCTTTAACTTTATCAAATAAAGTCGGTTCTACTCGTATGTTCGCCATCATCACGTTGGTCCCTGGAGTCTTTATATCTATCTCCATCCTTTGCAAGTCACACAAAATGGGCCTTTGCGTTGACAATATCGCACTCGTACCCGCATATGATCTTCTACTCAATGCGTCAACTACCACGTTTGCTTTTTCACGATGGTATTGGATGGTATGATCATAATTTTTCAATAGTTCAATCCAACGTCGTTGTCGCATGTTGAGTTCCTTTTGAGTGAAGAAATATTTGAGGCTTTTATGATCCGTAAAGATCTCCACTTTCTCCCCATACAAGTAATGCCTCCAAATCTTTAGTGCGAAAACAACAGCTGCCAACTCTAGATCATGAGTAGGATAATTTCTCTCATATTCTTTGTGTTGTCGTGAGGCATAGGCTATGACTTTCCCATGTTGCATGAGAACACATCCTAACCCTTTGCCCAAAGCATCAGTGTAGATGACAAATCCCTCCGAACCAGATGGTATTATCAGAACAGGTGCTGAAATGAGTCTCCTCTTGAGTTCTTGAAAACTCTTCTCACATTCCTCGCTCCAACCAAACTTTGTATCTTTCCGAGTTAGCTGAGTTAATGGAGTAGCGATTCGAGAAAATCCTTCCACGAATCTCTGATAATAACCAGCTAAACCGAGAAAGCTACGTACTTCGGTCACTGATTTAGGTTGCTCCCAGCTTTGAATAGCTTCAATCTTTTCTGGGTCAACAGATATTCCATGACTTGATACTACGTGCCCAAGGAATGCTACTTCCTCCAGCCAGAACTCGCATTTCTTCAACTTGGCATAAAGCTTGTATTCACAAAGCTTTTGGAGTGTCAGCCTCAAGTGTTGCTCATGATCTTCACGGCTTTTGGAATAAATAAGGATGTCATCAATAAAGACGACCACAAAGTGAACCAAATATTCTTTGAATATTCGGTTCATCATATCCATGAAGGAAGCAGGAGCATTAGTTAATCCAAAGGACATGACTAGGAATTCATAATGCCCGTACCGAGTTATGAAAGCCGTCTTTGGAATGTCATCGGTTCTAATCTTCAATTGGTGATATCCGGAACGAAGATCAATCTTTGAAAATAATTTGGCTCCTTACAACTGGTCAAACAGGCCATCAATACGTCGCAGTGGGTACCTATTTTTGATGGTGACATGATTCAACTCCCGATAATCAATACAAAGTCGCATACTCCCATCTTTCTTCTTCACGAATAGAACAGGAGCACCCCAAGGAGAAGTACTAGGACGAATAAAGCCAATGTCTAACAATTTCTGCAATTGGGTCTTTAACTCCTGAAGTTCAATAGGAGCCATTCGATATGGGGCTTTAGAAATGGGTTTTGTACCGGGTTCAAGGTCGATACAAAATTCAATTTCACGCTCTGGGGGTAGGCCAGGAAATTCTTCAAGGAATACGTCAAAAAATTCATTAACAATAGAAATATCATTCAAAACTGACGTATTTTTATTTAGATCTGTGACATGAGCTAAGAAAGCTTGACATCTGTTTTTCAATAAACGAATAGCTTTATGGCTTGAGATGATACTGATTGATTTTAATGGTTTGGTTGCTTGAATTCGCATAATAGGTTGATTAGGAATATGAAAGCTAATAACCTTACGAAAATAATCAATTTTTGCATGATGAATAGTTAACCAATCAATCCCTAGAATCACATCAAATGCAACTATTTTCAAAGAAATAAGATCGACAGGTAACGTGCGGTTACCAATTTGAATCAAACAAGACTTATAAACCGTGGATGTAATGAAGGTTTCTCCCAACGGAGTTTCAACAGATAAGTCAAAGTTTAATTTCTCCGGAGTCAAATTTAAACGTTGAGCGCAAGTAGGAGAAATAAAAGAATGGGTAGAACCGGTATCAAATTGTTAGGTTTGTAATATTCATGGAAGCAATCAAATTACACAAATAAACAGAAGCGTAAAAAATCAGAGTTTAAAATATTACAAACCATATACCCGGATCACCCTTTATGCACAATTATTAATTAAAAGAAAATATGAAGGACAAGAATCATACCCTTGAAGATCAGAGCTTCCTCAGGAACAAGTTCACCTCCAAATCTTTTTCGCGTTCAACTTAAATCCACCGGGTTTGGTTCCTTCCTTTGATCAACGTTAGCCACCCAAGTGTTTGGTCTCTAGAGGCGATCCACCAAAGAAAAAGAAAGATTCAAGAAGAAGGGTGGTTGGCTAAACCCTAGTTTTTTATCTCTATAAAAATAAAACGTACTCTCCAACTATTGGAATTGCGTATGTTGTCAAAAAGTCAATAACCACTCCTCACCCATAATAAGACTCCTCTTATTTATAGATATGGGCAACCCACCTTAACAATTAAGGAATTGAGTTTTATTTTAATTAATTAAACTCCTTTAATTAATTAGGCTCCCAATCTTATTAGGAATAAATATAAGAGAGTACTTTTATTAATTAATTCCCAAACTCCTTTAGGAATTAAATAATAATAATAACAAGACTCCTCTTATTAATTTATATTTAATATTTCTAAAATATTAAATAATAAATATTAATCTATTTAATTTATTCTATCACCATAGATTAAATTAAATGTATTTAACTTATTATTACGATTATGCCATTAACTTCTTAAATAATTATTCTTCCTTTTATGGTGTGACCCTTTAGGTTCTCCATATTAAACCGATTGTGAATAAATCAATTAGAACATCTAATCTTATTTAACTAAATAAATTAAACTATTAATTTATTTAAATAAATAATATTTATTCTACAATAGGGATAAGCCTCCCTAGCGATTAATGACTTTTCAGATAATATAGATTTCAACATTAATCATAAAAGAACCTTTGAGTAAATAGTTACCGTACAATTTAATCCTTCCACCATATAATGTCCCAATTAAATATAAGACATGGAATTACTGTAAGACCCCAACTTTTATAAATAAAGATGAATTTTCTATAAATATCATTTTTGAATATTATGGAGTTAATTTGATATAATGTTATAGTTGTGGGTAATATTTATAAATTTTACAAAGTACGCAAGTTGTTATATAATATTCGATTGGTCGGGAAATATTCGTTTTAACAGGGAATATTCGTACAACGGCACAATCATTGGTGGACCCCACAACAGAATTATTGTCGGATTGAGAAAACGACAAAAATATTTTATTAAAAATAACGGCGGAAGTTTTACCATTGATACTGTTGAACTACTCGGTAGTAAAAGTACAGTAATACGTGTGGTTGCATAGTAGCACACGGTATTGATTATTAATGCTTATGTGAGAAGTCACTCAGTTTGATTCAATTATTGTCAGTTAATAATATGAATTATTTAGCGATAATGACGTTTTGTTTTATTCATATTATTAACGTAATAAAACAGAAACATCTTTTTATATAAAACAGAATACTTTATTAAAGTTATTCTATAAATAGAATATATTATATTTTATTTAAAAGTTTTTTCTTTAAATATGGACCGTTAGATTAAAGTAATCAATCTGGACCGTTCATGGATTAGTTACTATGCATTCTATTTTTCTATAAATAGCAGCTCATTCCTTCATTATTTCTTACGAATTCACTGAACTCTAGAGAGAGAAACTATAGAGAGAAACTATAGAGAGAGAGAGAAGAAGAATATTCTGCTACTTAACTACTTCCTTATTTCAGCTCTTCTTTAAAACGGTAAGGGGTGTTATTCTTTCTTATTCATGAAGAGAACTGTTGTTGTTCCATTTCTTATTATTCTGTTGGAATAACCTGTATACGCGGTCTACCCTATACTTGGTGACATTCTTCTATTATTCTGTTGGAACATCATGTCTGTGTGTTTTACACCGTACCTGGTTCCGTCTTTATTATTATTCTGTTGGAACATCCTATCTGTGTGTTTTATACCGGACCTGGTTCTGTCTTTATTATTATTCTGTTGAAACATCCTGTCTGTGCGTTTTACGCCGGACCTGGTTCCGTCTTTATTATTATTCTGTTGGAATATCCTGTCTGTGCGTTTTACGCCGGACCTAGTTCCATTATTTATTATTCTGTTGGAATAACCTGTCTGTATGGTCTATCGCATGCATGGTGATTTCTTTTGTTATTCCATTCTTTATTATACTCAGTTGGTTAAGTTTTGACTTCTATACTCCATGAAATTTGTGGAATATCCTTGATAATTGCGGTTCATCCAATATCTTTTCATGAAAATATTCTTCTAAGCATTCTTAAATTTTACTCCACAAAACAGTATCATGTTGACAATTTGGACGTTGTTAATTCTTGGATAAATTAATTCTTGAACTTGTTTTATTGAATTCTTATATCATTGTCATCATCCTCATGTTTATAAAATGTTAAAAGTCATCTGTGACCTTTAGTGCATAGATGGACTTGGTATGATTATGACCAGGGATTATTCGGTATAATCATGACCGTAATGTTACAAATGATGTGGTAAAAGTCCTCATTGGCCCGTAGTGCGTTGATGGACAGTTGTTGGCATGATCATGACCATTAATGAATACACGAATATCCTTGGCCGTAGTGCAGGGGTGATTCGATGATGTGGATTATTTTATTAAGCCGAGTCTCAGCGATCACAGTGTTGAAAAACTTTTTAAATCGTAAAAGGTAGTAGAGTTTATTTTCTACTTGACTCTTTTAATGGATTGCCTGTTCCGCTACAGTTAAACGTGATGTCTATTATATTTTATCAGTTTAACATTGTTGAAGGCTAATGATAATTTATTCTGCATTATCTTAGTCATAATATTTCTTACTGGGCTAGTTGAGCTCACCCTTTCTTTCAATGTTCTCTTCAGGAAATGAAAACGTAGCTGGGACAAGTCGAGAAACGGAGTGATAGTCCGAATGATAGTATTAGTTAGTAGTCCTCACTATTCTATGTAATGGTGTGTTAATAAATGTAATGAGGACTCTTTTTGAGTATGAATACTCTCTAGAAGATAATATTTGTATTCAAACTCACAGTTTATGTTTTGTCGTCTTGTACATGACAGTTGTATTAATGAGTTGTATTTGTATTCTGTACTATATATCTGACGACCCAAGATGGGTGATGTATACCTAATTTTGGGGGTGTCACAATTACTGTCAAGTCTTATTTTATTTAATTATATGTATTTCGACTCTTAAATGCACAACACCAAATAATGCAAATTAAAAACTCCTTTCTAATTTCATTCTGCCTTGGCCAAGGACTACTGGGTTGTCATTTAACGAATCACATAGGACATTTCTCTTCTTTTACTAGAAGTAGTAGATTCTTTATTGATCATTCAATATCTCTATGTACAACTTATTATACCTAAGCATACCCTTTGATATACCCTAAGGGTCTTAAGGAATAAATCAAAGTATAACTCATCATACACAAGATACTATGATGATCTCAAGTCCAAGGATCACTTGTACTACTATCACTACAGGAATTCCTATTGACAGACAAGTAAAACTCCATTAGGTATTCCTTAGCGAGCCACGTTCAGTGAACTTATTCTCTAATAAGCACCTACACACTTGCTTTAGTGTCTCCACACAAATGATCATGAGATCAATCATCCTTATCCAATGAGCAAGTAAGGTATGTACCAATCTATCTAGATTCACTAATCCCTAATTTAGTAATCCAACGATTGGGAACTATTTTAGTTTTAAGCTTTCTAAGAATTTAGATCTCATTAGAATGATCATCATCATTATTCTAAAAGCATTGCTTCAAACTATGGGTTTATCACATATTATAAAACAGCATCATGTAGATAATTAAAAGCCTTTAATAAATTAATACTTTTTATTAATAAATGAATAATATTGTTACAAAGTATATGCTTTATCATCAAACATGATTGGCTTGTGTGCATACTACTTTCACAAATAAGGTATAAACTTTGCTAGAGTTTATGATAAGCTTACCCGTGATGACCTCGTTCGGGTTCCTTGCTTTCTGGGAGGTCACAACAAACGCTCTCCCATGCACTACTGGTTTTGACTTTTCTGGGACGGCCTTTGATGCCTCCATCCCAGCTGGACTTGTCTTCGTTGCACGACAAAATTGGACCAGGTGACCTTCTCTTCCATAGTTGTAACATGCTTTGGATGGCATCGCACAGTTGGGACTGATGTGTCCCTCCCCTCCTCATTTGAAGCATATGATTCGTTCTCCTTCCTTAACAACGGGTGCTGGTGCTGACGTCTTTCCATCATTATTGAATCTCCTCTTCTTGAAATGTCCATTCTTATTGCTTTGGCCCTGATTACCACCGAAGTGGTTACCATTTCTGGCCTGTTGATTCCCTCCATGCTTGTTGTCACCGCTTCGATGACTGCTCTCGCTGGTATTATCATTTTGCCGGCTGCTCTCTTTTGGTTGTGTTGACTCGTTATCGCGCTCCACTAACTGCGCCCTATTTACAACATCTGAATACAAACACAGTTTATGAGAAATAAGATATTGACGTATCTCCGGCTTCAAACCTCTTAAAAACATCCGCGTCATTCTCTCTTCATTATCCACCAAGTGGGACGCAAACCGGGACAACTCGACAAATTTTGCTTCGTACTACGACACGGTCATATTATTTTGCTCCAGTTTAATGAACTCTACCTCTTTTATGTGACGAATACTTTCGAAAAAGTACTTGTCGTTGAACAGTTCTTGGAACTTCTCCCAAGACATCTTCAGTGCGGCAGGTTGAGTACGCTTTACAGATTCCCACCAGTAATCTGCTTCTGCCCGCAACATGAAGGTGTCAAAGGGAACCTTTTGCTCCTCGGAGCATCCCAAGACATCAAATATCTTGTTGATCTACTTTATCCACGTCTCCGCCTTAAGTGATTTTGGCTCTCCAAAAAACTTCGGTAGTCCCAGCTCCTTGAACTGCTTAGCGGTGACCGTCCGAGAGTTTTCAATATTTTCACCAACATTTTGGATAGGAGCCGCTCTCGCCTGCTGTTGCATGAATTGCATAAAGCCTCTGAACATTTCATCGTTCATCATTTGGTCAGTGTTGTTATTTGCATGAGGATTGTCGCCTTCCTGATGCACATTATCCTGATTATTGATCTGTGGTAAATCAATGGTCGCCTGTGCTCCATTGTTATTCTCAACATTCTCGGATGTCATTTTCAGATACTGTCACAAAACAAAAGGTTAATTGACATGTCACATATTATCAATATACTCTGACCAACCAATTAAATAACAAATAAACTTAGGTAGGTCATACTAGTGAAAGAATTCCCCGTCTCTCCCCTCCTAGTTTTTGTCGCACATCTCAGTCAGGGATTATATCCCTAAGCTTTGATACCAACTGTGACGCCCCCAAAAATAGGTATACATCACCCATCTTGAGTCACCAGATACATGGTACAGAATTCAAATACAACTAAATAATACAACTATCGTGTACAATACGACAAAACATAAAGTGTGAGTTTGAATACAAATATTGTCTACTAGAGAGTATACAAACTCAAAAGAAGTCCTCATTACAATTATTGTCACACTATTTAACAGAATAGTGAGGACTACTAATACTATCATCTGGTCCATCACTCCGTTCCCCGACTCGTCCCAACTATATTCTTATTTTCTGAAGAGAATAGTGAAATAAAGAGTGAGCTCAACTAGCCCAGTAAGAAATATTATGACTAAGATAATGCAGAATAAATTACCATTAGCCTTCAACAGTGTTAAACTGATAAAATATAACAAACATCAAGTTTAACTGCAGCGGAATAAGCAATCCATTAGAAGAGCCAAGTAGAGAATAAAATCTACTATCTTCTATGGTTTAAAAGGTTTTTCATGACTGCTATCGCTGAGAATCAACTTAATAAATAATCCACATTATCTAATCACTCATGCATTACGGCCAAGGATATTCTTTAGTATCACGACCACAAATTATCCATACACTACAGCCAAGGACATTCGTGTATTCATTAATGGTCATGATCATGCCAACAACTGTCCATCAATACACTACGGGCCAATGAGGACTTTTACCACATCATTTGTAACATTACGGTCATGATTACACCGAATAATCCCTGGTCATAATCATACCAAGTTCATCTATGTACTACAGGCCACAGATGACTTTCAACATAATATAAACATGAGGATGATGACAATAATATAAGAATTCAATAAAACAAGTTCAAGAATTAATTTATCCAGGAACTGATAACGTCCAAATTGTCAACATGATACTACTTTGTAGAGTAAAATTCAAGAATGCTCAGAAGAATATTTTCATGAAAAGATACTAGATGAAGCGCAAATATCAAGGATATTCCACTAATTTTATGGAGTATAGAAGTCGAAACTTTAACCAACTGAGTATAATAACGAATGGAATAACAGAAGAAATCACCATGCATGCGGTACTTCTCATAGACAGGTTATTCTAACAAATTAATAAGTAACGGAATCAGGTCAGGCGAAATTCGCATCGACAGGATGTTCCAACATAATAATAAAGACGGAACCAGGTCCGGCGTAAACGCACAGACAGGATATTCCAACAGAATAATAATAAAGACGGAACCAGGTCCGGCGTAAAACACACAGACAGGATGTTCCAACAGAATAATAAAGACAGAATAATAAAAGAATGTCACCAAGTATAGGGTAGCCCGCGTATACAGGTTATTCCAACAGAATAATAAGGAATGGAATAACAGAAATTCTCTTCATGAATACAAAAGAATAATATCCCTTAACATAAAAGAAACTAGATATAGGAAAAAAAGGTAGCAGACTTCTCATTTTCTTTCTCTCTCTAGAGTTCAGTGAATTCGTAAGAAAATAATGAAGGAATGAACTTCTATTTATAGAAAAATAGAATGCATAGTTACTAATCCATGAACGGTCCAGATCGATTTACTTTAATCGGACGGTCCATATTTAAAGCAAAATATTTAAAAAAATATAATATATTCTATTTATAATCTAATAAAACGAAAAACTTTATAAAAAGATTTTACTATGCAAAATATTATGCAACACTATGCAGGCACTATGCAATACTATGCATAATAAAATATAATATATTCTAATTATTGTCTAATAAAACGAATAACTTTATAAAAGTATTCTGTTTTATATAAAAAGCTTTTCTGTTTTATTACGTTAATAATACGAATAAAACAAAACTTCATCATCATATAAAATATCGACAATAATTGAATCAAACTGAGTGACTCCTTTCCATGGAGCAACACGTAACAACACATGATCTCCTATAACGAATTTCACGTCCTTTCGATGAAGATTAGCATAACTTTTTTGTCTATCTTGTGAGGTTTTTATACGTTGTCGGATCGTTTGAATTTTTTTCGTAGTCATACGTACCAACTCAAGTTCCAACAACGTTGCTTCACCCACCTCATCCCAACATACTGGAGAACGACACTTTCTTCCATACAACGCCTCGAATGGAGCCATGCCAATGCTTGCTTGATAACTGTTATTGTAGGAAAACTCCACCAACGGTAAGAACTTGTCCCAACTTCCCTTGAAGTCAAGGACACAAAGTCTTAATGAAACTTCCAAAGTTTGAATGGTCCTCTCTGATTTTCCGTCCGTTTGAGGATGATATGCCGAACTAAATTGTAAATCCGTGCCCATAGCTTTTTACAAACTAACCCAAAATCGTGAAGTGAATCTTGGATCTCGATCAGAAACTATGGATACTGGCATACCATGAAGTCTTACAATCTCGTTTATGTACAGACGAGCAAGATGTTCAAGTGTATAAGTTTCTCGTATTGGTAAGAAGTGAGCAGACTTGGTCAATCTATCAACAATTACCCAAATTGCATCAATGCCTTGAGAAACCTTGGGAAGACCAGTAACAAAATCCATGGTAATGTGCTCCCACTTTCATTCTGGAATTTCAAGTGGTTGCAATGGACCTTTTGGCACTTGATGCTCCGCCTTGACTCGTTGACAAGTTAGACACCTTGAGATAAACAACGCTATCTCTCTCTTCATATTATTCCACCAAAATGCATGACGAAGATCACAATACATTTTGGTACTCCCAGGATGGATTGTAAATGGTGTGTTGTGTGCCTTCATCATGATTTTATACTTTAACTCAAGATCGTTAGGAACACAAAGTCTGGAGTTGACTCGAAGTATTCCTTCATCATCGATTCTTGCTTCCGGCATAGCACTTTCTTCCTAATACGCATCAGCTCCAGGTCTGTAGTTTGAGCAGCTTTAACTTTATCAAATAAAGTCAGTTCTACTCGTATGTTCGCCATCATCACGTTGATCCCTGGAGTCTTTATCTCTATCTCCATCATTTCCAAGTCACACAAAATGGGCCCTTGCGTTGACAATATCGCACTCGTACCCGCATATGATCTTCTACTCAATGCATCAGCTACCACGTTTGCTTTTCCACGATGGTATTGGATGGTATGATCATAATCTTTCAATAGTTTAAGCCAACGTCGTTGTTGAATGTTGAGTTCCTTTTGAGTGAAGAAATATTTGAGGCTTTTATGATCCGTAAAGATCTCCACTTTCTCCCCATACAAGTAATGCCTCCAAATCTTTAGTGCGAAAACAACAGCTGCCAACTCTAGATCATGAGTAGGATAATTTCTCTCATATTCTTTGAGTTGTCGTGAGGCATAGGCTATGACTTTCCCATGTTGCATGAGAACACATCCTAACCCTTTGCCCGAAGCATCACTGTAGATGACAAATCCCTCCGAACTAGATGGTATTATTAGAACAGGTGCTGAAATAAGCCTCCTCTTGAGTTCTTGAAAACTCTTCTCACATTACTCGCTCCAACTGAAATTTGTATCTTTCCGAGTCAGCTGAGTTAATGGAGTAGCGATTCGAGAAAATCCTTCCACGAATCTCCGATAATAACCAGCTAAACCGAGAAAGCTACATACTTCAGTCACTAATTTAGGTTGCTCCCAACTTTGAATAGCTTCAATCTTTTCTGGGTCAACAGATATTCCATGACTTGATACTACGTGCCTAAGGAATGCTACTTTCTCCAGCCAGAACTCGCATTTCTTCAACTTGGCATAAAGCTTGTATTCACGAAGCTTTTGGAGTGTCAGCCTCAAGTGTTACTCATGATCTTCACGGCTTTTGGAATAAATAAGGATGTCATCAATAAAGACAACCACAAAGTGATCATCCAAATATTCTTTGAATACTCGGTTCATCATATCCATGAAGGCAGCAGGAGCATTAGTTAATCCAAAGGACATGACTAGGAATTCATAATGCCCGTACCGAGTTATGAAAGCCGTCTTTGGAATGTCATCGGTTCTAATCTTCAATTGGTGATATCCAGAACGAAGATCAATCTTTGAAAAGAATTTGGCTCCTTGCAACTGGTCAAACAGGTCATCAATACGTGGCAATGGGTACCTATTTTTGATGGTGACATGATTCAACTCCCGATAATCAATACAAAGTCGCATACTCCCATCTTTCTTCTTCACGAATAGAACAGGAGCACCCTAAGGAGAAGTACTAGGACGAATAAAGCCAATGTCTAACAATTCCTGCAATTGGGTCTTTAACTCCTGAAGTTCAATAGGAGCCATTCGATATGGGGCTTTGGAAATGGGTTTTGTACCGGGTTCAAGGTCAATACAAAATTCAATTTCACGCTCTGGGGGTAGGCCAGTAAGTTCTTCAGGGAATACGTCAGAAAATTCATTACCAATAGAAATATCATTCAAAACTGACGTATTTTTGTTTAGATCTGTGACATGAGCTAAGAAAGCTTGACATCCATTTTTCAATAAACGAATAGCTTTATGACTTGAGATGACAGTGATTGATTTTAATGGTTTGGTTGCTTGAATTCGCATAATAGGTTGATTAGGAATATGAAAGCTAATAACCTTACGAAAACAATCAATTTTTGCATGATGAGTAGTTGACCAATCAATCCCTAGAATCACATCAAATGCAAGTATTTTCAAAGAAATAAAATCGACAGGTAACGTGCGGTTACCAATTTGAATCAAACAAGACTTATAAACCGTGGATGTAATGAAGGTTTCTCCCAACGGAGTTTCAATAGATAAGTCAAAGTCTAATTTTTCCGGAGTCAAATTTAAAGGTTGAGCGCAAGTAGGAGAAATAAAAGAATGGGTAGAATCGGTATCAAATTGTTAGGTTTGTAATATTCATAGACGCAATCAAATTGCACAAATAAACGGAAGCGTGAAAAATCAGAGTTTAAAATTTTACAAACCATATACCCGGATCACCCTTTATGCACAATTATTAATTAAACGAAAATATGAAGGACAAGAATCATACCCTTGAAGATCAGAGCTTCCTCAGGTACAAGTTCACCTCCAAATCTTTTTCGCGTTCAACTTGAATCCACCGGGTTTGATTACTTCCTTTGATCAACGTTAGTCACCCAAGTGTTTGGCCTCTGGAGGTGATCCACCAAGGAAAAAGAAAGATTCAAGAAGAAGGGTGGTTGGCTAAACCCTAGTTTTCTATCTCTATAGAAAAAGAACGTACTCTCCAACTATTGGAATTGCGTATGTTGTCAAAAAGTCAATAACCACTCCTCACCCATAATAAGACTCCTCTTATTTATAGGTGTGGGCAACCCACCTTAACAATTAAGGAATTGAGTTTTATTTTAATTAATTAAACTCCTTTAATTAATTAGGCTCTCAATCTTATTAGGAATAAATATATGAAAGTACTTTTATTAATTAATTCCCAAACTCCTTTAGGAATTAAATAATAATAATAGTAATAATTGTGACGCCCCCAAAATAAATCCAATCCATCCAACCCATTCTGAGTCGCCAAATACATGGTACAGAAAATAACTACAACTTTATTATTACAATTGTCATGCAAAATACGACAACACATATACTGTGAGTTTAAAGACAAATATTGTCATCTAGACAGTATTCATACTGAATTAAGTCCTCATTATAATTATTGATACACTATTTTATAAAATAGTGAGGACTACTAAAATAACTGTCTTGAACCATCATTCCATACCCCGACTAGTACACGCTACATTCTCGCCTCCTGAGAAGAAAAATGGAACAACAAGGAAAAGGGTGAGCTCAACTAGCCTAGTAAAGAATATTATGACTAAGATAATATACAATAAATTATCGTTAGTCTTCAACAGGGAAAAATTTAATAGAATACAATAGACAACAAGTTTTAAATCAATATTCGCAGCGGAAAATAATAATTCATAGAAGAATTACGTAGAGAATGAAATCTACTATTATCTATGAATTTAAAAGTCCATCATCAGCATTTTATCCCTGTAACATCAATCAATATTCATCTTCGCACTACAGGCCAAAAATATTCACCAGTTGGTCATGTTCATCTAAACACTTGTTCATCTTTGCACTACGGGCCAAAGATATTCATCAGAAATCGTTAATCTTTGCACTACAGGCCAAAGATATTCAATTATATCATCATTTAGGACTGAGGATGATGAAAAATATTTTAAAGGAAACGAATCCAGTGAAACAAAATAATAAATATTAAGGATTCGTATTTCAACTATTCTATGTCCAAAAATACCTCATAAATAATCATAGCGGAGTAAAATTCAAGAATGATCAAAATATCGATACAATCAAAGCTAGTATCCAGAATAGATATTTTGGACGAAAAGAAAAAAATTTCATTTTTCAGTGAATAGTAACTCGTGAATAGTAACTCATGAATAGTAACCCCGACATGAAAAGTTTTAAATTTGATAAAAAAATTTAACCAATATTTCGGCATAATGATATTGAAGAAATAATATCACTTAAGAAGAAAATAACATTGTAAGACCCCGAATTTTATGAAATAAAAGTATTCAATTTTTCTTATAATTACTATTCAGTAAATGGTTAAATTGATAAATGTTAAAGTGAAGGATGATATATGAATTTTTTTCAAAATACACAAATGGTTATAAAATATTCATTGTTGTCGGGAAATATTCGTTTGGTCATGGAATATTCTTTCTGTCGAAAAATATTCGTACGACGGCGCAGCCATTTGTGGGCCCCATAACAGAATAACTGTCGGATGAAGAAAACGACAAAATTGAGTTTTTATAAATAACGGCGTAGTTGTTACCGTTAACACTGTTGAAATACCCGGTGGTTAAAATACAGTAATACGCGTTATTGCACAGTAGCACACGGTATTGCACAGTATTTTTGAAATTATTGATTCTTACGTAAGAAGGCACAACTGAATAATTGTCACAGTAATTACTGTTCAATATTTTATTTTATTGATTCAATAATTGTTGCGTTGATATTTTATATTATTGTTGTTTCAATAATTGTTGTTGCCCATCATCTCCATTATCAGATCAATAATTCATATTATTTAAATAATATTATTAGATAGCATTATTGGCAATGTCTAGAAAGTTCTATCTAAGGAGAGGTTTGGTCATCTAATTGCACGCCATTAAGGAGAAATTCTTATTGAAAAGCCTCCTCTTTCCCGGGAACGGCCTGGTTGTCATAAATGTGATTCTGTAATATTATTTGTGAATAATTAATTATTGATTCATATGATAAGGAAATATTTATTTTATGTGGATATAAATGAGGGATATATTTTTGTGGTTAAAAATGAACGAGTTAATGTTGAGGTGTTTTATCTGTATTTTTATCGGAATAGAGGTATTGAAAATCAAATTAGGGCTTTTAAGATATTTTGCGAGGATTATAATTTTTAATCCGACCGTTGGATCGTGGTAATATTTGGATATGTTATACATATATAAGTTGAGTATATGTCCACAAATTTTGAACCGTTAAAAATGAACGTATGATTTGTTATGAATTTTACGAGATGACTGGTTCAGAAATTGTTGAATTTTCGGAGTTAATCATTTTGGTGGAAAATTCTAGAATTGGTGGGCCACACTCTTGGTTGGTGAAAAAATGTGCTGAGATTTTTATTCAAATGTGGTGGGTGGGAATAGTAACAGGTAAAGCCATCAGGTTGCAGGTTAAGTTTATTTCGGCGTGCTACCATTTTCCTATAAATAGAGGGCTAAGTTAGAATTGAAAATCACACCAGAAACATAAACTTTCTCTCTTTCTCTCTCTATATTATAAAGCATATTTTGTGAGTATTTAGATACTTTGAGAGTTCCTATTCAGTGCAAGTTTCCTTCGGCTTTGCATTCCAGTCAGAAATACTGCACTTTTGAGGTAAGGGATAGTAAGGGATTTTAAGGGTTGTTATGTTTTTCAGTTTCGTAATTTTTCTGATCTTCAACAATTCTGGAAAAATTGAAATATTATTTTGATGAGTTTTCTTGATTGTGTCCAAAAATGGTGATTTTTGGATGTACAGATTGAGAGTTATGCATTTTATGAGAAAAGACTATTTTAAAAGTAACCGCTTATAATTCCTTGTGGTTAACTCCAAAATTGATGAAATTTTTATTGGGAGTACATGTATATGATAGAAGTATACTCTGTAAATTTTAGAATTTTTGGACAAAAGTGCAATTTATGATAAATGTCTAAATATTCGGCGGTTTTGGCCATATGAAAAATAGTAAATGAGTTTTAAAAATTCTGAAAAAAATATATGTTCACTATGGGACTATATTATGCTAAATCTCAGAAAAAAAATATTTTTGGAACTGATTTGTTATTTTTCATGAAAATGTTCTAGTTATGAGTAAATGAATTAAATATATTTTGTGAAGTAAGAAAATTAAGAAATAGAATTTTATGACTTGAGAATCCTATATGAGGTATATGCAGATTTTTGATGAGGGTTTTGGTTATTGGTGATGAAATCTTATGAGTTTGGCATTTTAGAATGATTAAATGCATTATTTAGTAAAGTGTAAACAATTAAAATAAATTGTTTATAAACTTAAGAAATATTATTCTTTCAATATCATTATACCGAAATATTGGTATGTATTTTATTGTGAAATTTTTACCTTTTTGTGTCGGGATTACTATTCATGAGTTACTATTCACGAGTTACTATTCATGAGTTACTATTCACGGGTTACTATTCACGATAAAATTGGTTTCTTTTTCTAACCAAATTATAGTTGATTTATGAATATTACTATTGAGATTAAATCTATATGTTGATCATATTATTTTTATTATCATATATAAAATTTTTATAACCTTGATGTTGAAATTCTCTTTCACTTGAGTGTAAAGATGGGTAGATTATTGGTATGATCATGACTTTGGGTTCTCTTTGGCCAGTAGTGCAAAGTTGAATTATTGACTTGTATGATCATGACCATTGAATTTATAATTGAATATCTTCAGCTTAAGTGCAAATGTGAAATGATCCGCATGGTTATAATTATTGTTTATATAAATGATTATATTTTTCTTTGAGATATTAATATATTTGGCTTGTAGTGCAAATATGAACTGTTGATGAATATATTTGGCCGTAGTGCAAATATGAACTGTTGAGGAATATCTTTGGCCTGTAGTGCAAAGATGAAATATTGATGAATATCTTTGGCCTGTAGTGCAAAGATGAATTGTTGATGAATATCTTTGGCCGTAGTGCAAAGATGACATGTTGTTGAATATTTTTGGCCAGTAGTGCATTGATGAGCAGGTGTTGAGATGAACATGACCAACTGGTGATACAAATGAATATCTTTGGCCGTAGTGCAAAGATGAAGTTATTAGTATGGTTATGAACAGGAAATGTGATTTGGTGTAACTATGATCTTTGATGTTTCAGGTAAAGATAGGTGATGAAAATTATCTTCGTCCTGGATGAGAAGAGGAATTTAGAACTACAGTTATGATTATGAGTTATTCATATGATTGTGGACCAGAATTGTTGATTGATGTTACAGGGATAAAATATTGTTGATGGATTTTTAACATGGAGAAGATAATAGACTCTATAGTCTATTTGACTCTTCTAATGGATTGCTCGTTCCGCTGCAACTATGGTTGAAATTTTTATCATTTACCATATGTTCTAAATCTCTGATTTATTATTGATGAAGGCTATTGATAATTTAATTATCTTTAGTCATGATATTCTTTACTGAGCTAGTTGTGCTCACCCTTTTGCTTCACAATTCCTTTCAGGTAATAAGAGTGTACCTGGGTCGAGCGAGGGTAACGGGGAAATAGAACGATGGTCTCTAGCTGTGGATTTCTCCCGAAGCAGTATAGAAAAGTTCATTTAGTAGTTTTATTTGGTGAATCCAATAGGGTAAGGTGTACTCAACGTTGGAAGGGTGGTTTGCCACTATCATACAAGATGTCTAACGACATACAATCTCGTGTCATCATAAGATAGGGATGTGCTCATCCACTTGCTGAGTATATATACGAGCACTACCTATATAATCTTGGTATTTGTTTGAAGTATAATTCTCAATTAGAGACAGTGGAGATAATGATAAGTCAATAGAAGACTCACCATTGGGAAGTATATGATAGTAATCTTCTCATTTTTCTTTGAGGTCTATTGGGTCAACCAAGAATAATTCTGTGGCCATATGATATCTATCATAACCTATACGCATGGCCTCCCATGTACAAAGGTTTCCTTGAGCACTTCCCAAAGATTCTAATTTCTAAAACAATTTTTGACTATACCTTTATGTAAGGTGTCATTGTGAGGTGATGTCCACGGTTGGAACATGAGTCACATTTGGTATATATTTGTATCCAAACTCACAGCATATGTGTTGTTGTATTTTGCACGACAATTGTTGTAATAAAGTTGTAGTTGTTTTCTGTACCATGTATTTGGCGATTCAGAATAGGTTGGATGAAATGGACCTATTTTGGGGTCGTCACATTTGGTATCAGAGCTTAGGGATATGATCTTTGGCGGAGATCGGGAAATAGAACTAGGAGGGGAGAGTAAATTCTTCGCTAGTGTGTCCTACCAAAGCTTATTTGTTGGTCAGTCATAATATCGGGATATTACGTGATATGTTAATTTGTTAAATTAACCCTTGTTTTGAAGCTGTATTCTAGAATGATATTTGAAATACAGGAGATGAGCAATGGAGAAATTATGATGACAGGGAAGATGAAATCTGAAATGAAAGGAAGGTATTCTCAACTCTTTGAAATACCAGGTACGTAAATTTCGGGGACGAATTTTTATAAGGAGGGGAGATTGTAAGACCCCGAATTTTATGAAATAAAATATTTAATTTTTCTTATAATTACTATTTAGTAAATGGTTAAATTGATAAATGTTAAAGTTAAGGGTGATATATGAATTTTTTTTTCAAATTACACAAGTGGTTATAAAATATTCATTGTTGTCGGGGAATATTCGTTTGGTCGTGGAATATTCTTTCTGTCGGAGAATATTCGTACGACGGCGCAGCCATTTGTGGGCCCTATAACAGAATAACTGTCGGGTGAAGAAAACGATAAATTTGAGTTTTTACAAATAACGGCGTAGTTGTTACCGTTAACACTGTTAGAATTCCCGGTGGTTAAAATACAGTAATACGCGTTATTGCACAGTAGCACACGGTATTGCATAGTATTTTTGAAATTATTGATTATTACGTAAGAAGGCACTACTCAATAATTGTTACAGTAATTACTGTTCAATATTTTATTTTATTGATTCAATAATTATTACGTTGAAATTTTATATTATTGTTATTCAATAATTGTCACTGCACAGTATTTTCCATTATCAGATCAATAATTCATATTATTTGAATAATATTATTAGATAGCATTATTGGTAATGTCTAGAAAGTTCTATCTAAGGAGAGGTTTGGTCATCTAATTGCGCGCCAGTAAGGAAAAATTCTTATTAGAAAGCCCCCTCTTTCCCGGGAACGGCCTGGTTGTCATAAATGTGATTCTGTAATATTATTTGTGAATAATTAATTATTGATTCATATGATAAGGAAATATTTATTTTATGTGGATATAAATGAGGGATATATTTTTGTGGTTAAAAATGAAGGAGTTAATGTTGAGGTGTTTTATCTGTATTTTTGTCGGAACAGAGGTATTGAAAATCAAATTAGGGTTTTTAAGATATTTTGCGAGGGTTATAATTTTTAATCCGACCGTTGGATCGTGGTAATATTTGGATATGTTATACATATATAAGTTGAGTATATGTCCACAAATTTTGAACCTTTAAAAATGAACGTATGATTTGTTATGAATTTTACGAGATGACTGGTTCAGAAATTGTTGAATTTTTGGAGTTAATCATTTTGGTGGAAAATTCTAGAATTGGTGGGTCCCACTCTTGGCTGGTGAAGAAATGTGCTGAGATTTTTATTCAAATGTGGTGGGTGGGAATAGTAGCAGGTAAAGCCATCAAGTTGCAGGTTAAGTCTGCTTCGGCGTGCTAACATTTTCCTATAAATAGAGGGCTAAGATAGAATTGAAAATCACACCAGAAATATAAACTTTCTCTCTTTCTCTCTCTATATTATGAAGCATATTTTGTGAGTATTTAGATACTTTGAGAGTTGCTATTCAGTGCAAGTTTCCTTCGGCTTTGCATTCCAGTCAGAAATACTGCACTTTTGAGGTAAGGGATAGTAAGGGATTTTAAGGGTTGTTATATTTTTTAATTTGGTAATTTTTCTGATCTTCAAAAATTCTAAAAAAATTTGAAATGTTATTTTGATGAGTTTTCTTGATTGTTTCCAAAAATGGTGATTTTTGGATGTACAGATTGAGAGTTATGCATTTTATGAGAAAAAACTATTTTAAAAGTAACCGCTTATAATTCCTTGTGGTTAACTCCAAAATTGATGAAATTTTTATTGGGAGTACATGTATATGATAGAAGTATACTCTGTAAATTTCAGAATTTTTGGACAAAAGTACAATTTATGATAAATGTCTAAATATTCGGCGGTTTTAGCCATATGAAAAATAGTAAATGAGTTTTAAAAATTCTGAGAAAAATATATGTTCACTATGGGACTATATTATGCTAAATCTCAGAAAAGAAATATTTTTAGAACTGATTTGTTATTTTTCATGAAAATAGTCTAGTTATGAGTAAATGAATTAAATATGTTTTGTGAAGTAAGAAAATTGGAAAATAGGATTTTATGACTTGATAATCCTATATGAGGTATATGCAGATTTTTTATGAGGGTTTTGGTTATTGGTGATGAAATCTTATGAGTTTGGTATTTTAGAATGATTAAATACATTATTTAGTAAAGTGTAAACAATTAAAATAAATTATTTATAAACTTAAGAAATATTATTCTTTCAATATCATTATATCGAAATATTGGTATATATTTTATTGTGGAATTTCTACCTTTTTGTGTCGGGGTTACTATTCATGAGTTACTATTCACGAGTTACTATTCATGAGTTACTATTCACGAGTTACTATTCACGATAAAATTGGTTTCTTTTTCTAACCAAATTATAGTTGATTTATGAATATTACTTTTGAGATTAAATCTATATGTTGATCATATTATTTTTATTATCATATATAACATTTTTATAACCCTGATGTTGAAATTCTCTTTCACTTGAGTGTAAAGATGGGTAGATTATTGGTATGATCATGACTTTGGGTTCTCTTTGGCTAGTAGTGCAAAGTTGAATTATTGACTAGTATGATCATGACCATTGAATTTATAATTGAATATCTTCAGCTTAAGTGCAAAGGTGAAATGATCAACATGGTTATAATTATTGTTTATATAAATGATTATATATTTCTTTGAGATATTAATATATTTGGCCTGTAGTGCAAATATGAACTGTTGATGAATATATTTGGCCGTAGTACAAATATGAACTGTTGAGGAATATTTTTGGCCTGTAGTGCAAAGATGAAATATTGATGAATATCTTTGGCCTGTAGTGCAAAGATGAATTGTTGATGAATATCTTTGGCTGTAGTGCAAAGATGACATGTTTTTGAATATCTTTGGCCAGTAGTGCATTGATGAGCAGGTGTTGAGATGAACATGACCAACTGGTGATACAAATGAATATCTTTGGCCGTAGTGCAAAGATGAAGTTATTAGTATGGTTATGAACAGGAAATGTGATTTGGTGTAACTATGATCTTTGATGTTTCAGGTAAAGATAGGTGATGAAAATTATCTTCGTCCTGGATGAGAAGAGAAATTTAGAACTACAGTTGTGATTATGAGTTATTCATATGATTGTGGACCAGAATTGTTGATTGATGTTACAGGGATAAAACATTGTTGATGGATTTTTAACATGGAGAAGATAATAGACTTTATAGTCTATTTGACTCTTCTAATGGATTGCTCTTTCCGCTGCAACTATGGTTGAAATTTTTATTCTTTAGTCATGATATTCTTTACTGAGCTAGTTGTGCTCACCTTTTTGCTTCACAATTCCTTTCAGGTAATAAGAGTGTAGCTGGGTCGAGCGAGGGTAACGGGGAAATAGAACGATGGTCTCTAGCTGTGGATGTTCTCCCGAAGCAGTATAGAAAAGTTCATTTAGTAGTTTTATTTGGTGAATCCACTAGGGTAAGGTGTACCCAACGTTGGAAGGGTGGTTTGCCACTATCATACAAGATGTCTAACGACATAGAACCTCGTGTCATCATAAGACAGGGATGTGCTCATCCACTTGCTGAGTATATATACGAGCACTACCTATATAATCTTTGTGTTTGTTTGAAGTATAATTCTCAATTAGAGACAGTGGAGATAATAATAAGTCAAGAGAAGACTCACCATTGGGAAGAATATGATAGTAATCTTCTCGTTTTTCTTTGGGGTCTATTGGGTCAACCAAGAATAATTCTGTGGCCATATGATATCTATTATAACCTAGACGCATGGCCTCCCATGTACAAAGGTTTCCTTGAGCACTTCCCAAAGATTCTAATTTCTAAAATAGTTTTTGACTATACCTTTATGTAAGGTGTCATTGTGAGGTGATGTCCACGGTTGGAACATGAGTCACATTTGGTATATATTTGTATCCAAACTCACAGCATATGTGTTGTTGTATTTTGCACGGCAATTATTGTAATAAAGTTGTAGTTGTTTTCTGTACCATGTATTTGGCGACTCAGAATAGGTTGGATGGAATGGACCTATTTTGGGGTCGTCACAAACATCCCTTACCTCAGCAAAAACAGTACTTCTAGTTGAAACACCGGATATAGGCTATGACTTGAACTTGTACCGTATAACAATACTCAAAGTATTAGAATACTCACAAGAATACGCTCACTAATATAGAGAGAGAAAGAGAGAGAAGACCTCAGTTTCTGATGTGATTTTCAATTCTAACCTAAGCACCCTATTTATAGGAAAATGCTTAGAACACCAAAGCAGAAAATTGAATATAATAATATTATATTTACAAAATTGTCAAGCCCACCTTAGAAGATCTGAATTCAGCCCATTCTTATCACATGTTGAGCCCACTAATTTGCAAAAAACGTTTTTCTTTAAAATAATAATTAAAACTTCCAAAAATCAATTATTTCGGAACTTCAGAACTTCAATAATTCATAATAAATAGCCCTTTTATCAGAAAATTCAAATCTCGCGAGTTTTTATAGGAAATTCAAATCTTTACAACTTTGCAGAAGAAAGTTTTTTCAAATTCCAAACAGAAATTGATCGAAATCCACAAACGGGCGATTTTACAGTCAATAATAAATTTTCGGTCAAGAATTGTGTCCACCAACACACAAAATATGTGTAAATCATTTAATGCCACAAAAATACTCTTTCTCCTCATATACTTATATATCCCACATTCATTGTAAAAATATCACCATCAATATATTATTAAAATAATATATTTAAATGAATTATTTTATCAGAAAAAGATAAAATATTAATTTTCAACAATTGTCACATTAAAAATTTTATCCATCTATATCCACATAAAATCAATATTTTTCTCATCATATAAATCAATAATTAATTATACACAAATAATATTACAGAATCACAGTACTGGCAACCAGGCCGTTCCCAGGAATGAGGGGACTTTCCAATAAGGATCTCTCCTTACTGGCGCGCAATTAGATGACCAAACCTCTCCTTAGACAGAACTTTCTAGCCATTGCCAATAATGTTATCTAATAATATTATTCAGATAATATGAATTATTGTTCCGATAATAGAAAATACTGTGTAGTGACAATTATTAAAACAACAGTAATATAAAATATCAACGCAGCAATTATTGAATCAATAAAATACAATATTGAACAGTAATTACTGTAACAATTATTGAGTAGTGCCTTCTTACGTAAGAATCAATAATTGGTGCAATACCGTGTGCTACTGTGCAACAACGCGTATTACTGTGTTTTAACCACCGGATATTCCAACAGTATTAACGGTAACAACTACGCCGTTATTTATAAACAACTTATTTTTATCGTTTTTTTCATCCAATCGCTTTCCGTTATGGGGCCCACAAAAGACTGCGCCGTCGTACGAATATTCTCCGACAGTAAGAATATTCCACGACCAAGCGAATATTCCCCGACAACAATGAATATTTTATAACCACTTGCTTATTTAAAATATTTACGCATTTTACCCATACTATTCCAAAATAATAAATAAAGGAAATTAAATTTCATTTATTAATAATTTAGGGTCTTACAACCTCCCCTCCTTATGAAATTTCGTCCTCGAAATTGACATACGTACCTGGTGTTTTGAAAAGATGAGGATACCTCGCTTTCATTTCTGTTTCCAACTCCCAGGTCATTTCCTCAGTAGCATGGTTTCTCCACAAAACTTTAACTTGTGGTATGACCTTCGTGCGTAGGACATGCTCCTTCCTATCCAAGATCTTGACAGGTACCTCTTCGTACGTTAAGTCTTCGGCTATCTCGTCTGGTTCTAACTCAATAACGTGGTTTGGGTCTTTCACATATTTACGAAGCATAGATATGTGAAAAACGTTATGAACACGCGAGTCTATAGGCCACATTTCTTACTCGGTCAAGAATCTGAAATGAACCAATAAATCGTGGATTGAGCTTTCCTCTCTTCCCGAATCTTGTAACTCCCTTCCATGGAGTAACTCGCAACAATACATGATCCCCAATATCAAATTTCACGTCCTTTCGATGAAGATCCGCATAACTCTTTTGTCGATCCTGTGCCGTTTGTATACGTTGTCGAATCGTTTGGATCTTCTCTGTAGTCATTCGTACCAACTCTGGTCCCAATAACGTTGCTTCTCCCACCTCATCCCAACATACTGGAGAGCGACACTTTCGTCCATACAATGCTTCAAATGGAGCCACACCTATACTTGCCTGATAACTGTTATTGTAGGAGAATTCCACCAATGGTAGGTACTTATCCAAACTCCCTTTGAAATCTAGGACACAAAGTCTTAATAGATCTTCAAGAGTTTGAATAGTCATCTCTGATTGTCCGTCCGTTTGAGGATGGTAAGCTGAACTAAATCGTAAATCCATGCCTATAGCTTTTTGCAAGCTAACCCAAAATCTTGAAGTGAATCTTGGGTCACGATCCGAAACTATGGATACTGGCATGCCATGTGTAAGACCCCAACTTATTAATGAATAAAATCAAATTTTCTCTAAATATTATTGTGACAACCCCAAAATAGGTCCATTCCATCCAACCTATTCTGAGTCGCCAAATACATGGTACAGAAAGTAACTACAACTTTATTACAACAATTGTCGTGCAAAATACAACAACACATATGCTGTGAGTTTGGATACAAATATATACCAAATGTGACTCATGTTCCAACCGTGGACATCACCTCACAATGACACCTTACATAAAGGTATAGTCAAAAACTATTTTAAAAATTAGAATATTTGGGAAGTGCTTAAGGAAACCTTCGTACATGGGAGGTCATGCGTCTAGGTTATGATAGATATCGTATGGCCACAGAATTATCCTTGGTTTATCCAATAGACCCCAAAGAAAAACGAGAAGATTACTATCATATTCTTCCCAATGGTGAGTCTTCCCTTGACATATCATTATCTCTACTGTCTCTAATTGAGAATTATACTTTAAACAAACACCAAGATTATATAGGTAGTGCTCGTATATATACTCAGCAAGTGGATGAGCACATCCCTGTCTTATGATAACACGAGATTGTATGTCGTTAGACATCTTGTATGATAGTGGCAAACCACCCTTCCAACGTTGGGTACACCTTACCCTATTGGATTCACCAAATATAACTACTAAATGAACTTTTCTATACTGCTTCGGGAGAACATCCACAGCTAGAGACCACCATTCTATTTCCCCGTTACCCTCGCTCGACCCAGCTACACTCTTATTACCTGAAAGGAATTGTGAAGCAAAAGGGTGAGCACAACTAGCTCAGTAAAGAATATAATGACTAAAGATAATTAAATTATCAATAGCCTTCATCAATAATAAATCAGAGATTTAGAACATATGGTAAATGATAAAAATTTCAACCATAGTTGCAGCGGAACGAGCAATCCATTAGTTTGGTGTCCAATGTCACATTTGGTATATATTTGTATCCAAACTCACAGCATATATGTTGTTGTATTTTGCACGACAATTATTGTAATAAAGTTGTAGTTGTTTTCTGTACCATGTATTTGACGACTCAGAATGAGTTGGATGGAATGGACCTATTTTGGGGTTGCCACAGTATGGGGAGAAAGTGGAGATCTATACAGATCATAAAAGCCTCAAATATTTCTTCACCCAAAAGGAACTCAATATGCGGCAGCGACGTTGGCTCGAGCTGTTGAAAGATTATGATCATACCATCCAATATCATCCTGGAAAAGCAAACGTAGTAGCTGACGCATTGAGTAGAAGATCATATGCGGGTACGAGTGCAATGTTGTTAACACAAAGGCCCATTTTGTATGACTTGCAAAGGATGGAGATAGAGATGAAGGCTCCAAGTACCCACATGATGATATCAAATATACGAGTAGAACAGACTTTAATCGATAAAGTTAAAGCTGCTCAAGCTACGTACATGGAGCTGATGCGTATAAAGAAGAAAGTGTAAGAAAGTGCTATTCCAGAAGCAAGAATCGATGAAGAAGGAATACTTCGAGTCAACTCAAGACTTTGTGTTCCTAACGATTTTGACTTGAAGCATAGAATAATGATGGAGGCACACAACACACCGTTTGCAATCCATCCTGGGAGTACCAAAATGTATCACGATCTTTGACATACATTTTGGTGGAGCAATATGAAAAGAGAGATCGCGGAGTTTATCTCGAGATGTTTAACTTGTCAACGTATAAAAGCGGAGCATCAAGTACCAAAGGGTCCATTGCAACCACTTGAGATTCCGAAATGGAAGTGGGAACACATTACTATAGATTTTGTTACGGGTCTTCCCAAGGTTTCTCAAGGCATAGATGCGATTTGGGTTATTGTTGATAGATTAACCAAGTCCGCTCATTTCTTGCCGATACGTGAGACTTATTCCCTTGAACGTCTTGCTAGTATGTACGTGAACGAGATTGTGAGATTGCATAGCATGCCAGTATTCATAGTTTCGGATCGTGACCCAAGATTCACTTCACGATTTTGGGTTAGCTTGCAGAAAGCTATGGGCACGGATTTACGATTCAGTTCAGCATACCATCCTCAAACGGACGGACAATCAAAGAGGACTCTTCAAATTCTTGAAGATTTATTAAGACTTTGTGTCCTAGATCTCAAAGGGAGTTGGGATAAGTACCTACCATTGGTGGAATTCTCCTACAACAACAGTTATCAGGCGAGCATAGGTGTGGCTCCATTCGAGGCGTTGTATGGAAGAAAATGTCGTTCTCCAGTATGCTGGGACGAGGTGGGTGAAGCAACATTGTTGGGACCAGAGTTGGTACGCATTACTAGAGAGAAGATCCAAACGATTCGACAACGTATACAAACGGCACAGGATCGACAAAAGAGTTTTGCGGATCTTCATCGGAAGGACGTGGAATTTAATATTGGGGATCATGTATTGTTACGTGTTGCACCATGGAAGGGAGTTACAAGATTTGGGAAGAGAGAAAAGTTCAATCCAAGATTTGTTGGTCCATTTGAGATTCTTGAGCGAATAGGAAATGTGGCATATAGACTCGCATTACCTCCAAGCATGTCTCGTGTTCATAATATTTTTCACATATCTATACTTCGTAAATATGTTAAAGACCCGAACCACATTATTGAGTTAGAACCAGACGAGATAGCTGAAGATTTAACGTACGAGGAGGTACCTGTTAAGATCTTGGATAGGAAAGAGCATGTCCTACACACGAAGGTTATACCACAAGTTAAGGTTTTATGGAGAAACCATGCTATTGAAGAAATGACCTGGGAGTTAGAATCAGAAATGAAAGCGAGGTATCCTCACCTTTTTGAAACATCAGGTACGTACGTCAATTTCGAGGACGAAATTTCATAAGGAGGGGAGGTTGTAAGACCCCAACTTATTAATGAATAAAATCAAATTTTCTCTAAATATTATTGTGAATAATAAGGGATTAATTTGATATAATACTTTGACTATGGGTGAAATGTGCAAATTTTGCAAAATAAGCAAGTGGTTATAAAATATTCATTTTGTCGGGGAATATTCGTTTGTTCGTGGAATATTCTTGCTGTCGGGGAATATTCGTACGACGGCGCAGCCTTGTGTGGGCCCCATAACGGAAAGCGATTGGATGAAGAAAACGACAAGTATAAGTTATTTATAAATAACGGCGTAGTTGTTACCGTTAATACTGTTAGAATACCCGGTGGTTAAAATACAGTAGCACACGGTATTGCACCAATTATTGATTCTTACGTAAGAAGGCACTACTCAATAATTGTTACAGTAGTTATTATTCAATATTTTATTTTATTGATTCAATAATTGTTGCGTTGATATTTTATATTATTGTTGCTGCAAAGTATTTTCCATTATCAGATCAATAATTCATATTATTTGAATAATATTATTAGATAACATTATTGACAATGTCTAGAAATTCTGTCTAAGGAGAGGTTTGGTCATCTAATTGCACGCCAGTAAGGAGAAATCCTTATTGGAAAGCCCCCTCTTTCCTGAGAACGGCCTGGTTGTCATAAATGTGATTCTGTAATATTATTTGTGAATAATTAATTATTGATTCATATGATAAGGAAATATTTATTTTATGTGGATATAAATGAGGGATATATTTTTGTGGTTAAAAATGAAGGAGTTAATGTTGAGATTTTTATCCGTATTTTTGTCGGAACAGAGGTATTAAAAATCAGGATTTTTGAGATATTTTGCGGGGGTAATAATTTTTAATCCGACCGTTGGATCGTGGTAATTTTTGGATATGTTATATGTGACGCCCCCAGAATAGGTATACAACACCCATTCTGAGTCGCCAAATACATGGTACAGAAAGCAAACTACAACTTCAATAATACAATTGTCGTGCAAAATACGACAACACATACTGAGTTTAAATACAAATATTGTCTTCTAGACAATATCCACACTCAAATAAATCCTCATTACAATTATTCAAACACTATTTTACAGAAATAGTGAGGACTACTAATACATCTTTCTAGAACCATCACTCCATACCCCGACTAGATCCTGCTATGTTCTCACCTCCTGAGAAGAAAAATGGAACAAAAAGGAAAAGGGTGAGCTCAACTAGCCCAGTAAAGAATATTATGACTAAGATAATATACAACAAATTATCGTTAGTCTTCAACAGGGAAAAATCTGATAAAATATAATCGACAACAAGTTTTAGATCAACAACTGCAGCGGAAACAGCAAACCATTAGAAGAGTCAAGTAGAGAAAGAATTCTACTATCTTCTAAGATTTAAAAGTCCATCATCAATATTTTATCCCTGTAACATCAATTAATAATCATCTTTAACCAAATATTCATCTTTGCACTACAGGCCAAAGATATTCATTTGTATCATCAGTCGGTCATGTTCATCTCAACACCTGTTCATCTTTGCACTACAGGCCAAAGATATTCATCAAGTAATTATACATCTTTGCACTACAGGCCAAAGATATTCAGTAATATCATCATTTAGGACTGAGGATGATGAAAAATATCTTAAAGAGAACGAATCCAATGAGACAGAAGGACAAATAGTAGGGATTCGTATAACAGTTTATCCAAGATCAATAATACTTCATAATAATCAATTGTGAAGCAGAATTCAAAAATAAAGATCAAAACATGGATACAATCAAAGATAGTAACCATAATAGACATCTTGGACAAAAAGGGAAAATTTTATTTTTCGGTGAATAGTGCCGTATTCGTGAATAGTGTCGTATACGTGAATAGTAACCCCCGACACAAAAAGTTCCAAATTTGATAAAATCTCATATCAATATTTCAGCATAATGATATTGAAGAAAATAATATCATTAAGAAGAAAATAATATCCCTTACTATCCCTTACTATCCCTTACCTCAAAAGAGCAGTACTTCTGACTGGAATGCAAAGCCGAAGAAAACTTGCACTGAATAGCAACTCTCAAAGTATCTAAATACTCACAAAATATGCTTCATAATATAGAGAGAGAAAGAGAGAAAGCTTATGTTTCTGGTGTGATTTTCAATTCTAACTTAGCCCTCTATTTATAGGAAAATTTTAGTAGGTTTGACCTGCAACCTGATGGCTTTACCTGCTACTATTCCCACCCACCACATTTGAAATATAATTCAGCACATTTCTTCACCAACCACAAGTGGGGCCCACCAATTCTAGAATTTTCCACCAAAATGATAAACTCCGAAAATTCAACAATTTCTGAACCAGTCATCTTGTAAAATTCATAACAAATCATACATTCATTTTTAACGGTTCAAAATTTGTGGACATATACTCAACTTATATATGTATAACATATCCAAATATTACTACGATCCAACGGTCAGATTAAAAATTATAACCCCCGCAAAATATCTCAAAAACCCTGATTTTTAATACCTCCATTCCGACAAAAATACGGATAAAAATCTCAACATTAACTCCTTCATTTTTAACCACAAAAATATATCCCTCGTTTATATCCACATAAAATAAATATTTCCTTATCATATGAATCAATAATTAATTATTCACAAATAATATTACAGAATCACATTTATGACAACCAGGCCGTTCCCAGGAAAGAGGGGGCTTTCCAATAAGGATTTCTCCTTACTGGCGCGCAATTAGATGACCAAACCTCTCCTTAGACAGAACTTTCTAGACATTGCCAATAATGCTATCTAATAATAATATTCAAATAATATGAATTATTGATCTGATAATGGGAAATACTGTGCAGCAACAATTATTGAACAACAATAATACCAAATTTCAACGTAGCAATTATTGAATCAATAAAATAAAATATTGAACAGTAATTACTGTAACAATTATTGAGTAGTGCCTTCTTACGTAAGAATCAATAATTTCAAAAATACTATGCAATACCGTGTGCTACTGTGCAATAACGCGTATTACTGTATTTTAACCACCGGGTATTCCAACAGTGTTAACGATAACAACTACGCCGTTATTTGTAAAAACTCAAATTTGTCGTTTTTCTTCACCCGACAGTTATTCGTTATGGGGCCCACAAATAGCTGCGCCGTCGTACGAATATTCTCCGACAGAAAGAATATTCCACGACCAAACGAATATTCCCCGACAACAATGATTATTTTATAACCACTTGCTTATTTTGAAAAAAAAAATTCATATTTCACCCATAACTTTAAACTTTTATCAATTTAACCATTTACTGAATAGTAATTATAAGAAAAATTGAATACTTTTATTTCATAAAATTCGGGGTCTTACATTATACATATATAAGTTGAGTATATGCCCACAAATTTTGAACCGTTAAAAATGAACGTATGATTTATTACAAATTTTACAAGATGACTGGTTCAGAAATTGTTGAATTTTCGGAGTTTATCATTTTTATGGAAAATTCTAAAATTGGTGGGCCCCACTTGTGGTTGGTGAAGAAATGTGCTGAATTATATTTTAAATGTGGTGGGTGGAAATAGTAGCAGGTAAAGCCATCAGGTTGCAGGTCAAGCCTACTAAAATTTTTCTATAAATAGAGGGCTAAGTTAGAATTGAAAATTACATCAGAAACAAGTTTTCTCTTTCTCTCTCTAGATTATTGAGTGTATTTTGTGAGTATTTAGATACTTTGAGAGTTTTTATTCATCAGAGCAAGTTTCTTTCAGCCTTATACCGGTATTTTAACCAGAAGTACTGATATCTTGAGGTAAGGGATATTATTTTCTTCTTAAATGATATTATTTTCTTCAATATCATTATGCTGAAATATTGATATGAATTTTTTATCAAATTTGGAATTTTTTGTGTCGGGGTTACTATTCACGTATACTGCACTATTCACGTATACGGCACTATTCACGAATACGGCACTATTCACCGAAAAATAAAATTTTCCCTTTTTGTCCAAGATATCTATTATGATTACTATATTTGATTGTATCCATGTTTTGATCTTTATTTTTGAATTCTGCTTCACAATTGATTATTATGAAGTATTATTGATCTTGGATAAACTGTTATACGTATCCCTAATATTTGTCCTTCTATCTCACTAGATTCGTTCTCTTTAAGATATATTTTTTCATAATCCTCAGTCCTAAATGATGATATTATTAAATATCTTTGGCCTGTAGTGCAAAGATGTATGATTACTTGATGAATATCTTTGGCCTGTAGTGCAAAGATGAACAGGTGTTGAGATGAACATGACTGACAGGTGATACAAATGAATATCTTTGGCCTGTAGTGCAAAGATGAATATTTAGATAAAGATAATTATTAATTGATGTTACAGGGATAAAATATTAATGATGGACTTTTAAATCTTAGAAGATAGTAGAATTCTTTCTCTACTTGACTATTCTAATGGTTTGCTCTTTCCGCTGCAGTTGTTGATCTAAAACTTGTTGTCGATTATATTCTATCAGATTTTTCCCTGTTGAAGACTAACGATAATTTGTTGTATATTATCTTAGTCATAATATTCTTTACTGGGCTAGTTGAGCTCACCCTTTTCCTTTTTGTTTCATTTTTCTTCTCAGGAGGTGAGAACATAGAAGGATCTAGTCGGGGTATGGAGTGATGGTTCTAGAAAGATGTTTTAGCAGTCCTCACTATTTCTATAAAATAGTGTTTGAATAATTGTAATGAGGACTTATTTGAGTGTGGATATTGTCTAGAAGACAATATTTGTATTTAAACTCACAGTATGTGTTGTCGTATTTTGCACGACAATTGTATTATTGAAGTTGTAGTTTGCTTTCTGTACCATGTATTTGGCGACTAAGAATGGGTGTTGTATACCTGTTTTGGGGGCGTCACACCATGCAACCTCACAATCTCATTCACGTACATACTAGCAAGACGTTCAAGGGAATAAGTCTCCCGTATCGGAAAGAAATGAGCAGACTTGGTTAATCTATCAACAATCACCCAAATAGCATTTATGTCTTGAGAAATCGTAGGAAGACCCGTAACGAAATCCATGGTAATGTGTTCCCACTTCTATTTCGGAATCTCAAGTAGTTGTAATGGACCCTTTGGTACTTGATGCTCCACCTTTACACGTTGACAAGTTAAATACCTCGAGATAAACTTTGCAATCTCTCTCTTCATATTGTTCCACCAAAATGTATGTCTAAGATCACGATACATTTTAGTACTTCCAGGATAGATTGCAAATGGTGTATTGTGTGCCTCCATCATGATCTTGTACTTCAAATCAGAATCGTTAGAAACACAAAGTCTGGAGTGGACTCAAAGTATTCCTTCTTCATCGATTCTTGCTTCTGGAATAGCACCTTCTTGTACTTTCTTCTTCATACGCATCAGCTCCCGGTCTGTGGCTTAAGCAACTTTAACTTTATTGATTAAAGTTGATTCTACGCGTATACTTGACATCATCGCACTCATTCCTGCATATGATCATCTACTCAATGCGTCAGCTACCGCGTTCGCTTTTTCAGGATGGTATGATTGAAATCTTTCAACAGCTCGAGCCAACGTCGGTGTCGCATGTTGAATTCTTGGAAGCTCTTCTCGCATTCCTCGGTCCATTCGAAGTTTGTATCTTTTCGAGTCAGCTGAGTTAATGGAGTAGCGATTCGAGAAAATCCTTTTACAAATCTCCGATAATAACCAGCTAAGCCTAGAAAGCTATGTATTTCGATTACTGACTTAGGTTGCTCTCAAATGTGACTCATATCCCAATCTTGGATAGCACGTTACAATGACACCTATTAGTTTACTACCGCACGAATATGGCGTCCCATACGGAGAGTCTGGCTTCGGTGCATTCCACAAAGGAAGTCACCAGATAAAGGCTCGGTTATCAACTTCTACAGTTAGGTTTTTAACTCCTGAAGTTCAATAGGAGCCATTCGATATGAGATTTTATAAATGGGTTTTGTACCGGGTTCAAAGTCGATACAAAATTTAATATCACACTTTGGGAGTAAGCCAAGAAATTCTTCAGGAAATACGTCAAAAGTTTTACTAACAACAAAAATATCATTCAAATCTGACGTATTTTTGTTCAAGTTCATAACATAGCTAAGAAAGCTTGACATCCGTTTTTCAATAAACGAATGACTTTACGGCTTGATATGAAAGAGTTTGACTTCAATGGTTTGGTTGCTTGAATTTGAATAACAGGTTGCTTAGGAATATGAAAACTAACAACCTTACGAAAGCAATCAATTTTGGCATGATGAGTAGTTAACCAATCAATTCCTAAAATCACATCAAAAGCAAGTATCTTTAAAGAGATAAGATCAACAGGTAATGTGATGGTGCCAACTTGGATCAAACAAGATTTATAAACAGTGGATGTAACGAAAGTTTCTCCTAATGGAGTTTCAATAGATAAGTCAAAGTCTAATTTTCTCCGGAGTCAATTTTAAACGTTGAGTATAAGCAGGAGAGATAAATGAATGGGTAGAATCGGTATCTAATAAGGTATAGACTTCGCAAAAATTTATAATTAACTAACCCGTGCTAACTTCGTTCGGGTTCCTCGCATTCTGACCAGTCACGAAAAACGCTCTTCCAGGAACCGTTGACTTTGACTTTTCTAGGATAACTTTTTGAGTCACCACCCCCGTTGGACTTGGTTTCGCTACAGTACAATCTCGAGCGATATGTCATTCCTTTCCACAGTTATAACATACCTTAAACTGTTGTGGACAGTTTGGGCTGATATGTCCTTCTTTTCCGCACTTATAGCATATGACCGGTGGTCGTTCTCCTCCCTTGGAACCAGTTGCTGCTGGTGCTGACGTCTTCATATTATCATTGTTAAATCTCCTCTTTTTAAAATCTCCTCCCGACTCGCTTCTTCTATTCTCATGGCCATGATTACCACCAGAGTGGTTGTCGCTCTTGTCCGTATTCTTCTTTCTCCGCTGGTTATCATTGTTCTGATGACTGCTGTCACCGGTATGATCCTGGTTGTGGTCCCTCGATTAACCGTACTCGTTATCTCGCTCTAATAATTGAGCCCTGTTGACAACATCTGAATAGAGAGAAAATTTATGAGAAATGAGATATTGACGTATGTCGGGTTTCAAACCTCTCAGAAACACCCGCGTCATACGTTCCTCATTCTCCACCAAATGAGGTGCAAACCTGGACAACTCTGTAAATTTCGCCTCGTACTGGGACACCGTCATGTTATTCTGCTCCAGTCTAATAAACTCTACCTCCTTCATATGACGAATACTTTCAGGAAAGTACTTGTCATTGAATAGTTTCTGAAATGTCTCCCAAGACATACTGAGTGCGGCTGGATGGGTACGCTTCACAGATTCCCACCAGTAGTCTGCCTCGCCACGGAACATAAAGGTGGCGAATGGAACCTTCTGTTCCTCCGTGCATCCCAAGACATCAAATATTTTGGTAATTTGCTTGACCCATGTCTCCGCCTTAATCGGATCTGTCTTTCCCCAGAATTATGGTGGTACCAACTCTTTGAACTGCTTGGCTGTGACCAGCTGTGCGTTGCCATTGTTTCTTCCTATATTTTGAACAGGAATCTCCTTCGTCTGGTTTTGCATGAATCGCAAAAAAACTCCTAAACATCTCATCGTTCATCGTCTGCTCAGTGGTGTTGTTCAGAGGAGGAACATTGCCAGCCTGTTGCACGTTTTCCTCGTTGGTGAGTATAGGCATCTCCACCGTCTCATTTACTCCACTGTTAACATTCTCAGTCGACATTCTCAAATACTGCCATAAAACAAAGGTTAATTAAACAAATAAACAAATCACATAATACCCCTATATAATGACCGACCAACAAATAAGCTTAGGTGGGACACACTAGCAAATGATTTACTCGTCTCTCCCCTCCTAGTTCTATTCCCCGATCTCCGCCAGAGATCATATCCCTAAGCTCTGATACCAACTGTGACGCCCCCAAAATAGGTCCAATCCATCCAACCCATTCTGAGTCGCCAAATACATGATACAAAAAATAACTACAACTTTATTATTACAATTGTCGTGCAAAATACGACAACACATATACTGTGAGTTTAAATATAAATATTGTCATCTAGACAGTATTTATACTCAATTAAGTCCTCATTATACTTATTGATACACTATTTTACAAAATAGTGAGGACTACTAAAATAACTGTCTTGAACCATCATTCCATATCCCGACTAGTACTCGCTACATTCTCGCCTCATGAGAAGAAAAATAGAACAACAAGGAAAAGGGTGAGCTCAACTAGCCCAGTAAAGAATATTATGACTAAGATAATATACAACAAATTATCGTTAGTCTTCAACAAGGAAAATTTTAATAGAATACAATAGACAACAAGTTTTAAATCAATATTCGCAGCGAAAAATAATAATTCATAGAAGAGTTACGTAGAGAATGAAATCTACTATTATCTATGAATTTAAAAGTCCATCATCAGCATTTTATCCCTGTAACATCAATCAATATTCATCTTCGCACTACAGGCCAAAGATATTCACCAGTTGGTCATGTTCATCTAAACACCTGTTCATCTTTGCACTACGGGCCAAAGATATTCATCAGAAATCGTTAATCTTTGCACTACAGGCCAAAGATATATAATTATATCATCATTTAGGACTGAGGATGATGAAAAATATTTTAAAGGAAACGAATCCAGTGAAACAAAATAATAAATATTAAGGATTCGTATTTCAACTATTCCATGTCCAAAAATACCTCATAAATAATCATAGTGGAGTAAAATTCAAGAATGATCAAAACATGGATACAATCAAAGCTAGTATCCAGAATAGATATTTTGGACGAAAAGAAGAAAATTTTATTTTTCGGTGAATAGTAACTCGTGAATAGTAACTCGTGAATAGTAACTCATGAATAGTAACCCCGACATGAAAAGTTTCAAATTTGATAAAAATTTTCAACCAATATTTCGGCATAATGATATTGAAGAAATAATATCACTTACGAAGAAAATAACATCCCTTACCTCAGCAAAAACAGTACTTCTAGTTGAAACACCGGATATAGGCTATGACTTGAACTTGTACCGTATAGCAATACTCAAAGTATTAGAATACTCACAAGAATACGCTCACTAATATAGAGAGAGAAAGAGAGAGAAGACCTCAGTTTCTGATGTGATTTTCAATTCTAACCTAAGCACCCTATTTATAGGAAAATGCTTAGAACACCAAAGCAGAAAATTGAATATAATAATATTATATTTACAAAATTGTCAAGCCCACCTTAGAAGATCTGAATTCAGCCCATTCTTATCACATGTTGAGCCCACTAATTTGCAAAAAACGTTTTTCTTTAAAATAATAATTAAAACTTCCAAAAATCAATTATTTCGGAACTTCAGAACTTCAATAATTCATAATAAATAGCACTTTTATCAGAAAATTCGAATCACGCGAGTTTTTATAGGAAATTCAAATCTTTACAACTTTGCAGAAGAAAGTTTTTTCAAATTCCAAACAGAAATTGATCGAAATCCACAAACGGACGATTTTACAGTCAATAATAAATTTTCGGTCAAGAATTGTGTCCACCAACACACAAAATATGTGTAAATCATTTAATGTCACAAAAATACTCTTTCTCCTCATATACTCATATATCCCACATTCATTGTAAAAATATCACCATCAATATATTATTAAAATAATATATTTAAATGAATTATTTTATCAGAAAAAGATAAAATATTAATTTTCAACAATTGTCACATTAAAAATTTTCTCCATCTATATCCACATAAAATCAATATTTTTCTCATCATATAAATCAATAATTAATTATACACAAATAATATTACAGAATCACAGTACTGGCAACCAGGCCGTTCCCAGGAATGAGGGGGCTTTCCAATAAGGATCTCTCCTTACTGGCGCGCAATTAGATGACCAAACCTCTTCTTAGACAGAACTTTCTAGCCATTGCCAATAATGTTATCTAATAATATTATTCAGATAATATGAATTATTGTTCCGATAATAGAAAATACTGTGTAGTGACAATTATTAAAACAACAGTAATATAAAATATCAACGCAGCAATTATTAAATCAATAAAATATAATATTGAACAGTAATTACTGTAACAATTATTGAGTAGTGCCTTCTTACGTAAGAATTAATAATTGGTGCAATACCGTGTGCTACTGTGCAACAACGCGTATTACTGTGTTTTAACCACCGGGTATTCCAACAGTATTAACGGTAACAACTACGCCGTTATTTATAAACAACTTATTTTTATCGTTTTCTTCATCCAATCGCTTTCTGTTATGGGGCCCACAAAAGACTGCGCCGTCGTACGAATATTCTCCGACAGTAAGAATATTCCACGACCAAGCGAATATTCCCCGACAACAATGAATATTTTATAACCACTTGCTTATTTAAAATATTTGCGCATTTTACCCATAACTAACCACATTAATCAAATCAACCCTTACTATTCCAAAATAATAAATAAAGAAAATTAAATTTTATTTATTAATAATTTGGGGTCTTACAATAATAATAATAAGACTCCTCTTATTAATTTATATTTAATATTTTTAAAATATTAAATAATAAATATTAAGCTATTTAATTTATTCTATCACCATAGATTAAATTAAATGTACTTAACTTATTATTACGATTATGCCATTAACTTCTTAAATAATTATTCTTCCTTTTATGGTGTGACCCTTTAGGTTCTCCATATTAAACCGATTGTGAATAAATCAATTAGAATAATTCTAATATTATTTACCTAAATAAATTAAACTATTAATTTATTTAAATAAATAATATTTATTCTACAATAGGGATAAGTCTCCCTAGCGATTAACAACTTTCCAGATAATATAGATTTCAACATTAATCCTAAAAGAACCTCTGAGTAAATAGTTACCGTACAATTTAATCATTCCACCATACAATGTCCCAATTAAATATAAGACATGGAATTACTGTCAAGTCTTATTTTATTTAATTATATGTATTTCGACTCTTAAATGCACAACACCAAATAATGCAAATTAGAAACTCCTTTCTAATTTCATTCTGCTTTGGCCAAGGACTACTGAGTTGTCATTTATCGAATCACATAGGACATTTTTCTTTTTTTACTAGAAGTGGTAGATTCTTTATTGATCATACATTATCTCCATGTACAACTTATTATACCTAAACATACCCTTTGATATACCCTAAGGGTCTTAAGGAATAAGTCAAAGTATAACTCATCATACACAAGATACTATGATGATCTCAAATCCAAGGATCACTTGTACTACTATCACTACAGGAATTCCTATTGACAAGCAAGTAAAACTCCATTAGGTATTCCTGAGCAAGCCACGTTCAGTAAACTTATTCTCTAATAAGCACCTACACACTTGTTTTAGTGTCTCTACACAAATGATCATGAGATCAATCATCCTCATCCAATGAGCAAGCAACGTATGTACCAATCTATCTGGATTCACTAATCCCCAATTTAGTAATCCAACGATTGGGAACTATTTTAGTTTTAAGCTTTTTAAGAATTTAGATCTCATTTGAATGATCATCATCATTATTCTAAAAGCATTGCTTAAAACTATGGGTTTATCACATATTATAAAATAGCATCATGTAGATAATTAAAAGCCTTTAATAAATTAATACTTTTTTATTAATAAATGAATAATATTGTTACAAAGTATATATTTTATCATCAAACATGATTGGCTTGTGTGCATAGTACTTTCACAAATAAGGTATAAACTTTGCTAGAGTTTATGATAAGCTTACCCGTGATAACCTCGTTCGGGTTTCTTGCTTTCTGGGAGGTCACAACAAACGCTCTCCCATGCACTACTGGTTTTGACTTTTCTGGGACGGCCTTTGATGCCTCCATCCCAGCTGGACTTGTCTTCGTTGCACGATAAAATCGGACCAGGTGACCTTCTCTTCCACAGTTGTAACATGCTTTGGATGGCATCGCACAGTTGGGACTGATGTGTCCCTCCCCTCGTCATTTGAAGCATATGATTCGTTCTCCTTCCTTAACAACGGGTGCTGGTGCTGACGTCTTTCCATCATTATTGAATCTCCTCTTCTTGAAATGTCCATTCTTATTACTTTGGCTCTGATTACCACCGAAGTGGTTACCATTTCTGGCATGTTGATTCCCTCCATGCTTGTTGTCACCGCTTCGATGACTGCTCTCGCTGGCATTATCATTTTGCCGGCTGCTCTCTTTTGGTTGCGTTGACTCGTTATCGCGCTCCACTAACTGCACCCTATTTACAACATCTGAATACAATCACAGTTTATGAGAAATAAGATGTTGACGTATCTCCGGCTTCAAACCTCTTAAAAACATATGCGTCATTCTCTCTTCATTATCCACCAAGTGGTACGCAAACCGGGACAACTCGACAAATTTTGCTTCGTACTGCGACACGGTCATATTATTTTGCTCCAGTTTAATGAACTCTACCTCTTTTATGTGACGAATACTTTCGGAAAAGTACTTGTCGTTGAACAGTTCTTGGAACTTCTCCCAAGACATCTTCAGTGCGGCAGGTTGAGTACGCTTTACAGATTCCCACCAGTAATCTGCTTCTGCCTGCAACATGAAGGTGGCAAAGAGAACCTTTTGCTCCTCGAAGCATCCCAAGATATCAAATACCTTATTGATCTGCTTTATCCACGTCTCCGCCTTAAGTGGTTTTGGCTCTCCAAAAAACTCCGGTGATCCCAGCTCCTTGAACTGCTTAGCGGTGACCGTCCGAGAGTTTTCAGTGTTTCCACCTACATTTTGGACAGGAGCCGCTCTCGCCTACTGTTGCATGAATTGCATAAAGCCTCTTAATATTCCATCGTTCATCATTTGGTCAGTGTTGTTATTTGCATAAGGATTGTCGCCTTCCTGATGCACATTATCCTGATTATTGATATGTGGTGAATCAACAGTCGCCTGTGCTCCATTGTTATTTTCAACATTCTTGGATGTCATTTTAAGATACTGCCACAAAACAAAAGGATAATTGACATGTAACATATTATCAATATACTCTGACCAACCAATTAAATAACAAATAAACTTAGGTAGGTCATACTAGTGAAAGAATTCTCCGTCTCTCCCCTCCTAGTTCTTGTCTCACATCTCAGTCAGGGATCATATCCCTAAGCTTTGATACCAACTGTGACTCCCCCAAAAATAGGTATACATCACCCATCTTGAGTCGCCAGATACATGGTACAGAATTCAAATACAACTTAATAATACAACGGTCGTGTACAATACGATAAAACATAAACTGTGAGTTTGAATACAAATATTGTCTACTAGAGAGTATACAAACTCAAAAAAAGTCCTCATTATAATTATTGTCACACTATTTAACAGAATAGTGAGGACTACTAATACTATCATCTTGTCCATCACTCCGTTCCCCGACTTGTCCCAACTATATTCTCATTTCTTGAAGAGAACAGTGAAAGAAAGGGTGAGCTCAACTACCCTAGTAAGAAATATTATGACTAAGATAATGCAGAATAAATTTTCATTAGCCTTCAACAGTGTTAAACTGATAAAATATAACAAACACCAAGTTTAACTGCAGCGGAACAAGCAATCCATTAGAAGAGTCAAGTAGAGAATAAAATCTACTATCTTCTATGGTTTAAAAGGTCTTTCATGACTGCTATCGCTGAGAATCAGCTTAATAAATAATCCACATTATCGAATCACCCCTGCATTACGGCCAAGGATATTCTTTAGTATCACGACCACAAATTATCCATGCACTACAGCCAAGGACATTCGTGTATTCATTAATGGTCATGATCATGCTAACAACTGTCCATCAATGCACTACGGGCCAATGAGGACTTTTACCACATTATTTGTAATATTACGGTTATATATTACACCGAATAATCCGTGGTCATAATCATACCAAGTCCATCTATGCACTACAGGCCACAGATGACTTTCAACATAATATAAACATGAGGATGATGACAATGATATAAGAATTCAATAAAACAAGTTCAAGAATTAATTTATCCAGGAACTGATAACGTCTAAATTGTCAACATGATACTGCTTTGTAGAGTAAAATTCAAGAATGCTCAGAAGAATATTTTCATGAAAAGATACTAGATGAAGCGCAAATATCAAGGATATTCTACTAATTTTATGGAGTATAGAATTCGAAACTTTAACCAACTGAGTATAATAACGAATGGAATAACAGAAGAAATCACCATGCATGCGGTACTTCGCATAGACAGGTTATTCCAACAGATTAATAAGTAACGGAACCAGGTCAGGCGAAATTCGCACCGACAGGATGTTCCAACATAATAATAAAGACGGAACCAGGTCCGGCGTAAACGCACAGACAGGATATTCCAACAGAATAATAATAAAGACGAAACCAGGTCCGGCATAAAACACACAGACAGGATGTTCCAACAGAATAATAAAGACAGAATAATAGAAGAATGTCACCAAGTATAGGGTAGTCCGCGTATACAAGTTATTCCAACAGAATAATAAGGAATGGAATAACAGAAGTTCTCTTCATGAATACAAAATAATAATATCCTTTACCGTAAAAGAAACTGGATATAGGAAAAAAAAGGTAGCAGACTTCTCTGTTTTTTTCTCTCTAAAATTTTCTCTCTCTAGAGTTCAGTGAATTCGTAAGAAAATAATGAAGGAATGAGCTTCTATTTATAGAAAAATGGAATGCATGGTAACTAATCCATGAACGGTCCAGATCGATTTACTTTAATCGGACGGTCCATATTTAAAGCAAAATATTTTAAATAAAATATAATATATTCTATTTATAATCTAATAAAACGAAAAAATTTATAAAAAGATTTTACTATGTAAAATACTATGCAATACTATGCAGGCACTATACAACACTATGCATAATAAAATATAATATATTCTAATTATTGTCTAATAAAACGAATAATTTTATAAAAGTATTCTATTTTATATAAAAAGTTTTTCTGTTTTATTACGTTAATAATACGAATAAAACAAAACTTCATCGTCATATAAAATATCGACAATAATTGAATCAAACTGAGTGACTTCTTACATAAGTATCAATCATCAATACCGTGTGTTACTATGCAATCACACGTATTACTGTACTTTTACTACTGAGTAGTTCAACAGTATCAACGGTAAAACTTCCGCCGTTATTTCAATAAAATATTTTTGTCGTTTTCTCAATCCGACAATAATTCTATTGTGGGGTCCACCAATGATTGTGTCGTCGTACGAATATTTCCTGTTTAAAACGAATATTTCCCGACCAATCGAATATTATATAACAACTTGCGTACTTTTCAAAATTTATAATTATTACCCACAACTATAACATTATATCATAATATTAAAAAATGATAATTATAGAAAATTCATCTTTATTCAAAAAGTTGGGGTCTTAAAGTTTCTAGAGGAGGAGAACGACCGTCGGTCGTATGCTATAAATGCGGGTAAGTGGGACACATCAGTCCCAACTGCACACAACAATCTAAGGTATGCTATAACTGTGGAAAGGAAAGACATATAGCTCGAGTGTGTCCTGTAGCGAAACCAAGTCCAGCGGGGGTGGTGATTCCCAAAGCTGTTCCGGACAAGTTGAAGTCAGTGGTTAATGGAAGAGCGTTTGTCGTGACTGTCCATAACGAGAGGAACTCGAATGAATTTATCACGGGTTAGTTAATCATAAATTTTTGCGAAGTCTATATCTTATTAGATACTAGTTCTACCCATTCTGTTATTTCACCTACTTGTGCTCAATGTTTGAATTTGAATTCTGAGAAATTAGAATTTGACTTAACTGTTGAACAGTGTGATGGTCAGAGTTAGATCTGTTGAAGTCCTCACTATTCTATAAAATAGTGAGAAAATAATTATAATAAATAAGGGATGAATTTGAATGTTTAAATTTCGTATTATATACGATTTGTATTCAAACTCACAGTTGTATGGTCGTATTTCTCACGACTTTTTGATATAAAAGATTTGTATTTGGAATTCTATACCATGTATTTGGCGACTCAGAATGGGTTGGTATTGACCTATTTTGGGGGCGTCACACTAACTATCATCAAGATTGGGGGTATCACCCGAATTTTTCAAGGAACTACAATTATGAAGACCAATACTACGCTCCAAATCCATCATACACACCGAAATTTTTATTTCCACCTCCAGTGCCACAAGAAGAAGATAATACAAGCCTGGGGGAATTGTTGTCCAAGTTCTTAGCAGACCAAGAGGACATGAGGATTTTAATTAATACTCAAATAGAGCAAATGAACAACGCCTCAAACAACTGCCCTCCAAGTACTTGGATTGATGATACGGATTTCGAAACTGACCAATTAACCCAACCCATTTTGAGTCGTCAAAAATATAGTACAGAATCCAAATACAATCTTTTATAACACAAGGTCGTGAAAAATACGACCAGACACTGCGAGTGTCAATACAACATCTAGAAAATATAACCATTCAACTAAGTGTTCATTACAATTGTTATCACACTATTTTATAAAAATAGTGAGGACTACTACTGCTCTTAACTTTGCTCATCACTCTGCTCCCCGACTAGTCCCTGCAACATTCTAACTTCCTGAAGAGGATAATAGATAAAAAGGGTGAGCTCAACTAGCCCAATAAAGAATATTATGACTAAAATAATGAAAAATAATTTATCTTTAGTCTTCAACAAATCAGATAAAATATTATGGAAAATAAATTTTAGATCAACAACTGCAGCGAAAATAACAATATATCAGAAGAATAAAGTAGAAAATAATATCTACTATCTTCTATGATTTGAAAGTCCATAATCAATATTTTATCTCTGTCAATAAATATATATTTCAAATCAGATATTCATCTTCGCACTACGGGCAAAAGATTTTCATCTGTATCACCAGTGGTCATGTTCATTTCAACACCTGTCATCTTTGCACTACGGGCCAAAGATATTCATTAGATAATTATTCATCTTTGCACTACAGGCCAAAGATATTCATCAAATAATCATCCATCTTTGCACTACAGGCCAAAGATATTCTTTTGTGTCATCATTTAGGACTGAAGATAATAAAAAATATTTTTAAAGAACAAATTCAGCGAGATAAAGGACAAGAATTAAGAATTCATAAATTCGTCTATCCAAGTTCAAAAATACTCCATAATAATACTGTGTGGAGCAAAATTCAAGAATGAAGTTTAAAACTTGGATCCAATCAATGATTGGACCCATAACAGTCAACTTGGACAATTAAAAGAAAATATAATTTTTCCGTGAATAGTTCTGTATTTGTGAATAGTATCGTATACGTGAATAGTAACCCGATAAAAAAATTTCACAATAAAATTTAAGTCAATATTTTTGTATAATGATATTGAGAAAAATAACATCATTTACGAAAAAAAATAACATCTCTTATCATCCCTTATAAGAATGATATCCCTTACGAATACGAAAGCAATAATACCCCTTATGAGTATAAAATCACATCATTTACCAAAATATCTTTTACGAAAAATACCCTCTTTTACGAAATATAACAACATCCCTTACGAAAATGGAAGCAATAATATTCCTTACCTCAAAAGAACAGTACTTCTGACTGAAATATCGGATATAAAGCTGAAGAAAACTTGCACTGAATAGCAACACTCAAAGTATCTAAATACTCACAAAAATACGCTCGATATTATAGAGAGAAAACTTCTTATTCTGGTGTGATTTTCAATTCTAACTTAAACATCCTATTTATAGAAAAATGCTTAAAACACCAAAAGAGAAAAACTTAATTTCCTACGAATGAATATATAGAAAACCACTCATCAGTTCCTCCATTTTGAAATCCCACTCCAGCAAGAAAATCACACCAAAGAAAAGGAACCGGGGCCCACCAAAATGTTTTGAAACATTTATTAATTTAAAAACTTCAATAATTCATAATAAATAGCCATTTTATTAGAAAAATACGAATCTTATGTTCATTCCATAGGAAATTTAATTCTCTACAACTTTGCAGAAGAAATTTTTTTTAAATTCTAAACAAAAAATGTCTGAAATCTACATACAGATGATTTTTTAATTTTCTTCTTTTTTTCCCTTTTCTTTCTTCCTTTTCCATCATTTTCCACTGACTTTCTCTCTCCCCTTTTTCTTCTCTCACCCCCACCACTTCTTCCACACACATGCACATATACGTACACACACACACACACACACACACACACACACATATATATATATATATATATATATACACACACACATATATATATATATAAAAAAAATATTTATAATTATTAAATAATTTCAATTTCATTTTCTCTTTTCCTCCTCATTTATTCACATATCGTGCATTTATTGGAAAAAAATATCATAATTATTATATTATCACATTATACACTTATAATGTAATATTATAATAATATATTTGAATAAATTATTTTATCAAAAAAAATAAAATATCAATTTTTAACAATTATCTCTTTAAAAATTCCCCCATTAAATAAATATTTTCTTATTATTTTTATCAAAAATTAATTATTCACAAATAATATCATAGAATCACAATATTGACAACATGTCGTTCCCAAGAAAGAGGAGGCCTTCCGATAAGGATTTCTCCTTACTGTCGCGCAATTAGATAACCCCTCCTAGACAGAATTTTCTTAGACATTACCAATAATGCTATCTAATAATATTATTCAAATAATATGAATTATTGATCTAATAATAAAAAATACTGTGCAGTAGCAATTATTGAATTAACAATAATATAAAAATACTGTGCAATACCGTGTGCTACTGTGCAACGACGCGTATTACATAATTTTAACCACCGGGTATTCCAACAGTGTTAACTAAGGCTGTAAAATGAGCAAACAGTTCGGACTCGATTCGTACTCGCTCGACTAAAAGATCGATTCGAGCTCGACTCGAAATATAAATGAGTCAAATATGAGCACATTTTAAAGTTCGATAAATTACTCGAACCTACTCAAATTATAATTTACTATTGATACTCGGATCATATTCGTTAAAAAAGTTCAAATTGCTCGGGCTCGATTCGGAATCATGCTCGACTCGGTAGCTAAATGAGCCAAAATCAAATCTTATTTTATACTCGATAAATTTTGTGAACCAAATCTGAGCAATTCAATACTCGGATCGACTCGGTTCGTTTACACCCTTAGTGTTAACTGTAATAACTCCGCCGTTATTTATTAAAAAACTCATCCGTATCGTTTTCTTCATCCGACAGTTTTCCGTTATGGGGCCCACAAATGGATGCGCCGTCGTACGAATATTTCCCGACAGCAAGAATATTTCACGACCAAACGAATATTTTTCGACAACAATGAATATTTTATACCCACTTACTTATTTAAAATATTTGCGTATTTTACTCATAATTTATCACATTAATCAAATCAAACCCTTACTATTCAAAATAATATATAGAAAAAATTTAATTTTTTTTATTCATAAAAATTGGGGTCTTATACCAGATCAGTTGAATTTTTCCCTTGCCGCTACAGACTCTTGCGGCAGGGCCTTTTTCTCATTTACCGATTTGCAATTCCATTAATGCCCCTCCATATATCCAAGCCTCTCCTGCCGCAAGAGGCTGTCACGGCAGGCCAACATGCTTTCAAATATGATCTTGTCCTAATATACTTGACCATGCAGCTCCAAAAAACATTAACTCCCTCCCCCATTTTGACTTTATAATTAAAGAAAGATATTTTCAAATTCAAATTTTTTTAGGAATTTATTTAATTTTCGTTACTATAATTATAATTTTTGTAAATTATCTAAAAATTATATAATAACAAGATTTTATAATTTTTAAAATTTAAATGAATCACATAAAATATTATTAATAAATTTTGAATTTGTAAATTTAATTTTGAATTTGTAAATTAAATTATGAATTTGTAAATTAAAATTTGAATTTGTAAATTAATTTTCAAAATTAAAATATTATTAATTTTGAATTTGAAAATTATTTTTGAATTTGTAAATTCAAAATTAATTTTGAATATGTAAATTGTGACAACCCCAAAATAGGTCCATTCCATCCAACCCATTCTGAGTCGTCAAATACATGGTACAGAAAACAACTACAATTTTATTACAATAATTGTCGTGCAAAATACAACAACACATATGCTGTGAGTTTGGATACAAATATATATCAAATGTGACATTGGACACCATCATGTATCAGCACCTCACAAAGGTACCTTACATAAAGGTACAGTCAAAAACTGTTTTAGAAACTAGAATCTTTGGGAAGTGCTCAAGGAAACCTTCGTACATGGGAGACCACGCGTCTAGGTTATGATAGATATCATATGGCCACAGAATTATCCTTGGTTGACCCAATAGACCCCAAAGAAAAACAAGAAGATTACTATCATATTCTTCCCAATGGTGAGTCTTCTCTTGACTTATCATTATCTCCACTGTCTCTAATTGAGAATTATACTTCAAACAAATACCAAGATTATATAGGTAGTGCTCGTATATATACTCAGCAAGTGGATGAGCACATCCCTGTCTTATGATGACACGAGGTTGTATGTCGTTAGACATCTTGGATGATAGTGGCAAACCACCCTTCCAACGTTGGGTACACCTTACCCTATTTTCTTCACCAAATATAACTACTAAATGATGACCACCGTTCTATTCCCTTGTTACCCCCGCTCGACCCAGCTACACTCTTATTACCTGAAAGGAATTGTGAAGCAAAAGGGTGAGCACAACTAGCTCAGTAAAGAATATCATGACTAAAGATAATTCAATTATCAATAGCCTTCATCAACAATAAATCAGAGATTTAGAACATATGGTAAATGATAAAAATTTCAACCATAGTTGCAGCGGAACGAGCAATCCATTAGAAGAGTCAAATAGACTATAAAGTCTATTATCTTCTCCATGTTAAAAATCCACCAACAATATTTTATCCATGTAACATCACTCAACAGTTCCTTTCCACAATCATATGAATAACTCATAATCATAATTGTGACTATAAATTTTTCTTCGCACCCAGGACGAAGAATATTTTCATCACCTGTCTTTACCTGAAACATCAAAGATCATGGTTATACCAAATCACAATTCCTGTTTATAATCATACTAACAAATCCATCTTTGCACTACGGGCCAAAGATATTCATCAACAAACCATCTTTGCACTACGGGCCAAAGATATTCAACAACAGTTCATCTTTGCACTACAGGCCAAAGATATTCATCAACAGGCCATCTTTGCACTACATGCCAAAGATATTCATCAACAATTCATATTTGCACTACAGGCCAAATATATTCATATCTCAAAGAAATATATAATCATTTCAGAATTTATATAAACAATAATTATAACCATGTTGATCAATTCACCTTTGCACTTAAGCTTAAGATATTCAATTATAAATTCAATGGTCATGATCATACCAGTCACAATTCAACTTTGCACTACAGGCCAAAGAGAACCCTAGTCATGATCATACCAATAATCTACCCATCTTTACACTCCAGTGAAAGAGAATTTCAACATCAGAGTTATAAAAATGTTATATATGATGATAAAAATAATATGATCAACATATAGTTTTAATCTCAAGAGTAATATTCGTAACTCATGAATAGTAAATCGTGAATAGTAACTCATGAATAGTAACCCCGACACAAAAGATAGAAATTCCACAATAAAATCTATACCAATATTTCGGTATAATGATATTGAAAGAATAACATTACTTAAATTTATAAACAATTTATTTTAATTGTTTACACTTTACTAATTAATGCATTTAATCATCATAAAATGCCAACTCTTACAATTTCATCATCAATAACCAAAACCCTCATCAAAAATCTGCATATACCTCATATAGGATTCTCAAGCCATAAAATCCTATTTTCCAATTTTCTTTCTTCACAAAACATATTTAATTCATTTACTCATAACTAGACCATTTTCATAAAAAATACCAAATCAGTTCCAAAAATATTTCTTTTCTGGGATTTAGCATAATATAGTCCCATAGTGAACATATATTTTTCTCAGAATTTTTAAAAGTCATTTACTATTTTTCATATGGCCAAAATAGCCGAATATTTAGACATTTATCAAAAATTGTACTTTTGTCTAAAAATTCTGAAATTTACAGAGTATACTTCTATCATATACATGTACTCCCAATAAAAATTTCATCAATTTTGGAGTTAACCACAAGAAATTATAAGCAGTTACTTTTAAAATAGTCTTTTCTCATAAAATTCATAACTCTCAATCTATACATCCAAAAATCACCATTTTTGGACACAATCAATAAAACTCATCAAAATATCATTTCAATTTTTTCCAGAATTTTTGAAGTTCAGAAAAATTACGAAACTGAAAAACATAACAACCCTTAAAATCCCTTACTATCCCTTACCTCAAAAGAGCAGTACTTCTGATCGGTATAAGGCTGAAGGAAACTTGCACTGATGAATAGAAACTCACAGAGTATCTAAATACTCACAAAATACACTCAATAATCTAGAGAGAGAAAGAGAGAAAACTTATGTTTCTGGTGTGATTTTCAATTCTAACTTAGCCCTCTATTTATAGGAAAATTTTGGTAGGTTTGACCTGCAACCTGATGGCTTTACCTGCTACTATTCCCACCCACCACATTTGAAATATAATTCAGCACATTTCTTCACCAACCACAAGTGGGGCCCACCAATTCTAGAATTTTTCACCAAAAATGATTTATAACCTGATTTTCGAATCAGCCACCTCTTAAAATTCATAACAAATCATACGTTCATTTTTAACGGTTCAAAATTTGTGGACATATACTCAACTTATATATGTATAACATATCCAAAAATTACCACGATCCAACGGTCGGATTAAAAATTATAACCCCCGCAAAATATCTCAAAAACCCTAATTTTTAATACCTCCATTCCGACAAAAATACTGATAAAAACCTCAACATTAACTCCTTCATTTTTAACCACAAAAATATATCCCTCATTTATATCCACATAATATAAATATTTCCTTATCATATGAATCAATAATTAATTATTCACAAATAATATTACAGAATCACATTTATGACAACCAGGTCGTTCCCAGGAAAGAGGGGGCTTTCCAATAAGAATTTCTCCTTACTGGCGCGCAATTAGATGACCAAACCTCTCCTTAGACAGAACTTTCTAGACATTGACAATAATGTTATCTAATAATATTATTCAAATAATATGAATTATTGATCTGATAAAGGAAAATACTGTGCAGCAACAATTATTGAACAACAATAATATAAAATTTCAACGTAGCAATTATTGAATCAATAAAATAAAATATTGAACAGTAATTACTGTAACAATTATTGAGTAGTGCCTTCTTACGTAAGAATCAATAATTTCAAAAATACTATGCAATACCGTGTGCTACTGTGCAATAACGCGTATTACTGTATTTTAACCACCGGGTATTCCAACAGTGTTAACGGTAACAACTACGCCGTTATTTGTAAAAACTCAAATTTTTGTCGTTTTCTTCATCCGACAGTTATTCGTTATGGGGCCCACAAATAGCTGCGCCGTCGTACGAATATTCCCCGACAGAAAGAATATTCTACGACAAAACGAATATTCCCCGACAACAATGATTATTTTATAACCACTTGCGTATTTTGAAAAAAAAATCATATTTCACTCATAACTTTAAACTTTTATCAATTTAACCATTTACTGAATTGTAATTATAAGAAAAATTGAATACTTTTATTTCATAAAATTCGGGATCTTACAATCTCCCCTCCTTATGAAATTTCGTCCCCGAAATTTACGTACCTGGTATTTCAAAGAGTTGAGAATGCCTTGCTTTCATTTCAGATTTCATCTTCCCTGTCCTCATGATTTCTCCATTGCTCATCCCCTGTATTTCAGATATCATTCTAGAATACAGCTTCAAAAACAAAGGTTAATTTAACAAATTAACATATCTCATAATATCCCAATATTATGACTGACCATCAAATAAGCTTAGGTAGGACACACTAGCGAAGGATTTACTCATCTTTCCCCTCCTAGTTGTATTCCCCGATCTCCGCTAGAGATCATATCCCTAAGCTCTGATACCACCTGTGACAACCCCAAAATAGGTCCATTCCATCCAACCCATTCTGAGTCGTCAAATACATGGTACAGAAAATAACTACAACTTTATTACAATAATTGTCGTGCAAAATACAACAACACATATGCTGTGAGTTTGGATACAAATATATATCAAATGTGACATTGGACACCATCATGTATCAGCACCTCACAAAGGTACCTTACATAAAGGTATAGTCAAAAACTGTTTTAGAAATTAGAATCTTTGGGAAGTGCTCAAGGAAACCTTCGTACATGGGAGGCCACGCGTCTAGGTTATGATAGATATCATATGGCCACAGAATTATCCTTGGTTGACCCAATAGACCCCAAAGAAAAACGAGAAGATTACTATCATATTCTTCCCAATGGTGAGTCTTCTCTTGACTTATCATTATCTCCACTGTCTCTAATTGAGAATTATACTTCAAACAAACACCAAGATTATATAGGTAGTGCTCGTATATATACTCAGCAAGTGGATGAGCACACCCTGTCTTATGATGACACGAGGTTGTATGTCGTTAGACATCTTGTATGATAGTGGCAAACCACCCTTCCAACGTTGGGTACACCTTACCCTATTTTCTTCACCAAATATAACTACTAAATGATGACCACCGTTCTATTCCCTTGTTACCCCCGCTCGACCCAGCTACACTCTTATTACCTGAAAGGAATTGTGAAGCAAAAGGGTGAGCACAACTAGCTCAGTAAAGAATATCATGACTAAAGATAATTCAATTATCAATAGCCTTCATCAACAATAAATCAGAGATTTAGAACATATGGTAAATGATAAAAATTTCAACCATAGTTGCAGCGGAACGAGCAATCCATTAGAAGAGTCAAATAGACTATAAAGTCTATTATCTTCTCCATGTTAAAAATCCACCAACAATATTTTATCCATGTAACATCACTCAACAGTTCCTTTCCACAATCATATGAATAACTCATAATCATAATTGTGACTATAAATTTTTCTTCGCACCCAGGACGAAGAATATTTTCATCACCTGTCTTTACCTGAAACATCAAAGATCATGGTTATACCAAATCACAATTCCTGTTTATAATCATACTAACAAATCCATCTTTGCACTACGGGCCAAAGATATTCATCAACAAACCATCTTTGCACTACGGGCCAAAGATATTCATCAACAAACCATCTTTGCACTACGGGCCAAAGATATTCAACAACAGTTCATCTTTGCACTACAGGCCAAAGATATTCATCAACAGGCCATCTTTGCACTACATGCCAAAGATATTCATCAACAATTCATATTTGCACTACAGGCCAAATATATTCATATCTCAAAGAAATATATAATCATTTCAGAATTTATATAAACAATAATTATAACCATGTTGATCAATTCACCTTTGCACTTAAGCTTAAGATATTCAATTATAAATTCAATGGTCATGATCATACCAGTCACAATTCAACTTTGCACTACAGGCCAAAGAGAACCCTAGTCATGATCATACCAATAATCTACCCATCTTTACACTCCAGTGAAAGAGAATTTCAACATCAGGGTTATAAAAATGTTATATATGATGATAAAAATAATATGATCAACATATAGTTTTAATCTCAAGAGTAATATTCGTAACTCATGAATAGTAAATCGTGAATAGTAACTCATGAATAGTAACCCCGACACAAAAGATAGAAATTCCACAATAAAATCTATACCAATATTTCGGTATAATGATATTGAAAGAATAACATTACTTAAATTTATAAACAATTTATTTTAATTGTTTACACTTTACTAATTAATGCATTTAATCATCATAAAATGCCAACTCTTACAATTTCATCATCAATAACCAAAACCCTCATCAAAAATCTGCATATACCTCATATAGGATTCTCAAGCCATAAAATCCTATTTTCCAATTTTCTTTCTTCACAAAACATATTTAATTCATTTACTCATAACTAGACCATTTTCATGAAAAATACCAAATCAGTTCCAAAAATATTTCTTTTCTGGGATTTAGCATAATATAGTCCCATAGTGAACATATATTTTTCTCAGAATTTTTAAAAGTCATTTACTATTTTTCATATGGCCAAAATAGCCGAATATTTAGACATTTATCAAAAATTGTACTTTTGTCTAAAAATTCTGAAATTTACAGAGTATACTTCTATCATATACATGTACTCCCAATAAAAATTTCATCAATTTTGGAGTTAACCACAAGAAATTATAAGCTGTTACTTTTAAAATAGTCTTTTCTCATAAAATTCATAACTCTCAATCTATACATCCAAAAATCACCATTTTTGGACACAATCAATAAAACTCATCAAAATATCATTTCAAATTTTTCCAGAATTTTTGAAGTTCAGAAAAATTACGAAACTGAAAAACATAACAACCCTTAAAATCCCTTACTATCCCTTACCTCAAAAGAGCAGTACTTCTGATCGGTATAAGGCTGAAGGAAACTTGCACTGATGAATAGAAACTCACAAGTATCTAAATACTCACAAAATACACTCAATAATATAGAGAGAGAAAGAGAGAAAACTTATGTTTCTGGTGTGATTTTCAATTCTAACTTAGCCCTCTATTTATAGGAAAATTTTGGTAGGTTTGACCTGCAACCTGATGGCTTTACCTGCTACTATTCCCACCCACCACATTTGAAATATAATTCAGCACATTTCTTCACCAACCACAAGTGGGGCCCACCAATTCTAGAATTTTCCACCAAAAATGATTTATAACCTGATTTTCGAATCAGCCATCTCTTAAAATTCATAACAAATCATACGTTCATTTTTAACGGTTCAAAATTTGTGGACATATACTCAACTTATATATGTATAACATATCCAAAAATTACCACGATCCAACGGTCGGATTAAAAATTATAACCCCCGCAAAATATCTCAAAAACCCTGATTTTTAATACCTCCATTCCGACAAAAATACTGATAAAAACCTCAACATTAACTCCTTCATTTTTAACCACAAAAATATATCCCTCATTTATATCCACATAAAATAAATATTTCCTTATCATATGAATCAATAATTAATTATTCACAAATAATATTACAGAATCACATTTATGACAACCAGGCCGTTCCCAGGAAAGAGGGGGCTTTCCAATAAGAATTTCTCCTTACTGGCGCGCAATTAGATGACCAAACCTCTCCTTAGACAGAACTTTCTAGACATTGCCAATAATGTTATCTAATAATATTATTCAAATAATATGAATTATTGATCTGATAAAGGAAAATACTGTGCAGCAACAATTATTGAACAACAATAATATAAAATTTCAACGTAGCAATTATTGAATCAATAAAATAAAATATTGAACAGTAATTACTGTAACAATTATTGAGTAGTGCCTTCTTACGTAAGAATCAATAATTTCAAAAATACTATGCAATACCGTGTGCTACTGTGCAATAACGCGTATTACTGTATTTTAACCACCGGGTATTCCAACAGTGTTAACGGTAACAACTACGCCGTTATTTGTAAAAACTCAAATTTTTGTCGTTTTCTTCATCCGACAGTTATTCGTTATGGGGCCCACAAATAGCTGCGCCGTCGTACGAATATTCCCCGACAGAAAGAATATTCCACGACCAAACGAATATTCCCCGACAACAATGATTATTTTATAACCACTTGCTTATTTTGAAAAAAAAATCATATTTCACTCATAACTTTAAACTTTTATCAATTTAACCATTTACTGAATTGTAATTATAAGAAAAATTGAATACTTTTATTTCATAAAATTCGGGGTCTTACAATCTCCCCTCCTTATGAAATTTCGTCCCCGAAATTTACGTACCTGGTATTTCAAAGAGTTGAGAATACCTTGCTTTCATTTCAGATTCCATCTTCCCTGTCATCATGATTTCTCCATTGCTCATCTCCTGTATTTCAGATATCATTCTAGAATACAGCTTCAAAACAAAGGTTAATTAAACAAATTAACATATCACATAATATCCCAATATTATGACTGACCAACAAATAAGCTTAGGTAGGACACACTAGCGAAGGATTTACTCATCTCTCCCCTCCTAGTTGTATTCCCCGATCTCCGCCAGAGATCATATCCCTAAGCTCTGATACCACCTGTGACAACCCCAAAATAGGTCCATTCCATCCAACCCATTCTGAGTCGTCAAATACATGGTACAGAAAATAACTACAACTTTATTACAACAATTGTCGTGCAAAATACAACAACACATATGCTGTGAGTTTGGATACAAATATATACCAAATGTGACATTGTTCACCATCATGTATCAGCACCTCACAAAGGTACCTTACATAAAGGTATAGTCAAAAACTGTTTTAGAAATTAGAATCTTTGGGAAGTGCTCAAGGAAACCTTCGTACATGGGAGGCCACGCGTCTAGGTTATGATAGATATCATATGGCCACAGAATTATCCTTGGTTGACCCAATAGACCCCAAAGAAAAACGAGAAGATTACTATCATATTCTTCCCAATGGTGAGTCTTCTCTTGACTTATCATTATCTCCACTGTCTCTAATTGAGAATTATACTTCAAACAAACACCAAGATTATATAGGTAGTGCTCGTATATATACTCAGCAAGTGGATGAGCACAACCCTGTCTTATGATGACACGAGGTTGTATGTCGTTAGACATCTTGTATGATAGTGGCAAACCACCCTTCCAACGTTGGGTACACCTTACCCTATTTTCTTCACCAAATATAACTACTAAATGATGACCACCGTTCTATTCCCTTGTTACCCCCGCTCGACCCAGCTACACTCTTATTACCTGAAAGGAATTGTGAAGCAAAAGGGTGAGCACAACTAGCTCAGTAAAGAATATCATGACTAAAGATAATTCAATTATCAATAGCCTTCATCAACAATAAATCAGAGATTTAGAACATATGGTAAATGATAAAAATTTCAACCATAGTTGCAGCGGAACGAGCAATCCATTAGAAGAGTCAAATAGACTATAAAGTCTATTATCTTCTCCATGTTAAAAATCCACCAACAATATTTTATCCATGTAACATCACTCAACAGTTCCTTTCCACAATCATATGAATAACTCATAATCATAATTGTGACTATAAATTTTTCTTCGCACCCAGGACGAAGAATATTTTCATCACCTGTCTTTACCTGAAACATCAAAGATCATGGTTATACCAAATCACAATTCCTGTTTATAATCATACTAACAAATCCATCTTTGCACTACGGGCCAAAGATATTCATCAACAAACCATCTTTGCACTACGGGCCAAAGATATTCAACAACAGTTCATCTTTGCACTACAGGCCAAAGATATTCATCAACAGGCCATCTTTGCACTACATGCCAAAGATATTCATCAACAATTCATATTTGCACTACAGGCCAAATATATTCATATCTCAAAGAAATATATAATCATTTCAGAATTTATATAAACAATAATTATAACCATGTTGATCAATTCACCTTTGCACTTAAGCTTAAGATATTCAATTATAAATTCAATGGTCATGATCATACCAGTCACAATTCAACTTTGCACTACAGGCCAAAGAGAACCCTAGTCATGATCATACCAATAATCTACCCATCTTTACACTCCAGTGAAAGAGAATTTCAACATCAGGGTTATAAAAATGTTATATATGATGATAAAAATAATATGATCAACATATAGTTTTAATCTCAAGAGTAATATTCGTAACTCATGAATAGTAAATCGTGAATAGTAACTCATGAATAGTAACCCCGACACAAAAGATAGAAATTCCACAATAAAATCTATACCAATATTTCGGTATAATGATATTGAAAGAATAACATTACTTAAATTTATAAACAATTTATTTTAATTGTTTACACTTTACTAATTAATGCATTTAATCATCATAAAATGCCAACTCTTACAATTTCATCATCAATAACCAAAACCCTCATCAAAAATCTGCATATACCTCATATAGGATTCTCAAGCCATAAAATCCTATTTTCCAATTTTCTTTCTTCACAAAACATATTTAATTCATTTACTCATAACTAGACCATTTTCATGAAAAATACCAAATCAGTTCCAAAAATATTTCTTTTCTGGGATTTAGCATAATATAGTCCCATAGTGAACATATATTTTTCTCAGAATTTTTAAAAGTCATTTACTATTTTTCATATGGCCAAAATAGCCGAATATTTAGACATTTATCAAAAATTGTACTTTTGTCTAAAAATTCTGAAATTTACAGAGTATACTTCTATCATATACATGTACTCCCAATAAAAATTTCATCAATTTTGGAGTTAACCACAAGGAATTATAAGCAGTTACTTTTAAAATAGTCTTTTCTCATAAAATTCATAACTCTCAATCTATACATCCAAAAATCACCATTTTTGGACACAATCAATAAAACTCATCAAAATATCATTTCAAATTTTTCCAGAATTTTTGAAGTTCAGAAAAATTACGAAACTGAAAAACATAACAACCCTTAAAATCCCTTACTATCCCTTACCTCAAAAGAGCAGTACTTCTGATCGGTATAAGGCTGAAGGAAACTTGCACTGATGAATAGAAACTCACAAGTATCTAAATACTCACAAAATACACTCATAATATAGAGAGAGAAAGAGAGAAAGCTTATGTTTCTGGTGTGATTTTCAATTCTAACTTAGCCCTCTATTTATAGGAAAATTTTGGTAGGTTTGACCTGCAACCTGATGGCTTTACCTGCTACTATTCCCACCCACCACATTTGAAATATAATTCAGCACATTTCTTCACCAACCACAAGTGGGGCCCACCAATTCTAGAATTTTCCACCAAAAATGATTTATAACCTGATTTTCGAATCAGTCATCTCTTAAAATTCATAACAAATCATACGTTCATTTTTAACGGTTCAAAATTTGTGGACATATACTCAACTTATATATGTATAACATATCCAAAAATTACCACGATCCAACGGTCGGATTAAAAATTATAACCCCCGCAAAATATCTCAAAAACCCTGATTTTTAATACCTCCATTCCGACAAAAATACTGATAAAAACCTCAACATTAACTCCTTCATTTTTAACCACAAAAATATATCCCTCATTTATATCCACATAAAATAAATATTTCCTTATCATATGAATCAATAATTAATTATTCACAAATAATATTACAGAATCACATTTATGACAACCAGGCCGTTCCCAGGAAAGAGGGGGCTTTCCAATAAGAATTTCTCCTTACTGGCGCGCAATTAGATGACCAAACCTCTCCTTAGACAGAACTTTCTAGACATTGCCAATAATGTTATCTAATAATATTATTCAAATAATATGAATTATTGATCTGATAAAGGAAAATACTGTGCAGCAACAATTATTGAACAACAATAATATAAAATTTCAACGTAGCAATTATTGAATCAATAAAATAAAATATTGAACAGTAATTACTGTAACAATTATTGAGTAGTGCCTTCTTACGTAAGAATCAATAATTTCAAAAATACTATGCAATACCGTGTGCTACTGTGCAATAACGCGTATTACTGTATTTTAACCACCGGGTATTCCAACAGTGTTAACGGTAACAACTACGCCGTTATTTGTAAAAACTCAAATTTTGTCGTTTTCTTCATCCGACAGTTATTCGTTATGGGGCCCACAAATAGCTGCGCCGTCGTACGAATATTCCCCGACAGAAAGAATATTCCACGACCAAACGAATATTCCCCGACAACAATGATTATTTTATAACCACTTGCTTATTTTGAAAAAAAAATCATATTTCACCCATAACTTTAAACTTTTATCAATTTAACCATTTACTGAATAGTAATTATAAGAAAAATTGAATACTTTTATTTCATAAAATTCGGGGTCTTACAATCTCCCCTCCTTATGAAATTTCGTCCCCGAAATTTACGTACCTGGTATTTCAAAGAGTTGAGAATACCTTGCTTTCATTTCAGATTTCATCTTCCCTGTCATCATGATTTCTCCATTGCTCATCTCCTGTATTTCAGATATCATTCTAGAATACAGCTTCAAAACAAAGGTTAATTTAACAAATTAACATATCACATAATATCCCAATATTATGACTGACCAACAAATAAGCTTAGGTAGGACACACTAGCGAAGGATTTACTCATCTTCCCCTCCTAGTTGTATTCCCCGATCTCCGCCAGAGATCATATCCCTAAGCTCTGATACCACCTGTGACAACCCCAAAATAGGTCCATTCCATCCAACCCATTCTGAGTCGTCAAATACATGGTACAGAAAATAACTACAACTTTATTACAATAATTGTCGTGCAAAATACAACAACACATATGCTGTGAGTTTGGATACAAATATATACCAAATGTGACATTGGACACCATCATGTATCAGCACCTCACAAAGGTACCTTACATAAAGGTACAGTCAAAAACTGTTTTACAAACTAGAATCTTTGGGAAGTGCTCAAGAAAACCTTCGTACATGGGAGACCACGCGTCTAGGTTATGATAGATATCATATGGCCACAGAATTATCCTTGGTTGACCCAATAGACCCCAAAGAAAAATAAGAAGATTACTATCATATTCTTCCCAATGGTGAGTCTTCTCTTGACTTATCATTATCTCCACTGTCTCTAATTGAGAATTATACTTCAAACAAATACCAAGATTATATAGGTAGTGCTCGTATATATACTCAGCAAGTGGATGAGCACATTCCTGTCTTATGATGACACGAGGTTGTATGTCGTTAGACATCTTGGATGATAGTGGCAAACCACCCTTCCAACGTTGGGTACACCTTACCCTATTTTCTTCACCAAATATAACTACTAAATGATGACCACCGTTCTATTCCCTTGTTACCCCCGCTCGACCCAGCTACACTCTTATTACCTGAAAGGAATTGTGAAGCAAAAGGGTGAGCACAACTAGCTCAGTAAAGAATATCATGACTAAAGATAATTCAATTATCAATAGCCTTCATCAACAATAAATCAGAGATTTAGAACATATGGTAAATGATAAAAATTTCAACCATAGTTGCAGCGGAACGAGCAATCCATTAGAAGAGTCAAATAGACTATAAAGTCTATTATCTTCTCCATGTTAAAAATCCACCAACAATATTTTATCCATGTAACATCACTCAACAGTTCCTTTCCACAATCATATGAATAACTCATAATCATAATTGTGACTATAAATTTTTCTTCGCACCCAGGACGAAGAATATTTTCATCACCTGTCTTTACCTGAAACATCAAAGATCATGGTTATACCAAATCACAATTCCTGTTTATAATCATACTAACAAATCCATCTTTGCACTACGGGCCAAAGATATTCATCAACAAACCATCTTTGCACTACGGGCCAAAGATATTCATCAACAAACCATCTTTGCACTACGGGCCAAAGATATTCAACAACAGTTCATCTTTGCACTACAGGCCAAAGATATTCATCAACAGGCCATCTTTGCACTACATGCCAAAGATATTCATCAACAATTCATATTTGCACTACAGGCCAAATATATTCATATCTCAAAGAAATATATAATCATTTCAGAATTTATATAAACAATAATTATAACCATGTTGATCAATTCACCTTTGCACTTAAGCTTAAGATATTCAATTATAAATTCAATGGTCATGATCATACCAGTCACAATTCAACTTTGCACTACAGGCCAAAGAGAACCCTAGTCATGATCATACCAATAATCTACCCATCTTTACACTCCAGTGAAAGAGAATTTCAACATCAGGGTTATAAAAATGTTATATATGATGATAAAAATAATATGATCAACATATAGTTTTAATCTCAAGAGTAATATTCGTAACTCATGAATAGTAAATCGTGAATAGTAACTCATGAATAGTAACCCCGACACAAAAGATAGAAATTCCACAATAAAATCTATACCAATATTTCGGTATAATGATATTGAAAGAATAACATTACTTAAATTTATAAACAATTTATTTTAATTGTTTACACTTTACTAATTAATGCATTTAATCATCATAAAATGCCAACTCTTACAATTTCATCATCAATAACCAAAACCCTCATCAAAAATCTGCATATACCTCATATAGGATTCTCAAGCCATAAAATTCTATTTTCTAATTTTCTTTCTTCACAAAACATATTTAATTCATTTACTCATAACTAGACCATTTTCATAAAAAATACCAAATCAGTTCCAAAAATATTTCTTTTCTGGGATTTAGCATAATACAGTCCCATAGTGAACATATATTTTTCTCAGAATTTTTAAAAGTCATTTACTATTTTTCATATGGCCAAAATAGCCGAATAATTAGACATTTATCAAAAATTGTACTTTTGTCTAAAAATTCTGAAATTTACAGAGTATACTTCTATCATATACATGTACTCCCAATAAAAATTTCATCAATTTTGGAGTTAACCACAAGAAATTATAAGCAGTTACTTTTAAAATAGTCTTTTCTCATAAAATTCATAACTCTCAATCTATACATCCAAAAATCACCTTTTTTGGACACAATCAATAAAACTCATCAAAATATCATTTCAATTTTTTCCAGAATTTTTGAAGTTCAGAAAAATTACGAAACTGAAAAACATAACAACCCTTAAAATCCCTTACTATCCCTTACCTCAAAAGAGCAGTACTTCTGATCGGTATAAGGCTGAAGGAAACTTGCACTGATGAATAGAAACTCACAGAGTATCTAAATACTCACAAAATACACTCAATAATCTAGAGAGAGAAAGAGAGAAAACTTATGTTTCTGGTGTGATTTTCAATTCTAACTTAGCCCTCTATTTATAGGAAAATTTTGGTAGGTTTGACCTGCAACCTGATGGCTTTACCTGCTACTATTCCCACCCACCACATTTGAAATATAATTCAGCACATTTCTTCACCAACCACAAGTGGGGCCCACCAATTCTAGAATTTTCTACCAAAAATGATTTATAACCTGATTTTCGAATCAGCCACCTCTTAAAATTCATAACAAATCATACGTTCATTTTTAACGGTTCAAAATTTATGGACATATACTCAACTTATATATGTATAACATATCCAAAAATTACCACGATCCAACGGTCGGATTAAAAATTATAACCCCCGCAAAATATCTCAAAAACCCTAATTTTTAATACCTCCATTCCGACAAAAATACTGATAAAAACCTCAACATTAACTCCTTCATTTTTAACCATAAAAATATATCCCTCATTTATATCCACATAATATCAATATTTCCTTATCATATGAATCAATAATTAATTATTCACAAATAATATTACAGAATCACATTTATGACAACCAGGCCGTTCCCAGGAAAGAGGGGGCTTTCCAATAAGAATTTCTCCTTACTGGCGCGCAATTAGATGACCAAACCTCTCCTTAGACAGAACTTTCTAGACATTGACAATAATGTTATCTAATAATATTATTCAAATAATATGAATTATTGATCTGATAAAGGAAAATACTGTGCAGCAACAATTATTGAACAACAATAATATAAAATTTCAACGTAGCAATTATTGAATCAATAAAATAAAATATTGAACAGTAATTACTGTAACAATTATTGAGTAGTGCCTTCTTACGTAAGAATCAATAATTTCAAAAATACTATGCAATACCGTGTGCTACTGTGCAATAACGCGTATTACTGTATTTTAACCACCGGGTATTCCAACAGTGTTAACGGTAACAACTACGCCGTTATTTGTAAAAACTTAAATTTTTGTCGTTATCGTCATCCGACAGTTATTCGTTATGGGGCCCACAAATAGCTGCGCCGTCGTACGAATATTCCCCGACAGAAAGAATATTCTACGACCAAACGAATATTCCCCGACAACAATGATTATTTTATAACCACTTGCGTATTTTGAAAAAAAAAATCATATTTCACTCATAACTTTAAACTTTTATCAATTTAACCATTTACTGAATTGTAATTATAAGAAAAATTGAATACTTTTATTTCATAAAATTCGGGGTCTTACATAAATTCAAAATTTGTAAATTTTCAAATTCAAAATTTAATTTACAAATTTAAAATTAATTTTCAAATTCAAAATTAAATTACAAATTACAAATTTAATTTACAAATTCAAAAATAATTTTCAAATTCAAAATTAATTTACAAATTCAAAATTTAATTTACAAATTCATAATTTAATTTACAAATTCAAACTTAAATTACAAATTCAAAATTTAATTTACAAATTCAAAATTAATCTTCAAATTCAAAATTAATTTTCAAATTCAAAATTAATAATATTTTATGTAATTCATTTAAATTTTAAAAATTATAAAATGTTGTAATTATATAATTTTTAGATAATTTACAAAAATTACAATTATAGTAACTAAAATTAAATAAATTCATAAAAAATTTTGAATTTAAAAATGACTTTCTTTAATTATAAAGTCAAAATGGGGGGAGGGAGCTAATGTTTTTTGGAGCTGCATGGTCAAGTATATTAGGACAAGATCATATTTGAAAGCATGTTGGCCTTGCGTGACAGCCTCTTGCGGCAGGAGAGGCTTGGATATTTGGAGGGGCATTAATGGAATTGCAAATCGGTAAATGAGAAAAAGGCCTTGCCGCGAGAGCGTGTAACGGCAGAGAAAAAAATCCAACGATCTGGGCCTTTCAACTCTCTAATCTACAGTGCAAAATACGGTTGCTGAACAGTGTCTGTTACAATCGTTTTCTACGGATGAAAACCATATATATATATGTTTATATAAAAAGAGAGTTGTAAATTAAAGCCCAAGATTCTGAACAAATTAAAGATGACGATGCATGTAATTTGTAATTTGTGTTCTCTATAACACGTCAGTATGCACGTACTCAATTTGTAGAATTAGAATGACCCGTTGATAAAGTTAAATATTGGTCAAATGAGTATTTTCAAGTAACCAATTTCTACATGGTCATATTGACTTTTTTTTTATAAAAAAAATCGTTAATATAAATATGAATATTATAAATTAATTATGAGATTGATTATTTTTTAAATATAAAAATATTTCAAATTAATTTTTAAAAATTTAATATTGAATTTGCGGTTTGAAGCATATGGAGTATTATTTATAGATATCTTTCAAGAAAAAGTACCTTTATATCATTGTGATTGTAGTGTTTTAAGTAATTAATAACTGTGTTTTTAAAATATTCAATTAGACCACTGTACTTTTTAAAATTGTACAATCAAGCCATTCTGTCCAATTTCTTGGACGGACGTTAACAAATCACGAGACCAATTTTCAGACATGGCATTGAAGAAAAAAAATCAAAAAAGAATTATTTTCTTACGTGGCTTTTTTTTAATAAAAAAAGTAACTAAATACTGATGGGGCTCCAAAGTGGATTTTTTACCCATTAATAAACTTTAATGTATTTTTTTCCTTTTTCTTTCTCTTTCTCTCATGTTATTCATCTTCAACCCAGAACCAAATTGCCAGTAACATGGGAGAATCAACTCCTTCAATCTCTTCTACATCATCTTCTTCTTCGTTTGATGATCATTTTACTCACCGAGCTCGATCGCTTGAAATTCTCCCAAGTTTCAACCGGGGTTACTAGAGAGTTCAGTATTACACCAGTTAAAGACCCGCCGCCGCCACTGCCCGCCACCACCATCCAGTTGCCATTACCACCTAGCCACGAACAACAAAAGCCTATACGGCTATACATAGTTGCCGACCTCATCATCATCATCAATATTACACCAGTTCCTAGTCTAGATTCATCCAACATCATCATCTCTAACAACTCTAGATCCCAACACGCTCGACCATTTTTAAACTTAGATCCGACATCTCTATTTGGTCAAAAACAAAAATCAGATCTGGTTTGAGAAAACTTTTGTTTTTGAATAACAAATTGTAGAGATGATAATGTTGATTCGATCCTCATTTACGATGAATCCAACAAGCCCAAGCAAATTCAAACTTAGATCTGCCATGTATCCAACATATAAATAAATTAGATCTGGGTGTAATAATCATAAACCAAAAAATCTGAAGTTCAACTGTTAACACCACAAGTTTATATCTGGATTGAGAAAACTTTTGTTTTTGATAACAAATTTACACCATCAAAATCAAATCTGAATGTTTTTTTAAGATTTATTGTTGAACTAATATCAAAATTAAGAGGGATAAGCTGGTAAAAAAATTTAATTAAGAGGGATAATGGAGGAAAGAAGAACGAGGGAGAGGAAGAAGAAGACCCAACAATCAAAGACTCAACAATCGTCAAAGTTTGCAGCACTGACTTCATCAGATAGAAGCCACCGGTCCAAGTTTGCAGCACTGACTTCATCAGATGGAGGAAAGAAGAACGAGGGAGAGGATCTGTTTTTTATTTTGTTTTCTTTTTTGTTTTTTGTTTTTATGTTTAGTTATTAAAAAGTTTTAATATTTTTAATATTATGTTTATTTTATGTTTAAGTCTAAATTTAATGATTTCATTGAATTAATATTATTTTAATTTTTAAAATAAAAATAATAATTAAAAGAAAGGAAAATAGATAAAGGAAAATAAAAAATTATAAAGAAAATGAATTAATTATTTCACCTCTCTCAATTATATTATTTGTGGAATTTATTTAAGTTAATTGTATAATTAATTTTAATTTTTATGTCATTTGTTTAACTAATTTTTGCTAATTGTATCAAATTTTTTATTTTATGTTAATTATGTATTAACCTTTTTTATATCATTAAAATATATATTAGTATTAATTTTTAAAATAAAAATAATAATTAAAAGGAAGGAAAAGAGATAAAGGAAAAGAAAAAATTATAAAAAACTGAATTAAAATATTTATTTTAATTTTAATTATTTTTTTTGCCACATTATTTGGAATTAATTTTTAAAATAAAAATAATTATTAAGAGAAAGGAAAAGATAAAAGGAAAAGAAAAAATTATAAAAAAATGAACTAAAATATTTATTTTAATTTTATTATTATTTTAATTATTTTTTACCACATAATTAATTATTGTTTTATTTTTATTTTTTGTTGAAATGAATATAATGTTGTAATAAATCTCATTGATACAAAAATTTTGATATATTATTTGTATTATTTAGAATTAATTTTTAAAATAAAAATAATTATTAAAAGAAAGGAAAAGATAAAAGGAAAAGAAAAAATTATAAAAAAATGAATTAAAATATTTATTTTAATTTTATTATTATTTTAATTATTTTTTTGCAACATAATTAATGTTTTTAATTTTTTTTGTTGCCACGTAGGATATTTTTTAACGTTCCTCCAAGAAATTGGACGGAATGACTTGATTATACATTTTTAAAAAACATAATGGACTAATTGAAAATTTTAAAAGTACAGTGATCAATTACTTAAAACACTACAACCAAAATGGGGGTATAGGTGCTTTTTCTCGATATCTTTCTTTTTCTTCATTAGAATCTTATTGACTAAAAAGAAATTACTAAAAAAAAACTTATTAAAATGCTTGCATCCTATCCAAATTTCAATATTGAAAAAAAATATCAACAAAAAAGTAATATTCCTTTTATAGGCATATGGAGTATTATCTAAAGGGAATTTTTGTGCTATTGAGTTCACATTATTTTTTAACATTAAAATGTAAAAAGTAAAATTTATTTATTTTTAAAAATAATGATTTTCTTAAAAAATGTAATATTTTAATACTAAAATTTGAGTACATAAAATTCCATATAATGAGACAAATTATGTAAAATCTGTTTTCTGACCTTATTTGTTTTTTTTGATTTTTCTGGTTAGCTTAATTAAGAGACAAGCATCATACTATGTGTCACAAGGCCGAAGTTTAGCCCTGAATTTTTCATCTTGTAATGGCCTGGTCTGTCTCCCACAACTAGTTAACCTCTGACTCACTGTTTAGACCAACAACACACATACACACTCTCAACTGTATGTATACTGATTTGAAACACAAGTTGTATGTAAGCAAGCAATGAACAACACGAATTTAAAGGCTAAAACGTCCAACCTCTTTTATCGAGACTTATTGCATTCTCAATAAATTAGAATTTTTCCCAAAAGCTTGCAATACACTAGACACCTTGCCTAACTCGTGTATTTCCCACATATGATGCACCAAACATTCATTCTCTCTGCTCTCTACCAACCTAATTTCGTGCACGATGCATTGGTTATTTATAGCATAATGGTTGACACCCCAACTGTCAAGAGGTCTACACCAATAAGGTGATACCAACAAAGGGGTGACAGTTCCCCAAAACTGTCCATGACTAATAACTGCCAACAGGTATCTTCAAGTCTCTAAGCCACACATCTTTGAGTCACAACAAAGGGGTGACAGTTCCCCAAAACTGTCCATGACTAATAACTGCCAACAGGTATCTTCAAGTCTCTAAGCCACACATCTTTGAGTCATAGCCATTTCCTACCACTGATAAGTGCCACAACTGACGCACTGTCCCATTGTTTTGTGTAATCTGGTACACTAAACTGCACCTCAACTGCTACTTGACCCAGAACAAATCGCAACCCAAACCAATTGTGCACGCCAGCTATTGGTGCACAAATAGCCCGAGGCCTGCAGCCCGGCCTGGTCAAACCTAAGCCTGGGTCGTCAAAGCCCGGGCCAGACCGACCTCGCCTAACAAGCTGCGAAAAGGCCATTAATTTTGGAAGAAATAAATCCGGCCTTATCCGGCCCATCTAAAAGCCCAGTCTGATCCGACCTGTGGCCTTGGGTCCGGCCTGAGCTCAGCTTGGCTTGATGTAACAAGCCTAGCCTTCCGGTTGGTTTGTTATCCCGAAATTTTGCTTTGAAACCATTTCAGACGGCTTCCGGAAAACTACAAACTCTCTTGTGATCGGATGATTGATATTGTCGGCGGAATAGGAGTAATTAATGAAGCCACATTTCAGAGAGATGTTAGCTTCCGGTCGGCTGAATTCTAAGTCGGACAGGGGCTATTACGTGCATATATAATTGCAGATGGGTCCTTTAGTTTTGGTGTTGATAATGCTGAAGTGGCTGAAGATGATCCTTATTGATATAGTTTTTCGTACGTGTACATACTTGGTAAATATTTCATGATTTCAGCGAGATTAAAATGGACGGTTTATTTAGCGAGTTTATAAAATTAAGTTGTACTTTATATAAGCGAAAGCTGCATTGCATATTATATTTGTTATACAAATATTATTCAAACTTAATTTACAAGTCTTTGTTATATAAAATATTATGTGTTTTTATAAACTACTGAAGACTGTTCATATATTTTAAACTATTTAGGGGTGTGAGAGAGAGGAATATTAAAATAATTAGATGTGCAATATTAATTTATATTCATCCTAAAAATAATATAAATAAATAAACAAATAATATAAGATAGTAACAACTGGCATAGTCTCTGTACTCCACTAAAATCTTATGTAGTCTTAAATAAACAATTTCTAGGCCAAATGACTTCAATCTTTCCTTGGGAAAAAGTGGGGCAAAGAAAAATAATACTCCCAAATATAATTTTGAGTCACATAATCCTCACGTACATATATATATACATATACATATATATATATATATATATATATATATACTGTAGACTCTGCGTGACAGGTAAATCCCGCAAATATGCATGTGTGCTTTATATTACCCAAGTTATGTGAGAGTAGCATTTCTCAAAAAGAAATACTTTGACAAAAACAAATCTAATCTTATGCAGATAGATGGAATTAAAAAATATTAAAGCCCATTAAAAATAAAAGTAGTAGTACGTAGTAGGTATTCCATCGAACTAACATAGCTTTAAAGAATAAGTAAAGATTCAAACTAACCAAAATAAAACTTCCACTTATAACTTAGCACAAATACATTTGACTATTTGAGATCATGGATTATCAAGAAAAAATTCTCCCTCCTCATGTACTCCTCTTCCCTTTACCACTACAAGGCCCTGTAAATTGCATGCTCAAACTAGCCGAGTTTTTCTCCCTTGCCGGACTCCATGTCACCTTCCTCAACACCCACCACATCCACCACCGCCTGCTCAAACACGCCCATATTCAATCCCGGTTTGCTCCTTATCCCAAATTTCGTTTCGAAACCATTTCAGATGGCCTTCCCGAAGACCACCAACGTTCCGGTGATCGGTTCTTCGACATCGTTGATGGTTTACAACTTGTAACAGAACCACTTTTCAAAGAGATGTTAGCTTCTGGCAGCTTGAGTTCTAAGTCAGGCACGCCTATAACGTGCATAATAGCAGATGGGTTCTTCACTTTTGCTCTTGATGTTGCTAAAGAGGTTGGGATACCACTTTTTTATTTTCAAACGATAAGCCCTTGCGCTCTCTGGGTTCATTTGTGTCTTCCTAAACTGATTGAGTTGGGTGAGGTTCCTTTCAAAGGTGAGTTTTATATATATATATATATATATATATATATATATATATATATATATATATATGTCCATATGCCTTTGCTAGTGATATAAATTGACTAAATTATATATGCAAAAGTGATCCTCCTGTTTTATCGCATAATAATTTTCATATATAATAGGCAAACCCCACCTTCCATATATCCTCCAAGTTAATCTAGTTATACAAAGTTTACTCTTGTTTCTATGAAAATACGCATGTACCATCTAAGATGGGAGAACTCTATGACTGTTTGACTACACGGGTTTACTTTGAAAAACTAGATTTAATGTGATAATTAATTATTATATTTGAAGGTCGACGATCTCATTACAAGGTGAATAAATGAAAGAAGGATCAGTCTTACATTTTGGTCAATAATTTTTGGGCGAGAAATTAATTGTCTTTTTGTGGTGAACTAGTGATGATTCTTGTTGAAACTTGATACAATTTTCTTGAAAGGGACAAGAAAATTGTGCTAATATATTATACAAAACACAAATGATTTTGGAAAAAAAATTCCTGCTCAACTTACTAAATCATTCCGTCCGTCTAAAATTTCGCGTAAATCTAATTCTTGAAAGTGTCGGAGGCACAAGTTACATGATCTAATATATATATATATATATATATATATATATATATATATATATATATATATAAGAAAGTGAGATTTAACTTTTTCTAGTTGAAGATGATTAATATTTATAGAAATTTCCGGGTATACATATATCCTAATTAACTTTCGATGCATGTGACATAGACTAGTGGTATACGCTAGCTGCTTTAAAATTTCGAGTGATTTGTCTATAAATGATATGGTTCAATTTCTTCTAGGGAATTTTTACAGGAAATTAGTATAGCATTTAATTTCTAATAATCTATATCGTATTCTAGTTCCTTCGAATAATTTTTTTTTGTCACAATGCAAGTTTTTTTTATGAAAATTGGTATGAAATTGAGGATTGAATGCTTATTATTGTGTCACTTTGTAAAGCCATAATTCAGATGTGAGCATTTGACTTTTTTTCCACCTGGTCAGGAAATGATTTAGATGCAAAGATAACATGTGTTCCCGGAATGGAAGGTTTTCTCCGACGCCGTGATCTGCCGAGCTTTTGCCGGAACAATGACCTTAATGACCGTAACGTTCAACTTGTTCTAAAGGAGGACCAAGAACTGCCAAAAGCTCAAGGACTCATACTCAACACATCTGAAGAATTAGAAGGTCCAATTCTTTCTCACATAAGAACTAAATGTCCAAACCTTTACCCCATAGGCCCCATCCATGCACTCTACAAGTCCATACTTTCAGCAGATAAAACACCACCACAAGTCAACTCTTCAAATAGCCTATGGGAAGATGACAGAAGCTGCATGACGTGGCTCGACGCCCAGCCTCCGAAATCCGTTATCTATGTCAGCATTGGAAGTCTTGCAGTCATGACATGGAACCAACTCTTGGAGTTTTGGCACGGTTTGGTGAATAGCGGAAAGCGCTTCTTGTGGGTCCGACGCCTAGGATCTGTCACTGGAGAAGACAAAAGTTGTGAAACTCCGGCAGAACTGTCCGATGCTACGAAGGAGAGGGGGTACATTGTGGGTTGGGTTCAACAAGAAGAGGTACTAGGGCATCCTTCAATTGGTGCCTTTATGACTCATAGTGGGTGGAACTCAACTATAGAAAGTTTAGTTGAGGGGGTGCCTATGATTTGTTGGGCCTATTTTTACGACCAACAAGTGAATAGTAGGTTTGTAGGGGAAGTGTGGAAGATTGGAGTGGATATGAAAGATAGTTGTGATAGGGGTATAATTGAGAAAATGATTAGGGATGTTATGGAGGTGAGGAAAGATGAATTTCAGGAATCTGCCAAAGTTATGGCTAAATTGGCTAGACAAAGCGTTTGTGAAGGTGAATCATCTTATTATAGTTTAGATCGGCTAATTAAGGATATAAGAAAGATGACCTTGTCAACACCACATACCTAATAATTTTAGGTTTTTTTCGTAATTTGTAACATGCATGTATCTTCAAATATCTATAAAAGATTGATCCAAACCTTCATATATTTTATCTCAATGGCAAGTATAATATTATAAAAAAAAATGCTTTATATGTAAGTTTACATAGATCGAATATACAGGCAAAATTATTTACAAATTCTACCATTTATTTATTTATTTTTGGTGAAATGGAGTATAAGCTTGGTTGCCTGTAGTCAAGTTAAGGTCAATCACACAAAAGCTTCATCTAATATATGGTCAACTAAGGCAACTATAAGCCACCAACTACATAATATATAGTTATACCTTATACGCATGCAACCCACAGAATATTACAACTAATACAGTCCAAGAATAAATATAAAAATCCCAATATATGTATCAATTTGTACAGATCCCTCGCCTTACGCTTGAGACAGATAAACACATTAAATATATACACGTTATTATTTTATTGAACACTTTTATTTTAAAAATGATAAACAACACAATTTTTTTTCTTCCATCAAGTATTTTCGATATATATATATATATAGGGCAAAGGTGGAAAAATGCCCTTGATATTTACACGGATGTCCCACTTCCACCTTAAACTAATTTTTTTTCTTCTAAAAGTACCCTTAACGTTATAAAACGTAGCTCAAATATACCCTTCCCGTTAAAAAAATGTCAACTAAACAAACAGATGTTAATTTATTTTTCACGTGGGTGACATGTGTCAGAATAAAAAGTAATATTTTTTTTTTCTTCCTCTTTCCTCCTCCCTCATCTCCTTCCTCCATTTTTCATTAACAATAAAAAAAACCCCAAATCCGACCACCGATCACCTCCTCCTCCTCGACTCTCGCGACTCCTCCTGCCGACCCAGCTCCGTCACCAAACAACAAGAAGCCTCGTATGTCTCTATACAATAGCAAATCTGTCTCCCACCCCCACCATCTGTTATTCATTTGGAGCAAATTTGGGTATATAAATACTGGAATATGTTTGCTTAATTTCATCTTAACAGAGTTATTTGCTTAATTTGGATATATGAATACTCTGTTATTCATTTGAGTATTTTAATTTCATCTTAACAGAGTTATTTCAAATTTGGGTATATGAATACTCTGTTATTTATTTGGGTATATAAATACTGGAGCAAATTTTAGATCTCCATTGATAGAGAGATTTAGAGCAAATTAAGATGAAATTCTATAGGTAATGTGTATATAAATACTCTGTTTCTCAAATTTTAGATCTAATTTTTTGGGGGTAAACTGACCAACCACAATCAACACCGGATTGTTGTTTGCTCTGTATTTACCGGTGATGGAGAAAATTTACAAAAAGGTGTACTGTTACGCCATGCACAGAGCAGAGCAGTATACACAACTTGTGCTTAATTTTGCCAATCAAGAAATTAAAATATACATTTAACATCCTAAAATGGATACAAACTCATCATTTTTTGGTACAGATATCACCATATAAATGAGAAAACTGAAAACTCCCTACTTTTAGAAAAAAGCAGCATTACCAGTAAATTTCAAGAGACGAACAGTTATGCAATTTCAGTACGCCTCCATAGGGTAAAGGTAGCAAACAAACATATAAGAGTACTTTGTAGAGAACTATTGAGTTCAATAGCTGCTGTACAATTATACTGAAGCAATGGAAATAACGACAGAGAAATAAAAATATTCTCACTAAGAGAACTATTACATTCCAACGGCTCATCTCAAGCTTATTCAAAACATAGCATTGAAGCACAAAAGTAAAGTTCGGTCCCCATAAACAATGATTGCTTCAACTGTTTTGCAGAAAATGCATTAGGGGCAAAAAGAAACATACAAGAGCATACTACTACTGAACAAAAAATCCAATTCTATAAAACATTGCCTTGTTATGGATTTCCACTACTACCTGGTTCAGAGGTTGGTGATGATTGAGATTATAACAGGAGGATGATGATAACGGCATGGTGTGTTTAGGTTAGCTAATGGTTCAGTTTTGTTATTTTAGAATCGATGAAGAAGAAAGGAGAGAGAGAGAGAAAACAGGGAAGAGAAAAGAGAGAGAAGAAAGAGAAAATAATAAAAATATTTATTTTTGTCATGTGTCAATCGCTTAGCACGTCTATTTGTCTAGTTGATTTTTTTTAACGGGGGGGGCATAATTGACCTTAAATGTGTAACGTTAAGGATACTTTTGGAAAAAAATTAATTTAAGGTGGAAGTGAGACATCCGTGTAAACATCAGGGACATTTTTGCACCTTTGCCCTATATATATATATATATATATATATATATATATATATATATATATATATATAAAAGGAGAGAATCAGGTGCATATCTCTTTAGGGCAAATGTTCAAAAATGTCCCTGATGTTTATCTCGATGTCTCATTTACACCCTAAACTAATTTTTTTTTTAAAAGTACCCTTAACGTTACAAAAATCAGGTCACTCGTGCCGCTCCCATTAATGAATCTGCCACATTGAAAAACGGAGCTGACACCTCATCTAATTTTGCTGACTAGGCTTAAGACAGAAACTTAACTCTTAATTAAATCAAAATAAATAATTATACTAACACTACTATAAATTAATTATTTAATTTTAGAATAATTAATATTAAAAATTGATATACAAAAATTATAATTTACCAAATTGTACATGAAAAAAATTATATTTGTAACTTATTATCCCAAATCAAAAAGCCTAGCACATAAAATTTCCTCAAAAATTGCCCCCAATCTATGCAGATAATCAGAGGGAAAAAATAGAAAGTCCTCTTCGTCATCTTCATCCGCATTCTAGGGTTTACTTGTGCAAACCCAAAATAAAAGTAAATCCTTCTTGAATAACCAACACCACTAACGCACGTAATCTCTTATCATAACCCGTCTAGCCTGCCTCCCCCTGATCTCGATCAAATCCTACTATGCACACTCGTCTAGGCCTCGAGTCTTCAAGCGGCTTTAGATTGGGAAGGAGCAAGGGAAGGGCGGTGGCGACGAAGAGTGGAGAGTAATGGTGATTTTGGGGTTTGTTTAGAAGCAGTGAAGAATTTTTGGGGTTTTGGAGAGAGAAAATTGGGGTTTCTGGGGTTTTATTTGGTGGTTTTGAAATCTGATTTTGAAGGTGTAAATTTGTTTTTCAAAACTAAAAATTTCTCAATCTAGATCTAGATTTCTGGTGTACTCAAGATTTTTTGATTTGAAATTATTGGTTGTACTTCGAGCCTTCGATGGTTCGGGATGCTCCGCCGCAGTCGGTCGGACCGTTTGTGGGTTTGAGACCGAGTCGTGGGAATGGATCGGTGGTACAGACCAGTCGACGGTGGCGGAGTGGGGGTTGGTGGTGTTGTGGTGGGTTGACGGTGGCGGAATGGTTTACACCCGCCCCATTCTCATCTTTCATTTTAACGGTGGCGGAGTGGGGGTTGGTGATGTTGTGGTGGGTCGACGGTGGCGGAGTGTTTGTTGGTGGTGTTAGGATTTTGCAAACTACGAATTCATCAAGACGAAAAAGACTACATTAATTTTTGTATTAATTAATTTAGGGTTATTTGTATTAATTAATTCAAGAGGACGAATTTTTGTTATTTGTGTTAATGAATTAAATATAAATATAAATATTTATTTTGTTTATTAAATATAAATATTTATTTTGTTTATTAATTAATTATTTTATTTTAAAGAAAAATAAAATAAATAATTAATAAAAAGTATATTTTTTTAATTATATATGTTAATGAATTTTTGTACACGTCAACAAATATTGTCACGTGTCAGCCACATTATAGAGGGCTTAACACCCGTTTGTCAATGTGGCAGATTCGTTAACAGAAAGGGCACGTTTGACCCGAAATTTGTAACGTCAAGGGTATTTTTGAAAAAAAAAATAGTTTAGGGTGTAAGTGGGATATCGGGGTAAACATTAGGGGTATTTTTGGAGCCCTATCTCTTTATTTAAGATACTCTTCTCACCACCTTTACTGACGGACTGGACTACGGTTCTGTCCGTCGCGTATATCAGAAAACCGTTGGCTTATTAGCTTTTAGCGATGCATCAAACCGTCTCCATAACATATAAACCGTTTATCTGTTCTATAGCAACGAACCAAACCGTCGTCCGATCCGTTGTTAAAGGTGGTTAGCATGGTATGTAAAATAAAAGGATATGCACCAGAACCAGACGGTATATATATATATATATATATATATATATATATATATATATATATATATATATATATATATATATAATAGCACTGAAATAACTCAGGTCAAATCCCGATTCCAGAATAAATCTCGATCGGGTCAAATCTTAAGTCCAAATAGAATCAAATATATCCAAATAAGGTCTTAAATCACTGACCCAATAGTATCTTATTGGGTCATCTTAGTCCACCACATGTTCACCCAAAAGGTCATGACTGGACGTACTATTGATAGTAACTTAATTTATCTTTGCCTCTAGCCATTGTGGGATAATACCAGTTGACTTCGTGTCCCCACCTTCGGACATCCTTCTCTCCATTGTGGGATAATACCACCAGCCTTCGTGTCCCCACCTCCGACAACTCGATCGGATAATTCGGCCCGAGCTTTCGAGAGTCGGCTCTGATACCATATGAAATAACTCGGGTCAAATTTTGAGTTCGGAACAAATCTCGGGTCAAATCTTAAGTACGAATTAAATCAAATCCATCCAAATAAGACTTTAAACTACTGGCTCAATCGTCATACCTCTTCTCTAAGTGACGACTATCCTACTGTTGGATAAGCTTTAGCTAATGGATATGTAATGTTATTCTTCAGAGTCCATTATCTCTATAGTGACTTCTCCTCTTTCAATAATTTCTTTAATCAAATGAAAGTGTTGCAACACATGTTTAGATTAAAGATTAGACTTAGGAACTATTCCTAGTTCTGTAATGAACTTTTCATCCAAACAATTAACTTGCAGATTCATTTACAATTATATACTTTGTCTTTATCATTAAACCAGAAACTCTTTGCTATTTGGAACATTTCCAATTCACTGCACCACCGTTCAAGGTAACAACTTACCCTAAAGTAGATATGTTATCGTCTTGGTCAGTCTGAAAAACATGAGTCTGTTTAAGCTCTCTAGTTTTAATTCAGAACCATCATAAATATGATCACATCCTTAGTACCGGTTAAGTACTTTAAGATATTTTTCACTGTCTTACAGTGATCTTCTCTAGAATATGATCGATCAACATCAGGTCTCGTACATTTCATTTAATACATGATAGTTTCTCATGTGATCTCTCTTTTAGGAGTCTATGGGGACTATTAAGAGAGATACTCTCCAGGGCTCATCAAATGAGACATCTCTTGGAGTTTGTCATGCTAAACGACTTTGTCATCAAATGAATATACGTTTCTTGGGTTAAGCCGAGCATCCTTTTAAGTCTATCTATATAGATTTGTATCCCCAATTACAATACTCTTCCCAAATTATCCATGGAGGAATGTTTAGATAACTTTATCTTTACTAATTGTAGCATTGGTATGTCATTCCTTATCCGTAGTATATTAACATATAATACTAGGAATGACACGACGCTTCCACTGACCCTTTTGTACACACTAGGTTTATTCTTATTTTTGATAAAATCAAACTCTTTTGATTGTCTCGTCAAAAAGAATGTTCCATTTTTGAGAAGCTTGCTTCAATCCATTTCTCTGAGTATCTACAATTCTTACCTCATCATATGTAACTGGATCATCATCTTCTATGATGCGTACCTCATCATCATCATCTATGATGAATTCATACCTCACAGGTATCTTCGGTACTATTCTAGATTTACGATTCGGTTATGGTACAATAGGTCTATCTATAGGTTCCTCTTATTTGACTTATAGTGCTTTTTAATTCTTGAACTCTTCAAGATTTATTATCTTCTCATTAGCTCCTTCAATGATAAACACTTTTATCTTAGAAGGCAATGTGTTTCGCAACAAACACCTTTTGCTAAGTAGGATTATAGAACATTTACCCTAAACATACTTTAAAATGTCCCACAAATCTACACTTGTCAAATCTTGTCCCAAGCTTATCCTTTAAAACTTTTTCACATAAGCTAGACAATTATTTATCTTAATATACTTAAGATTAGGAATCCTCCACGTCCATAACTCTTATGGAGTTTTGGGGTTGGATTTTGAGTTTACTTTTTTCGTAGATATGCAACCATTTCTAGGCATTATCCAAGAAGGATACTGGAATGTAGGTAAAATTATTATGAATTGCACCATGTCCAACAGTGTACAATTTTTCTTTTCAGATACACCAATAAATTATTGTGTATCAAGAGGAGTCCATTATGAGAAAACCATTTGAGATGATCTAGAAACTTATTGCACAAGTATTCATTTCTCGATCTAATCAAAGAATCTTAATAATTTACCAATTTGTTTCACTTTTAAATTCTTTGAACCTTTCAAATCATTCAGACTTGTATTTCATCAAATACAAGCATTCAACTCTTTGAATGATCATCTCTTTTTCTTATACTAGTTTGTTCAATTTGTAAAATAATTTTTCACGTAAGTTAAGTACACAAAGTTCATTAAGTAATATTTCAGTTCTATACAAAACATTATTATTATAAATAAAACAACAATTATTCTTAAATATAATTCCAAAAATTTTATTGTCCAACAACAAAATAGAAATAATATTTCTAAAAAGAATTGGATCACAATAACAACTTATTGACTTAATAGACTTTCCCGTAGGTAATGCTAAACTATAAGTTCATATGACTAATGTAACAACATTTGCTTCATTTCCCATACATAAGAATATTACTTATCCCTTGTTTAGCTTTTTACTTCTGCTTGGTCCCTCCATAAATCTATATTTATGATAACCAAAGCCGGTATCCAATACCCAAGTATAAACTTAACTTATCGAAAGTTTTATTTCAATCATGAACAAAACTGTATTTGTAATCGAAGCTTCACTAAGCTTCTTTGGTTAGTCTCTGCAAGATGTTTCTCGAAGTTTCCTTTCCAGTGTCTTAACTTATTGTAGTGGAAGTAAACTCCTTTGCTATCCATATCAGTTTTGTTCTTATTATTCTTTGTTTTTGCCCTTCTATTTACCTTCTTTAAATCGTTCTTCTTTTAGAAGATCCTTTGACCCCTACCAGTAAGACTCGGTCTTTCTTGTTGGAAAGTGACTCTCAACATTTTTCAACATGTTAAAAAAATCAGTGAGGCTGATATCTAGCTTGTTCATATGAAAAATTCACAATAATTGTGAAAGGAATTCGGAAGTGAGTGCAAGATCAAATCTTGGCTCAACTCTCCATCCATAACAAAACTCGTTGTCTTAATTATTCAATCAAATTGATAATGTTAAGGACTTTTGTCTGTACTGTAGTGTCATCGGTCATTCTAAATCGGAAGAGCTCCTTAGATATCTAATATCTATCAGTCCTACTTTCCTTAACATCAATTACTTGATGTGTAGGAGTATAGTAGGATCATCCATAGTTTTATGCTGACGTTGAAGCTTGTTACTCATGGATGCGAGCATGATGCATTGAGCCAACTGTGCATCATTTTGCCACTTTCTAAAAGTAGCAATGTCTTCCTCAGAGGCATTGTCTGCAACCATTGTAGGGATATGCATATGAAGGACATAAGATAACTTTTCAATCGTGAGAACTATTCTCAAATTTCTTAACCAATCCGTTTAATTTGGTACGATTAATTAGCATCTAATATGTTTCGCAGTGATAATAATTTAGACATTGTAAAATTCTGTAAATGAATTGGTAATTAACAACATTTTAGCATACATTCTTTTATTAATTATCAAAATAATTTAGGTCTTATTTTAAATTGATATCTCCCACTATTTTTATCAAACTATATTACCCTCACTTATATAGTTCGATAAACTCTAATTAAAGATTTGCTAGTGAGGATAAGAATCTCATTTCAAATGTATATAGCCTTGTGGTGACATAACAAACTATATATAAATAAATAGGTAGACAACTCTTGTCAATTACATCATCATGTAACTCCTTTTATTTTGTCTCTTAGATTATTTTGATCAAGTGGTGGCACATCCGAATCAAAATTATCCAAGTTAAGTCCAACCTAGCATTCCATATATTCTAAAAGAAAAATATTATCCTTGTGGTGACACAACAAAACAGCATTGTTCAATTTCTTTATAAGCATCAAATATGATAAAAATAACATCTCAAAAAAATAAGATAAGTCTTGTGGTGATACAACAAACTTATAATAATTAATTGATACTCTATTATTATTTTTATCATGCTAGAAGTCGACGTTCGATATTCCAAATATCATTGAACGATTAAAACTTAATATAAAATCTTTAAGGGGTTTGTTATTATTTTATCTCATATTGTTTAGCGCGCATGCACACACATATATATATAAAATACGCGTCATATTAATTAACATGAGAAGCATGTTTTCATAATATATATATAGGGTCCGGTTCCTATCCGGACTCCCGCATTTTCTTAAGTTACAGACTTTTTTTTTGCTTTTTTTTTAAAACAACTAAAAAAAAGTTTAATATTTTATGGAACTGGAATTTTTTTATAATACAGTATTTTGGGTGTGATTTGGATACATATAACAAAATATGTATGTACAGTACATACATATTTTGTTATATGTATCCAAATCACACCCAAAATACTGTATTATAAAAAAATTCCAGTTCCATAAAATATTAAACTTTTTTTTAGTTGTTTTAAAAAAAAAGGTTCGAATTTTACTCCCATACGGGAGTCCAGACCTGATCAGTTCTGTATATATATATATATATAATATAAGCATGCACATATAGAATACTATATTCTACTCGGATTAATTATGGACTTTATTCTAGTTTGGTTCACTAGAGCCACCAAGTGAACCAAGAGGTCAAACCTACGGTGCAAAAATTAAAATTAAATATAACTATTAGATTTAAACCCGGGCTCCATTACAAATGGGTCTTCAAGCGTTCCTTGTTCCTTGATATCCAATTCTTTAAAATTTAATTATAACCATTCCTATTACAAAAACTATTTAATTTAAATAGAAACCTTGATCATCAGTCAAAAGGAAGTACATAGGAGGGAGATAGAATTTACATCAAGAAAAAAAATTAGAGAAGACGAGGTACGTAGACCCCATTTAATAAAACTCATACATTCATGCATCCAACTAAAATAAAATCTAATCACATTGGTCAATAGTCCATAATCAATCTCATTTATTATCATACATAGCAACATATGCATCAATAAATAACATTTATCTCATGAATAATAAACATTCAATATATACATTGATATTGATTTAATGGACAATTTTAATTAGCATAAAATCTAATTTTGAAACAAAATAAACTCTTTTATTTTTAATCAAAATCATAATAAATTTCTTTATTTTATCTAATTTTGAATAAAAATAAGTCATTTATTTTTTAATCAAATTTCAAATCAAAATAAACTCCTTTATTTTAATTAACAAGGAATCCAATTTCAAGTATAAAATAAACTCCTTTATTTTAACTTAAAATTGCTAGAAAAATAAAATATGTTGAATCTTATTTCTTATTAAAATTAAACACTTTAATTTTAGGAAACATGGAATCTTATTCTATATGTGAATAAACTCATTTATTCTAGAAAACATGGAATCCTATTCAATATGTGAATAAACTTGTAAGACCCCAACTTTTATAAATAAAGATGAATTTTCTATAATTATCATTTTTGAATATTATGGAGTTAATTTGATATAATGTTATAGTTGTGGGTAATATTTATAAATTTTGTAAAGTACGCAAGTTGTTATATAATATTCGATTGGTCGGAGAATATTCGTTTTAACAGGGAATATTCGTACAACGGCACAATCATTGGTGGATCCCACAACGGAATTATTGTCGGATTGAAAAAACGACAAAAATATTTTATTAAAAATAACGGCGAAAGTTTTACCATTGATACTGTTGAACTACTCGGTAGTAAAAGTATAGTAATACGCGTGGTTGCATAGTAGCACACAGTATTGATTATTAATGCTTATGTGAGAAGTCACTCAGTTTGATTCAATTATTGTCAGTTAATAAATGAATTATTTAGCGATAATAAAGTTTTGTTTTATTCGTATTATTAACGTAATAAAATAGAAACATCTTTTTATATAAAACAGAATACTTTATTAAAGTTATTCTATAAATAGAATATATTATATTTTATTTAAAAGATTTTTCTTTAAATATGGACCGTCAGATTAAAGTAAATCAATCTGGACCGTTCATGGACTAGTTACTATGCAGTCCATTATTCTATAAATAGCAGCTCATTCCTTCATTATTTCTTACGAATTCACTGAACTCTAGAGAGAGAAACTATAGAGAGAGAGAAGAAAAGTATTCTTCTACTTAACTACTTCCTTATTTCAGTTCTTCTTTAAAACGGTAAGGGGTGTTATTCTTTCTTATTCATGAAGAAAACTGTTGTTATTCCATTTCTTATTATTCTGTTGGAATAACCTGTATACGCGGTCTACCCTATACTTAGTGACATTCTTCTATTATTCTGTTGGAACATCCTGTCTGTGTGTTTTACACCGGACCTGGTTCCGTCTTTATTATTATTCTGTTAGAATATCCTGTCTGTGTGTTTTACACCAGACCTGGTTCCGTCTTTATTATTATTCTGTTGGAACATCCTGTCTGTGTGTTTTACATCGGACCTGGTTCCGTCTTTATTATTATTCTGTTAGAATATCTTGTCTGTGCGTTTTACGCCGGACCTGGTTACATTATTTATTATTCTGTTGGAATAACCTGTCTGTGCGGTTTATCGCATGCATGATGATTTCTTTTGTTATTCCATTCTTTATTATATTCAGTTGGTTAAGTTTTGACTTTTATACTCCATGAAATTTGTGGAATATCCTTGATAATTGCGTTTCATCCAGTATCTTTTCATGAAAATATTCTTCTAAGCATTCTTGAATTTTACTCCACAAAGCAGTATCATGTTGACAATTTGGACGTTGTTAATTCTTGGATAAATTAATTCTTGAACTTGTTTTATTGAATTCTTATATCATTGTCATCATCCTCATGTTTATAAAATGTTGAAAGTCATCTGTGGCCTGTAGTGCATAGATGGACTTGGTATGATTATGACCAGGGATTATTCGGTATAATCATGACCGTAATGTTACAAATGATGTGGTAAAAGTTCTCATTGGCCCGTAGTGCATTGATGGAGAGTTGTTGGCATGATCATGACCATTAATGAATACACGAATATCCTTGGCCGTAGTGCAGGGGTGATTCGATGATGTGGATTATTTTATTAAGCTGAGTCCCAGCGATAACAGTGTTGAAAAACCTTTTAAATCATAGAAGATAGTAGATTTTATTTTTTACTTGACTTTTTTAATGGATTGCTTGTTCCGCTGCAGTTAAACTTGATATTCATTATATTTTATCAGTTTAACACTGTTGAAGGCTAATGATAATTTATTCTACATTATCTTAGTCATAATATTTTTTACTGGGCTAGTTGAGCTCACCCTTTCTTTCACTGTTCTCTTCAGGAAATGAGAATATAGCTGGGACGAGTCAGGGAACGGAGTGATGAACCAGATGATAGTATTAGTAGTCCTCACTATTCTATTAAATAGTGTGACAATAATTGTAATAAGGACTCCTTTTGAGTTTGTATAGTCTCTAGTAGACAATAATTGTATTCAAACTCACAGTTATGTTTTGTCGTATTGTACACAACAGTTGTATTAGTAAGTTGTATTTGTTTTCTGTACCATGTATCTGACGACCCAAGATGGGTGATGTATACCAATTTTTGGGGCGTCACAGTTGGTATCAGAGCTTAGGGATATGATCCCTGGCTAAGATGTGAGAATAGAACTAGGAGGGGAGAGACGGAGAATTCCTTCACTAGGATGACCTACCTAAGTTTATTTGCATGGTATTTAATTGGTCGGTCAGAATATAAGGATAATATATGACATATCAATTAACTTTTATTTTGTGGCAGTATCTGAAAATGGCATCTGAGAATGTTGAGAATAGCAATGGAGCACAGGCGACTGTTGATTCCCTACATATCAATAATCAGGATAATGTGCATCAGGAAGGTGACAATCCTCATGCAAACAACAACACTGACCAGATGATGAATGATAGAATGTTTAGAATCTTTATGCAGTTCATGCAACAGCAGGCGAGAGCGGCTCCTGTCCAAAATGTAGGTGAAAACACTGAAAACTCTCTCGGCGGTCACCGTTAAACAGTTCAAGGAGCTGGGACCACCGGTGTTTAAGGGAGAGCCAAAATCACTTATAGCGGAAACATGGATAAAATAGATCACCAAGATATTTGATGTCTTGGGATGCTCCGAGGAGCAAAAGGTTCCCTTTGCCGCCTTTATGTTGCGAGGAGAGGCAGATTACTGGTAGGAATCGATTAAACGTACTCAACCTGCCGCACTGAAAATGTCTTGGGAGAAGTCCCAAGAACTGTTCAATGACAAATACTTTCCCGAAAGTGTTCGTCACATGAAGGATGTGGAGTTCATCAAATTGGAGCAGAATAATATGACCGTGTCGCAGTATGAGGCTAAATTTGCTGAGTTGTCCCGGTTTGCGTCCCACTTGGTGGATAATGAAGAGCGAATGACGCGACTATTTTTGCGAGGTTTGAAACCTGAGATACGTCAACATCATATTTCTCATAAACTGTGTTTGTATTCAGATGTTGTGAATAGGGCTCAGTTTGTGGAGCGCGATAACGAGTCAACGCAACCAAAAGAGAGCAGTCGGCAAAATGATAATACCAGTGAGAGCAGTCATCGAAGCGGTGACAACAAGCGTGGAGGGAATCAACAGGCCAAAAATGGTAACCACTTCGGTGGTAATCAGGGCCAAAACAATAAGAATGGTCATTTCAAGAAGAGGAGATTCAACAATGATGGAAAGACGTCAGCACCAGCACCCTTGTTAAGGAAGGAGAACGACCACCTATCATATGTTTCAAATGCGGAGGGGAGGGGCACATCAGTCCAAACTGCGCGATGCCGTCTAAAGCATGTTATAATTATGGAAGAGAAGGTCATTTAGCTCGATTTTGTCGTTTACCAAAAAATAAGTTCAGCCAGGATGGAGACACCAAAGGCCGTCCCAGAAAAGTCAAAACCGGTAGTGCAAGGAAGAGCGTTTATTGTGACCTCCCAGAAAGCAAGGAACCCGAATGAGGTCATCACGGGTAAGCTTATCATAAACTCTAACAAAGTCTATACTTTATTTGATACCGGTTCTACCCATTCTTTTATTTCTCCTACTTGCGCTCATTGATTAAATTTGACTCCGGAGAAATTAGACTTTGACTTATATGTTGAAACTCTATTGGGAGAAACCTTCATTACATCCACGGTTTATAAGTCTTGTTTGGTTAAAGTTGGTACCCACACATTACCTGTCGATCTGATTTCATTAAAAATACTTGCATTTAACGTGATTCTAGGGATTGATTGGTTAACTACTCAGCATGCAAAAATTGATTGTTTTCGTAAGGTTGTTAGCTTTCATATTCCTAATCGACCTATTATGCGAATTCAAGCAACCAAACCATTAAAATCAATCGCTGTCATCTCAAGCCATAAAACTATTCGTTTATTGAAAAACGGATGTCAAGCTTTCTTAGCTCATGTCACGGATCTAAACAAAAATACGTCACTTTTGAATGATATTTCTATTGTTAATAAATTCCCTGACGTTTTCCCTGAAGAACTTCCTGGCCTACCCCTAGAGCGAGAAATTGAATTTTGTATCGACCTTGAACCCGGTACAAAACCCATTTCCAAAGTCTCATATCGAATGGCTCCTATTGAACTTCATGAGTTAAAGATCCAACTGCAGGAATTGTTAGACATTGGCTTTATTCGTCCTAGTACTTCTCATTGGGGTGCTCCTGTTCTATTCGTGAAGAAGAAAGATGGAAGTATGCGACTTTGTATTGATTATCGGGAGTTGAATCATGTCACCATCAAAAATAGGTACACATTGCCACGTATTGATGACCTGTTTGACTAGTTACAAGGAGCACAATTCTTTTCAAAGATCGATCTTCGTTCTGGATATCATCAGCTGAAGGTTAGAACTAAGGATATTCTAAAGACGGCTTTCAGAACTCGGTACGGGCATTATGAATTCCTAGTCATGTCCTTTGGATTGACTAATGCTCCTGCTGCCTTCATAGATATGATGAACAGGATATTCAAGGAATATTTGGATCACTTTGTTGTCGTCTTTATTGATGACATCCTTATTTATTCCAAAAGCCGTGATGATCATGAGCAACACTTGAGGCTGGTACTCCAAAAGCTTCGTGAATATAAGCTTTATGCCAATTTGAAGAAGTGCCAGTTCTGGCTGGATGAGGTAGCATTTCTTGGGCACGTAGTATCAAGTCGTGGAATATCTGTTGACCCGGCAAAGATTGAAGCTATTCAAAGCTAGGAGCAACCTAAATCAGTGACCGAAGTACGTAGCTTTCTTGGTTTAGCTGGTTATTATCGGAGATTCGTGAAAGAATTTTCTCGAATCGCAACTCCATTAACTTAGCTGACTCGGAAAGATACAACGTTCGGTTGGAGCGAAAAATGTGAGAAAGAGTTTCAAGAACTCAAGAGGAGACTCATTTCAGCACCTGTTCTAACAATACCATCTGGCTTGGAGGGATTTGTCATCTACAGTGATGCTTCGAGCAAAGGGTTGGGATGCGTTCTCATGCAACATGAAAAAGTCATAGCCTATGCATCAAGACAACTCAAGGAATATGAGAGGAATTATCCTACTTATGATCTAGAGTTGGCAGCTATTGTCTTTGTACTTAAAATTTGGAGGCATTACTTGTATGGGGATAAGGTAGAGATCTTTACGGATCATAAAAGCCTCAAATATTTCTTCACTCAAAAGGAACTCAACATGCGACAACGACATTGGCTTGAACTGTTGAAAGATTATGATCATACCATTAAATACCATCTTGGAAAAGCGAACGTGGTAGCTGACGCATTGAGTAGAAGATCATATACAAGTACGAGTGCGATATTGTCAACACAAAGGCCCATTTTGTGTGACTTGCAAAGGATGGAGATAGAGTTAAAGACTCTAGGGACCCATGTGATGATGGCGAATATACGAGTAGAACCAACTTTAATCGATAAAGTTAAAGCTGCTCAAGCTACAGACCTAGAGCTGATGCGTATGAGGAAGAAAGTGCAAGAAGGTGCTATGCCGGAAGCAAGAATCGATAAAAAAGGAATACTTCGAGTCAGCTCCAGACTTTGTGTTCCTAACAACCCTGATTTAAAGTATGAAATCATGATGGAGGCGCACAACACACCGTTTGTAATCCATCCTGTAAGTACCAAAATGTATCATTGTAAGACCCCAACTTATTAATGAATAAAATTAAATTTTCTCTAAATATTATTGTGAATAATAAGGGGTTAATTTGATATAATACTTTGGTTATGGGTGAAATGTGCAAATTTTTGCAAAATAAGCAAGTGGTTATAAAATATTTATTTTGTCGGAAATATTCGTTTGGTCGTGGAATATTCTTGCTGTCGGGGAATATTCGTACGACGGCGCAGCCTTGTGTGGGCCCCATAACGGAAAGCGATTGGATGAAGAAAACGACAAGTATAAGTTATTTATAAATAACGGTAGTTGTTACCGTTAATACTGTTGGAATACCCGGTGGTTAAAATACAGTAGCACACGGTATTGCACCAATTATTGATTCTTACGTAAGAAGGCACTACTCAATAATTGTTACAGTAGTTATTGTTCAATATTTTATTTTATTGATTCAATAATTGTTGCGTTGATATTTTATATTATTGTTGTTTCAATAATTGTTGCTGCACAATATTTTTCATTATCAGATCAATAATTCATATTATTTGAATAATATTATTAGATAACATTATTGGCAATGTCTAGAAAGTTCTGTCTAAGGAGAGGTTTGGTCATCTAATTGCGCGCCAGTAAGGAGAAATCCTTATTGGAAAGCCCCCTCTTTCCTGGAAACGGCCTGGTTGTCATAAATGTGATTCTGTAATATTATTTGTGAATAATTAATTATTGATTCATATGATAAGGAAATATTTATTTTATGTGGATATAAATGAGGGATATATTTTTGTGGTTAAAAATGAAGGAGTTAATGTTGAGGTTTTTATCAGTATTTTTGTCGGAATGGAGGTATTAAAAATCAGGGTTTTTGAGATATTTTGCGGGGGTTATAATTTTTAATCCGACCGTTGGATCGTGGTAATTTTTGGATATGTTATACATATATAAGTTGAGTATATGCCCATAAATTTTGAACCGTTAAAAATGAACGTATGATTTATTATGAATTTTACGAGATGACTGATTCAGAAATTGTTGAATTTTCAGAGTTTATCATTTTGATGGAAAATTCTAGAATTTGTGGGCCCCACTCTTGGTTGGTGAAGAAATGTGCTGAGATTTTTATTCAAATGTGGTGGGTGGGAATAGTAGCAGGTAAAGCCATCAGGTTGCAGGTTAAGTCTGCTTCGGCGTGCTAACATTTTCCTATAAATAGATTGTTAAGTTAGAATTGAAAATCACACCAGAAACAAGTTTTCTCTCTTTCTCTCTCTAGATTATTGAGTGTATTTTGTGAGTATTTAGATACTTTGAGAGTTTCTATTCATCAGAGCAAGTTTCTTTCAGCCTTATACCGGTATTCCAACCAGCAGTACTGATATTTTGAGGTAAGGAATATTATTTTCTTCTTAATGATATTATTTTCTTCAATATCATTATGCTGAAATATTGATATGAGTTTTTATCAAATTTGGAACTTTTTGTGTCGGGATTACTATTCACGTATACGACTATTTACGTATACGGCACTATTCACGGCAAAAAAATAAAAATTTTCCTTTTTGTCCAAGATGTCTATTATGGTTACTATCTTTGATTGTATCCATGTTTTGATCTTTATTTTTGAATTCTGCTTCACAATTGATTATTATGAAGTATTATTGATATTGGATAAACTGTTATACGAATTCCTAATATTTATCCTTCTGTCTCACTGGATTCGTTCTCTTTAAGATATTTTTCATCATCCTCAGTCCTAAATGATGATATTACTGAATATCTTTGGCCTGTAGTGCAAATATGTATGATTACTTGATGAATATCTTTGGCCTGTAGTGCAAAGATGAACAGGTGTTGAGATGAACATGACTGACAGGTGATACAAATGAATATCTTTGGCCTGTAGTGCAAAGATGAATATTTGGATAAAGATGATTATTAATTGATGTTACAGGGATAAAATATTGATGATGGACTTTTAAATCTTAGAAGATAGTAGAATTCTTTCTCTACTTGACTCTTCTAATGATTTGCTGTTTCCGCTGCAGTTGTTGATCTAAAACTTGTTGTCGATTATATTCTATCAGATTTTTTCTTGTTGAAGACTAATGATAATTTGTTGTATATTATCTTAGTCATAATATTTTTTACTGGGCTAGTTGAGCTCACCCTTTTTCTTTTTGTTCCATTTTTTCTTCTCAGGAGGTGAGAACATAGCAGGATCTAGTCGGGGTATGGAGTGATGGTTCTAGAAAGATGTTTTAGCAGTCCTCACTATTTATGTAAAATAGTATTTGAATAATTATAATGAGGATTTATTTGAGTGTGGATATTGTCTAGAAGATAATATTTGTATTTAAACTCACAGTATGTGTTGTCGTATTTTGCACGACAATTGTATTATTGAAGTTGTAGTTTGCTTTCTGTACCATGTATTTGGCGACTCAGAATGGGTGTTGTATACCTATTTTGGGGGCGTCACAGTTGGTATCAAAGTTTAGGGATATGATCCCTGGCTGAGATGTGAGACAAGAACTAGGAGGGGAGAGACGGGGAATTCCTTCGCTAGTATGACCTGACTAAGTTTATTTGGTGTTTATTTGGTCGGCCAGAGTATAGGGATAATATATGACATGACTATTAACCCTTGTTTTATGGCAGTATTTAAGAATGGCAGCTGATAACGTTAATAATGGAGTAAATCAGACCATGGAGACACCTTTGATCATCACCTAGGGGAACGTGCAATAGGAAGGTAATATTCCTCTTGTAAACAACGTTACCGAGCAAACGATGAATGATGGAATGTTTAGGAGCTTTTTGCAGTTCATGCAAAATCAGACGAGGGAGACTCGTGTGCAGAATACGGGTGGAAATGATAACAACGCGCGGTTTGTCACAGCTAAGCAGTTCAAAGAATTGGGACCACCAGAATTTAAGGGAAAGCCGGATCCGATCATGGCGGAAACGTGGGTCAAGAAAATTATCAAGATATTCGATGTCTTGGGATGCACGGAGGAACAGAAGGTTTCATTCACCACCTTTATGTTCCGCGGTGAGGCAGACTACTGGTGGGAGTCTGTGAAGCGTACCCAGCCTGACGCACTCAACATGTCCTGGGAAACATTTTAAAAACTGTTCAATGACACTTTCCTGAAAGTATTCGTCATATGAAGGAGGTGGAGTTTATCAGACTGGAACAAAACAACATGACGGTGTCCCAGTACGAGGCGAAGTTTGCAGAGTTATCCAAGTTTGCACCTCATTTGGTCGAAAACGAGGAACGAATGACAAGGATGTTTCTGAGAGGTCTACAACCCGAGATTCGGCAATATCTTATCTCTCATAAATTTTTTTTATATTCAGATGTTGTAAACATGGCTCAATTATTAGAGCGAGATAATGAGTATGTGCAACCGAGGGACCGCAACCAGGGTCATACCGGTGGTGGCAGTCATCGAAGCAATGAAAACCAGCAGGAGGAAAACATTCGGACAAAGCGGTAACCACTCTGGTGGTAATCGTGGTCGTGATAATAGAAGGAGCGAGTCGGGAGGAGATTTCAAGAAGAGAAGGTACAACAATGATAACGTGAAGACGTCAGCACAAACATCAACTATTTCTAGGGGAGGAGAACGACCACCGGTCGTATGTTACAAATGTGAAAAAGAGGGACATATCAGCCCAAACTGCCCACAACAATCTAAGGTATGTTATAACTATGGAAAGGAGGGTCATATAGCTCGAGAGTGCTCTATAGCAAAATCAAGTTCAGCGGGGATGGTGACTCCAAAAGTTGTCCCGGATAAGTCAAAATCAGCGGTTCCTTGAAGGGCGTTTGTCGTGACTGGCCAAAACGCGAGAAACCCGAACGAGGTGATCACGGGTAAGCTAATCTTGAATTCTTGCGAAGTTTATACTTTACTAGATACCGATTCTACCCATTCTTTTATCTCTCCTGCTTGTGCTCAACGTTTAAACTTGACTCCGGAGAAATTGGACTTTAATTTATCTGTTGAAACTCCGTTGGGTGAAACCTTCGTTACATCTACAGTTTATAAATCTTGCATGATCTAAGTTGGCACTATCACATTACCTGTTGATCTTATCTCTTTAAAGATACTTGCTTTTGATGTGATTTTAGGAATTGATTGGTTAACCACTCATCATGCTAAAATTGATTGTTTTCGTAAGGTTGTTAGTTTTCATATTCCTAACCAACCTGTCATACGAATTCAAACTACTAAACCACTAAAATCAGTCACTGTCATATCAAGCCACAAAGCTATTCGTTTATTGAAAAACGGATGTCAAGCTTTCTTAGCCCATGTTATGGATTTGAACAAAGACAAGTCAGATTTGAATAATATTTCTATTGTTAGAGAATTTCCCGATGTATTTCCTGAAGAACTTCCTGGTCTACCCCCAGAACGTGAAGTTGAATTCTTTATTGACCTTGAACCCAGTACAAAGCCCATTTCTAAAACTCCATATCGAATGGCTCCTATTGAACTTCAGGAGTTAAAAGTCCAACTACAGGAGTTGTTGGACATCGGTTTTATTCGTCCTAGTATGTCTCCTTGGGGTGCTCATGTTTTATTCGTAAAGAAGAAAGACGGGAGTATGCGACTTTGTATTGACTATCGAGAATTGAACCATGTCACCATCAAGAATAGGTATCCGCTACCTCGCATTGATGATCTATTCGACCAGTTACAAGGAACACAATTCTTTTCAAAGATCGACCTTCGTTTGGATATCATCAGCTGAAGATAAAAACTGAGGATATTCCAAAGACTGCCTTCAGAACTCGGTACGGCATTATGAATTCTTAGTCATGTCTTTTGGATTGACTAATGCTCCTGCTGCCTTCATGGATATGATGAACCGTGTATTCAAAGAATATTTGGATCAGTTCGTTGTTGTCTTTATTGATGACATCCTCATCTATTCCAAAAGCCGTGAAGATTATGAGCGCCATTTGAAGCTGGTACTGCAAAGGCTTCGTGAAAATAAGCTATATGCCAAATTGAAGAAATACGAGTTCTGGCTTGAGGAAGTAGCATTCCTTGGGCACGTGGTGTCAAAACATGGAGTATCTGTCGACCCAGCGAAGATTGAAGCCATACAAAGTTGGGAGCAACCGAAGTCGGTAACCGAAGTACGTAGCTTTCTGGGCTTAGCTGATTATTATCGGAGATTTGTGGAAGGATTTTCTCGAATCACTACTCCGTTAACTCAGCTGACTCGGAAAGATACAAAATTCGTATGGAGTGAGGAATGCGAGAAGAGTTTCCAAGAACTCAAGAGGAGACTCATTTCGGCACCTGTTCTGACAATACATCTGGTTCGGATGGATTTGTTATCTACATACAGCGATGCTTCAGGCAAGGGTTAGGATGTGTTCTCATGCAACATGGGAAAGTCATAGCCTATGCCTCACGACAACTCAAAGAATATGAGAGGAATTATCCTACTCATGATTTGGAGTTGGCAGTAGTCATTTTTGCGTTGAAGATCTGGAGACACTACCTGTATGGGAGAAAGTGGAGATCTATACAGATCATAAAAGCCTCAAATATTTTTTCACCCAAAACAAACTCAACATGCGGCAGCGACGTTGGCTCGAGCTGTTGAAAGATTACGATCATACCATCCAATATCATCCTGGAAAAGCAAACATAGTAGCTAACGCATTGAGTAGAAGATCATATGCGGGTACGAGTGCAATGTTGTTAACACAAAGGCCCATTTTGTATGACTTGCAAAGGATGGAGATAGAGATGAAGGCTCCAAGTACCCACATGATGATATCAAATATACGAGTAGAACCGACTTTAATCGATAAAGTTAAAGCTGCTCAAGCTACGGACATGGAGCTGATGTGTATGAAGAAGAAAGTGCAAGAAGGTGCTATTCCAGAAGCAAGAATCGATGAAGAAGGAATACTTCGAGTCAACTCCAGACTTTGTGTTCCTAACGATTTTGACTTGAAGCATAGAATAATGATGGAGGCACACAACACACCGTTTGCAATCCATCCTGGGAGTACCAAAATGTATCACGATCTTCGACATACATTTTGGTGGAGCAATATGAAAAGAGAGATCGCGGAGTTTATCTCGAGATGTTTAACTTGTCAACGTGTAAAAGCGGAGCATCAAGTACCAAAGGGTCCATTGCAACCACTTGAGATTCCGAAATGGAAGTGGGAACACATTACTATGGATTTTGTTACGGGTCTTGCCAAGGTTTCTCAAGACATAGATGCGATTTGGGTTATTGTTGATAGATTAACCAAGTCCGCTCATTTCTTGCCGATACGTGAAACTTATTCTCTTGAACGTCTTGCTAGTATGTGCGTGAACGAGATTGTGAGATTACATGGCATGCTAGTATCTATAGTTTCGGATCGTGACCCAAGATTCACTTCACGATTTTGGGTTAGCTTGCAGAAAGCTATGGGCACGGATTTACGATTCAGTTCGGCATACCATCCTCAAACGACGACAATCAGAGAGGACTATTCAAACTCTTGAAGATCTATTAAAACTTTGTGTCCTAGATCTCAAAGGGAGTTGGGATAAGTACCTACCATTGGTGGAATTCTCCTACAACAACAGTTATCAGGCGAGCATAGGTGTGGCTCCATTCGAGGCGTTGTATGGAAGAAAATGTCGTTCTCCAGTATGCTGGGACGAGGTGGGTGAAGCAACATTATTGGGACCAGAGTTGGTACGCATTACTACAGAGAAGATCCAAACGATTCGACAACGTATACAAACGGCACAGGATCGACAAAAGAGTTATGCGGATCTTCATCGGAAGGACGTGAAATTTAATATTGGGGATCATGTATTATTACGTGTTGCACCATGGAAGGGAGTTACAAGATTTGGCAAGAGAGGAAAGCTCAATCCAAGATTTGTTGATCCATTTGAGATTCTTGAGCGAATAGGAAATGTGGCATATAGACTCGCATTACCTCCAAGCATGTCTCGTGTTCATAATGTTTTTCACATATCTATGCTTCGTAAATATGTTAAAGACCCGAACCACATTATTGAGTTAGAACCAAACGAGATAGCTGAAGATTTAACGTACGAGGAGGTACCTGTTAAGATCTTGGATAGGAAAGAGCATGTCCTACGCACGAAGGTTATACCACAAGTTAAGGTTTTGTGGAGAAACCATGCTATTGAAGAAATGACCTGGGAGTTGGAATCAGAAATGAAAGCGAGGTATCCTCACCTTTTTGAAACATCAGGTACGTACGTCAATTTCGAGGACGAAATTTCATAAGGAGGGGAGGTTGTAAGACCCCAACTTATTAATGAATAAAATCAAATTTTCTCTAAATATTATTGTGAATAATAAGGGGTTAATTTGATATAATACTTTGGTTATGGGTGAAATGTGCATATTTTACAAAATAAGCAAGTGGTTATAAAATATTCATTTTGTCGAGGAATATTCGTTTGGTCGTGAAATATTCTTGTTGTCGGGGAATATTCGTACGACGGCGCAGCCTTGTGTGGGCCGCATAACGGAAAGCGATTGGATGAAGAAAACGACAAGTATAAGTTATTTATAAATAACGACGTAGTTGTTACCGTTAATACTGTTGGAATACCCGGGGTTAAAATACAGTAGCACACGGTATTGCACCAATTATTGATTCTTACGTAAGAAGGCACTACTCAATAATTGTTACAGTAGTTATTGTTCACTATTTTATTTTATTGATTCAATAATTGTTGCGTTGATATTTTATATTATTGTTGTTTCAATAATAGTTGCTGCACAGTATTTTCTATTATCAGATCAATAATTCATATTATTTGAATAATATTATTAGATAACATTATTGGCAATGTCTAGAAAGTTCTGTCTAAGGAGAGGTTTGGTCATCTAATTGCGCGCCAGTAAGGAGAAATCCTTATTGGAAAGCCCCTCTTTTCCTGGGAACGGCCTGGTTGTCATAAATGTGATTCTGTAATATTATTTGTGAATAATTAATTATTGATTCATATGATAAGAAAATATTATTTTAATGTGGATATAAATGAGGGATATTTTTTGTGGTTAAAAATAAAGGAGTTAATGTTGAGGTTTTTATCAGTATTTTTGTCGGAATGGAGGTATTAAAAAATCAGAGTTTTTGAGATATTTTGCGGGGTTATAATTTTTAATCCGACCGTTGGATCGTGGTAATTTTTGGATATGTTATACATATATAAGTTGAGTATATGTCCACAAATTTTGAACCGTTAAAAATGAACGTATGATTTATTATGAATTTTACGAGATGACTGGTTCAGAAATTGTTGAATTTTCGGAGTTTATCATTTTGATGGAAAATTCTAGAATTGGTAGGCCCCACTCTTGGTTGGTGAAGAAATGTGCTGAGATTTTTATTCAAATGTGGTGGGTGGGAATAGTAGCAGGTAAAGCCATCAGGTTGCAGGTTAAGTCTGCTTCGGCGTGCTAACATTTTTCTATAAATAGAGGGCTAAGTTAGAATTGAAAATCACACCAGAAACAAGTTTTCTCTCTTTCTCTCTCTAGATTATTGAGTGTATTTTGTGAGTATTTAGATACTTTGAGAGTTTCTATTCATCAGAGCAAGTTTCTTTCAGCCTTATACCGGTATTCCGACCAGAAGTACTGATATTTTGAGGTAAGGGATATTATTTTCTTCTTAATGATATTATTTTCTTCAATATCATTATGCTGAAATATTGATATGAGTTTTTATCAAATTTGGAACTTTTTTGTCGGGGTTACTATTCACGTATACGGCACTATTCACGTATACGGTACTATTTACGAATACGGCACTATTCACCAAAAAATAAAAATTTTTCTTTTTTGTCCAAGATGTCTATTATGGTTACTATCTTTGATTGTATCCATGTTTTGATCTTTATTTTTGAATTCTGCTTCACAATTGATTATTATGAAGTATTATTGATCTTGGATAAACTGTTATACGAATTCCTATATTTGTCCTTCTGTCTCACTGGATTCGTTCTCTTTAAGATATTTTTCATCATCCTCAGTCCTAAATGATGATATTACTGAATATCTTTGGCCTGTAGTGCAAAGATGTATGATTACTTGATGAATATCTTTGGCCTGTAGTGCAAAGATGAACAGGTGTTGAGATGAACATGACTGACAGTGATATCAATGAATATCTTTGGCCTGTAGTGCAAAGATGAATATTTGGAAAAAGATGATTATTAATTGATGTTACAGGGATAAAATATTGATGATGGACTTTTAAATCTTAGAAGATAGTAGAATTCTTTCTCTACTTGACTCTTCTAATGGTTTGCTTGTTTCCGCTGCAGTTGTTGATCTAAAACTTGTCGTCGATTATATTCTATCAGATTTTTCCCTGTTGAAGACTAACGATAATTTGTTGTATATTATCTTAGTCATAATAATTCTTTACTGGGCTAGTTGAGCTCACCCTTTTCCTTTTTGTTCCATTTTTTCTTCTCAGGAGGTGAAAAACATAGCAGGATCTAGTCGGGTATGGAGTGATGGTTCTAGAAAGATGTTTTAGCAGTTCTCACTATTTCTGTAAAATAAATTTGAATAATTGTAAGAGGATTTATTTGAGTGTGGATATTGTCTAGAAGACAATATTTGTATTTAAACTCACAGTATGTGTTGTCGTATTTGCACGACAATTTATATTATTGAAGTTTAGTTTGCTTTCTATACCATGTATTTGGCGACTCAGAATGGGTGTTGTATACCTATTTTGGGGGCGTCACAATCATGATCTTCGTCATACATTTTGGTGGAGCAATATGAAGAGAGAGATAGCGATGTTTATCTCGAGGTGTCTAACTTGTCAACGAGTCAAAGCGGAGCATCAAGTACCAAAAGGTCCATTGCAACCACTTAAAATTCCAGAATGGAAGTGGGAGCACATTACCATGGATTTCGTTACCGGTCTTCCTAGGTTTCTCAAGGTATAGATGCGATTTGGGTCATTGTTGATAGATTGACCAAGTCTGCTCATTTCTTACCGATACGAAAACTTATACACTTGAACGTCTTGCTCGTATGTACATAAACGAGATTGTAAGACTGCATGGTATGCCAGTATCCATAGTTTCTGAACGAGACCCAAGATTCACTTCACGATTTTGGGTTAGCTTACAAAAACCTATGGGCACGGATTTACGATTTAGTTCGGCATATCATCCTCAGACAGACGGACAATCAAAAGGACTATTCAAACTCTGGAAGATTTATTAAGACTCTGTGTCCTTGACTTCAAGGGAAGTTGGGACAAGTTCTTATCATTGGTGGAGTTTTTCTACAACAATTGTTATCAAGCAAGTATTGGCATGACTCCATTCGAAGCGTTGTATGGAAGAAAGTGACGTTCTCCAGTATGCTGGGATGAGGTGGGTGAAGCAACGTTGTTGGGACCGAGTTGATACGTATGACTACAGAAAAGATTCAAACGATCCGACAACGTATAAAAACCTCACAAGATCGACAAAAGAGTTATGCTGATCTTCATCGAAAGGACGTGAAATTTGATATAGGAGATCATGTGTTCTTACGTGTTGCTCCATGGAAAGGAGTTGCGAGATTTGGAAAGAGAGGAAAGCTCAATCCTCGATTAATCGGTCCATTTTTAATCCTCAATCGAGTAGGAACTGTGGCTTATAGACTCGCTTTACCGCCAAGTATGTCTCGTGTTCATAACGTTTTTCACATATCCATGTTACGTAAATATGTGGAAGACCCGAACCACATTATTGAGTTAGAACCGGACGAAATAGCAGAAGATTTGACGTATGAAGAAGTTCCTGTTCAAATCTTGGATAAGAAGGAACATATTCTATGCTCCAACGTTATACCTCAAGTTAAAGTTTTGTGGAGAAACCACGATGTTGAGGAAATGACTTGAGAGTTAGAATCTGAAATAAAATCAAGGTATCCTTATCTCTTCGACATACCAGGTACGTACCCTAATTTCGAGGGCGAAATTTCATAAGAAGGGGAGGTTGTAAGACCCCAACTTTTATAAATAAAGATGAATTTTCTATAATTATCATTTTTGAATATTATGGAGTTAATTTGATATAATGTTATAGTTGTGGGTAATATTTATAAATTTTGTAAAGTACGCAAATTGTTATATATATTCGATTGGTCGGGAAATATTCGTTTTAACAGGGAATATTCGTACAACGGCACAATCATTGGTGGATCCCACAACAGAATTATTGTCGGATTGAGAAAACGACAAAAAATATTTTATTAAAAATAACGGCGGAAGTTTTACCATTGATACTGTTGAACTACTCGGTAGTAAAAGTACAGTAATACGTGTGGTTGCATAGTAGCACACAGTATTGATTATTAATGCTTATGTGAGAAGTCACTCAGTTTGATTCAATTATTGTCAGTTAATAATATGAATTATTTAGCGATAATGAAGTTTTGTTTATTCGTATTATTAACGTAATAAAACAGAAACATCTTTTTATATAAAACAGAATACTTTATTAAAGTTATTCTATAAATAGAATATATTATATTTTATTTAAAAGATTTTTCTTTAAATATGGACCGTTAGATTAAAGTAAATCAATCTGGACCGTTCATGGATTAGTTACTATGCAGTCCATTCTTCTATAAATAGCGCTTCATTCCTTCATTATTTCTTACGAATTCACTGAACTCTAGAGAGAGAAACTATAGAGAGAAACTATAGAGAGAGAGAAGAAAAGTATTCTGCTACTTAACTACTTCCTTATTTCAGTTCTTCTTTAAAACGGTAAGGGGTGTTATTCTTTCTTATTCATGAAGAGAACAGTTGTTATTCTATTTCTTATTATTCTGTTGGAATAACCTGTATACGCGGTCTACCCTATACTTGGTGACATTCTTCTATTATTCTGTTGGAACATCCTGTTTGTGTGTTTTACACCGGACCTGGTTCCGTCTTTATTATTATTCTGTTGGAACATCCTATCTGTGTGTTTTACACCGGACCTGGTTCCTCTTTATTATTATTCTGTTGGAACATCCTGTCTGTGTGTTTTACACGGACCTGGTTCCGTCATTATTATTATTCTGTTGGAACATCCTGTCTGTGTGTTTTACACCGGACCTGGTTCCGTCTTTATTACATTCTGTTGGAATATCCTGTCTGTGCGTTTTACGCCGGACCTGGTTCCATTATTTATTATTCTGTTGGAATAACCTGTCTGTGCGGTCCTATCGCATGCATGGTGATTTCTTTTGTTATTCCATTCTTTATTATACTCAGTTGGTTAAGTTTTGACTTCTATACTCCATGAAATTTATGGAATATCCTTGATAATTGCGTTTCATCCAGTATCTTTTCATGAAAATATTCTTCTAAGCATTCTTGAATTTTACTCCACAAAGCAGTATCATGTTGACAATTTGGACGTTGTTAATTCTTGGATAAATTAATTCTTGAACTTGTTTTATTGAATTCTTATATCATTGTCATCATCCTCATGTTTATAAAATATTGAAAGTCATCTGTGGCCTGTAGTACATAGATGACTTGGTATGATTATGACCAGGAATTATTCGATATAATCATGACCGTAAATGTTACAAATGATGTGGTAAAAGTTCTCATTGGCCCGTAGTGCATTGATGGAGAGTTGTTGGCATGATCATGACCATTAATGAATACAACAATATCCTTGGCCGTAGTGCAGGGTGATTCGATGATGTGGATTATTTTATTAAGCTGAGTCCCAGCGATAACAGTGTGAAAAACTTTTTAA